>VDFB02252616.1:208055261-208185126 GCA_007258455.2 Sequoia sempervirens | reverse complement strand
TTGATGAAATTTGTAGCTTGGAAAAGACCACAGATGACTCTTGTCACTATTAAATTTTTCCTACAATAGGGAGGATCAAACACTATTGGAAAATAGTTATCTGTATCACAATCAAGCCTGGTGTACATATATGAGAAATTCTAACTCCCTTGGCATACATGCATGAGAAATGTGGAAGCATGGACAAGGCATGTGAATTGTTTGACAAAATTCCTCAAAGATATATGTCAAGGATTTGAATGATTGCAAGATATGCACAAAATGGAAAATGTATTGAAAATGTGGTAGCATAGACAAGGCAATGAGCTGTTTGAAAAAATATCTCAAAGAAATGGGGTCTCGAGACCCCATTTATTTGAGGAATTTTTTTAAACAAATCACTACCTTGTCATTGCTACCACATTGAAAAGGTAGTGAATTGTTTGAAAAAATGCCTCAAAGAAATGGGGTCTCGTGGTGATGTACTCACTACCTTATCAATGCTACCAGATTGACAAGGTAGTGAAATGGTTTACATCACCAGGAGATCCCATGTATTTGAGGCATTTTTTCAAATATCTCACTACCTTGTCAATGTGGTAGCATTGACAAGGTAGTAAGTTGTTTGAAAAAATGCCTCAAAGAAATGGGGTCTCCTAGTGATGTACTCACTACCTTGTCGATGTTACCACATTGACAAGGTAGTGAGCTGTTTGAAAAAAAATGCCTCAAAGAAATGGGGTCTCTTTGTGATAGCTCGCTACCAAGTCAATGTGGTAACATGAGGGAAAGATGATATATTTTGGATGGATGAGATGGAAATGGTTGATGTTTCAAGTGAAATGATGTTTGAGGAAGGGTCTCCCAAGTCTGATCTAGGGATGTAAAGGTTAAGTTGGAAAATTGAGGTCTCAAGATGGTCAAATGGTGAAACCATAAATATGCATATAATCTGCCCAATATTTATATGTAAAATTGGAACCAAAACATATATAAATGGTGCAGGTGCACCTAACAAATGTTGTTTATACAAAGAGGTCAATTTGTCAAGTCTAGGAGTTAGGGATCTTTTTGTTTTGGATATGGTATATTTACTCTAAATAAGGTCTAATAAGACCATTTGATATGTATTTGGGTTATTTGAGGATCATTTGAGTTAAAATGTAAAAAGTTGCAAAAGTGTAAAAATGTTGTCAAGAAAGAAATTGCAAAAAAATGTAACTTTTAGAATATGAGGGGTCTTAGGAATTTGAAAAGTAGTTAGAGAAATTTGGATGGTTATTTATGAATGTAATATGTATAAAAATCCTCTCCATGGCTCGAGTATTGGTTGTTGAAGTTTGTTTTGAAACATGCATATCAAATATAATGAGTTTTACTACAAATTTTATGTTATTTTGCACTTCACAGGGATTGTACAGACCTGTACAGGTTGTAGATTCTTTGAAACATATTTTGTTGTGTAGATACATGAATTATCTTTCATTTACATCAATTTTGAGAGTCTAATATTTAAATTTGAAGATCTCTTTGATTTTCTAAAACTGCCTGTTAAGAACAAGTCAAGGGTTTGATTGAAGTTAAAATCATGTTTTAGTCATTCCACCTACTATCATGGCCTGTTTCTCGGTGGGATGACTTGTATCATGGTAGGGTAGGTGTTTATGTGATTTAGGAATAAAGGGAAGCAAGTTGTGAGAATTGGGATGATGCCCTAGGGCTGGACTGTGTCTTTTTCATGTGAAAATGAGGTGTTGAGATAGGGTTTTGATGAAGTCTTGATAGTTTTGATCTTGTGATGGTTTTGTGAGTTTTTCCAAACCATTTATCATTTTTTGGTGGCATTGGTTGAGTTCTTTAAGCCCGGATGATGTGAGTTTCCATAAACCCTTGGTATTTTGCATGTAGAGTGATGGTTTCATGGATAAGCGACTTAGAGGTCTTGAACATAAGAAAAAATGGTGAAATATTTTGTTTTGTAACATAATTTAACTCTATCAATTGATTTTGGGTGAGAACAAATTGTTTAGGAGATACCTCCTTTGTAAAAGAGGGCTAATTGGTGTCCTAAAAGGCAGGGCAGCCTATTGGCTTTCAGATTTGTTTCAAAGAAACCTTATTGGATCTTTTGGTATGTTGTGTTAGGAGTTGAAGTGAGTCTTAAATGGTGTTTGGTTGGCCTTTGTACGATATTCTCTAAAATATATCTCCAAGAGTTGGTTTTTGAGGGCTACAAGCCTTTTGGTGAGTGTTTGGGACAAGTTGAGAGAACAGTGTTGCAAGGGTTGGTTTTCTTGTTTGAGTCTAATAATTTTGTGTTGAATTGGGTCATCACCACCTTGCTTTCTATCAGGTGGTATCAGATCTCAGTTATTAGATCTTTTGTAGGTGATTGATTGAATTTTGCAGGTTGTGAAGATGCCTCCTAAGAATGTTGGTGCTGCTAGAGAGTTGGAGGAACTGAAGGAGAAACATGCCAAGCTTTTGGAGTCACACAATGCTGTATTGGCAAGGCTTTCTACCTTGGAGACAAAGAAGAGAAGAGATGAAGGAGAGAGTGAATCAGATGAAGAAGAAGATGAAGAGTATGAATATGTGGATGAGGAGTTAGACCCTGGAGATTAGAGAATGACAAATTTTCTCAAAGTAGTCAAAGGTGATTCGCATAAGGTAAAGGTTGATGTACCTATGTATGGTGGAAATATAAATGAGGAAGAGTTGCTTGATTTGATTGCAACCATGGACAACCAATTTTAAAGTGAAGACATTTCTGATGAGCAGAAGGTGAAGGTGGAAAAAAAAAACTCAAAGGTCATGCTCTTCTATGGTGGGACTACAAGCAAACAAAAAGGAGAAAGCAAGGTAAGTCAAGGATAGTTTCTTGGGATAAGATGGTAGAAAAACTTAAAGGTAAATTTCTTCCAAAAGATTATGAAGTTCAATTGTATAATAAATTACAAGGTTTGAAGCAAAAGGATTTAGATGTTAAGGCCGATACTGATGAATTCTACAAACTAAGGATAAGGTCAAGAAGGGATGAAGATGAAGTTGAAAAAGTGGCTATATATATAGGTGGTCTTAGATTCAATATACAAGATGAATTGGTTGTTGCTATCCCAAAGACTATTGAAGAGTGTTTCCAATTGGATATTAGGGTGGAGGAGAAGATCAAAAGAAGGCAAGATAAATCTATTAGAGGCAGAGGTAATAATACAAGAGGGAGAGGGTCAATCCCTACATCAAGGAAACCAAATGAGGAACAAGAAGAAGAAAATAAAGGTATGAGGGGTTCTAGAGGTAGATTTAGTGGTGGTAG
The DNA here is from genome assembly GCA_007258455.2 of Sequoia sempervirens. Classification (NCBI taxonomy): domain Eukaryota; kingdom Viridiplantae; phylum Streptophyta; class Pinopsida; order Cupressales; family Cupressaceae; genus Sequoia; species Sequoia sempervirens. The sequence continues at coordinate 208,181,831 of VDFB02252616.1, read as the reverse complement.
AAATTCAAATGTCTTTTCAGGAAGATGCTACAACTACAGTAAATTTGGTCATCCCTCTTGGAAATGCCCCAAAAAATTTGGTACTTCATCTAGTGGAGGTGAAAAGAGGACTGAAAGGAGGGCTCAAATAGTATAGGAAGAGGAGTGTGAGAGTACTTATTTAGCAAGCTGTTATCATGCTGCTCCTGAAATATCTGAAGCTTTGATGATGAGGAAGACCATACATAAGGCAGCAAAGGAGATAGAACTTGCAAAGAAAGAATCTCTTCAAGACCACATGTAAGTGCAAGAACAAGGTATGCAAAATTTTCATTGATTCTGGCTCTACTAAGAATATGGTGTCAAGTGAGATGGTTAATAAACTGAATTTGCAAAAAATTCCTCATGAATTGCCATATAAGTTGTCTTGGTTGACTGGCGGGCAATCACTTTTGGTAAATGAACAAGATGTTGTTGAATTTCAAATTGGGGGTTATAGAGATAAGGTAGTGTGTGATAGTTTTCCCATGGATTGTTGCCACTTACTCCTATGTAGGCCTTGGTAGTTTGATAGGCATGCATTGTATGATGGGAGATCAAATAATTATACCATAGATAAAGATGGATGCACATTTACTTTGACTCCACTTGTGGAAGAAGACAAAGGTAAGGCTAAGGTAATCATGTGTGGGAAGAAAGAAATTGTAAAGGTTTTGAAGGATGACACAAAGGTGGACACTACAGTCAGTTTGAAGTCTGAAAATGCTCTAAAAACAATTGAGAAGGTAGATGCAAGGTTGAAGGATAGGTTGATAGTGAATTGGCATACAAATATTTTGGTTGGTACAATGGTGTGACCTTTGGTGGAGAGCAAGGCTAAGAGACAAGTCATGTCTACAGGTACAATGAGTATATGGGGGTTATAAAAATGGTGGTATAGTAGTACATGGTGCTGACAAAATAGTAGGACTGATGAAAATGGTAAAGGGACAGAGTGGACAAGACATCAAAGGCAGTTAGCAGCATGAGGTTGAGGTAAAAGGGAGGTCAGTTCAAGAGATTACTAACAAGTGTTTTTTTGCAGTCATGAAGAGAGGAGCATCAATTGGTTTAGGTCAAGGGATTGGTAAAAGACCATCATCAAGTTTGATTGCAGAGATGGAGACAAGTTCATGTGCAAAGAAGAACAAGGAAGCAGGGCAGGTTACAAGATCACTATGTATGAACCAGAGGAAGGTGTTTGCAGACCAAAGGATATGTGGAAAACATGGAGGAATAGGTACAAGGCATAACTCATGTGACATGAGTTCTTTTTAGAGGGATTGTATGGTGTAGGTGCACCTAGCAAATGGTGTTTACACAAAGAGGTCAATTTTTCAAGTCTAGGAGTTAGGGGTATTTTTGTTTTGGATATGGTCTATTTACTCTAAATAAGGTCTAATAATACCATTTGATATATAGTATTTGGGTGATTTGAGGGTGATTTGAGTTAAAATGTAAAAAGTTGCAAAAGTGTAAAAATGTTGTCAAGAAAGAAATTGCAAAAAAATGTAACTTTTGGAATATGAGGGGTCTTAGGAATTTGAAAAGTAGTTAGATACATTTGGATGGTTAGTTATGAATGGAATATGTATAAAAATCCTCTCCATGGCTCGAGTATTGGTTGTTGAAGTTTTTTTTGAAACATCCATATCAAATACAATGAGTTTTACTGTAATTTTTCTATTATTTTGCACTTCACATGGACTGTACAGACCCATACAGACTGTAGATGCTCTAAAAATTATTGTGTTGTGTAGATACATGAATTATCTTTCATTTACATCAATTTTGAGAGTCTAATATTCAGATTTGAAGGAGATCTCTTTGATTTTCTGAAACTGCCTGTTAAGAACAAGTCAAGGGTTTGATTGAAGTTAAAATAATGTTTTAGTCATTCCACCTACTTTCATGGCCTATTGCTAGGTGGGATTACTTGTATCATGGTAGGGTAGGTGTTCATGTGATTTAGGAAGAAAGGGAAGCAAGTTGTGAGAATTAGGATGATGCCCTACTATTGGACTGTGTCTTTTTCATGTGAAAACGAGGTGTTGAGATAAGTTTTTGATGAAGTGTTGATAGTTTTGGTCTTGTGATGGTTTTGTGAGTATTTATAGACCATTTAGAGTTTTTTGGTGGCATTGGTTGAGTTCTTTAAGCCTGGATGATGTGAGTTTCCATAACCCTTGGTATTTTGCATGTAGTGTGAGGGTTTCATGGATCAACGACTTAGGGGTCATGAACCTGAGAAATAATGGTCGAATCTATTGTTTTGTAACACAATTTAACTTTTTCAATTGAGTTTTGGTGAGAACAAAGTGTTTAGGAGATACCTCCTTTGTAAAAGAGGGCTAATTGGTGGCCTAAAAGGTAGGGCAACCTATTGGTTTTCAATTTTTTTTCAAAGAAACCTTATTGGATCTTTTGGTATGTTGTGTCAGGAGTTGAAGTGATTCTTAAATGGTGTTTGGTTTTCCTTTGTATGGAATTCTCTAAAAGATATCTCCAAGAGTTGGTTTTTGAGGGCTACAAGCCTTTTGGTGAGTGTTTGGGACAAGTTGAGAGAATAGTGTTGCAAGGGTTGGTTTTCTTGTTTGAGTCTAATCATTTTGTGTTGAATTGGGTCATGACCACCTTGCTTGCTATTAGTAAACTTGAAATTATAGAAATGAAAGGTCTAACTATCAACTAATCTTGATGTGCATACTTAAATTTTTTAATACAAATTAATGTGCATACTTACAAATTAATAAGAACCAATACATTAATATCAATAACATGACTTTACAAAATCAATGTGTATACTTACAAATTAATCAAATGAACCATCCGGGTCTGCTCTACTCTTTATTGTGTCAAGTATTTCCTCATGGTCAGACTCACACACCTTCCACAAGGTCTTGTTCAAAGTTCCACCCCATATTTTATCAAATGAACATTGAATGCCACAACAAGGTTTGAGTAATGAAAAATCTTCTGATGCATCTCAAAGTCCTAAAACAACCAAACATTAATAGTCTTATGTGGATACCTTCTAAGCCATGTTCCAATAACAACCATAGAGCCTGTAAGGTATTCAATATTTTCTCCATCTATAATTGGGGCCTCCAATTTATTTTTGGCCTCAACACAATGAGACAAGTTATAATCCATTCACTCTTCATTGTCTTCATCTACAATAACTGGTGCAAAAAATTAGATGAAATTAGTCAACATTACAAAAACACTAAAAAGTAAGATAAAATTAGGAATTTCAAAAACTATGCAAGTAGATATATTACTTGGTTGAACTAGATCTCATATGTGGTCAAAGTCAACCGATGATTCCATTTGTGTCAATTCCAGTACCATTGAGGGATGATACGTGTCAAGTGGGCTAAGATAACTTAACCACCATTCGCCAACCCACTCCTTTGACTCACACTTACTCTAGGATTGAATTGTACATGAAGAACAAAAGCCTACCATATTTTGTGTATGGATACTCCATGAACTTGCATTTGAGCTTCTTAAAGAGTGTAGCTCACTTGATCCTATTAGTGTACAACAATAATCATATGGTGCAATGTTAGTATCATCTATCAACCAAAAAAATCTATGAACTAAAGTCTTAACTTCATTACCTAGACCCATTGAAGCATTACACCACTCGACGATTGATTTTGCATCTATCAACTTTTCATTGTCTTTATACTTTAACTCTTCTCATGCTAATTCTCTTTTGATACATGCTCCTACACCATCATACTCCTCCTATCCATGTATAACATCACAAAAGTTCCACATATGTTGAACACCTGTAATAACATCCTGGTCAACCAATAGAACATCCGCGAGTTCTTGAATTGTGATGCACAGTTATCCAACCATATTATATGCTGACCGTATGCTATGCACCTCCTAGCCAAATCACTGTGGAAGAAATGAAAGCAACATTGCATGAAATTTTTAGAATGTGTGTGATCATCATTAATGTAAAAGTGGTACCCCCTCAATACCTTCCTATTATCCTCTATACTATCAGCTATATGAATGAATGCTATGTGCACAAATATAGAAACCTATGTGGAGTTGTAATATTGTGATTGCACATCACGTTGTGGCTGTAGACTGTAGTTCTCTGCAAAGTCGATGACTGATACAATGATACCAAGTAGAAAGGTGTCCATGATTAAATTGAATTGTAATCGTGCTCTATGGGCATGCCTTGCATACTCATACACTATACTGTCATGAAATGTAGACATAAACTGATACACTGGAATCCTTTGAATAACCAAATCACATATTTTTTCTTCTTTACCATATTTTTTTATTGTAGGCCATTTTTTTATCCTTATCAAACTCTACTAGTTCGTTTCCAACTACATGTGTGCTTTCCATATGTTCACATATTGGCATACATTGTAAGCCACCACAATGTTGACATGTGCCATCCAAGCATAATTTCCTATAGAATATTTGACCTTCCTCTCTTTTACATAAATTTTTTGATATGAAGTCTCTTGAAGATCTTGGTGGGGCATGTATGTCACAATCCTGCAAAACATTGTTAGTATGAAAATTTAAACATATAGAATGATAAACATCAAAATGATTAGAAAATTCAATATGTAATCTACAACAACAAGTAGTGTGTGTGTGTGTGTGTGTGTGATTTATCTTGAAATAAAAAGGTTTTAGTGCATTTCAAAATATCTTTAAAAAATTTAAATTTGAGGATACATCTCTAGAAATTTATGAAAAAACCATGTTTGAGTCTTATCCAAAAAATGCTTTGGATGTGGCTCATGGTTTCGACTACCGATTCTCCTTCTTACCACATCCATTTGATTTGAAGATACCTTATGTTATTCTTCCAAAAGTATTCAATTAGTGATCTCAATGCTTCAACAATTGGTTTATCCTTTTGTGGTAGTCTCCCTGAGAATGCCCATAATTCATTGGCATCAGTGTCCTTAATTCTTTGATGCCTTTGAATGACTCTTGATAAACTTTTTCTATTAATTCTCAATTCTTGACTCATCTTTCTAATGAGACAATCTTTCCTTGTTTGATTACTTACTATTGTCAATGTAATAACATGTCGTGTGAAATTATTATCTTTTGAGCATGAGGTGTTACCCACACTCTCATATGCACTCATTAGATTCTTCACAATAGTTTTTTCACTTGAAGCCTCCGATGTTCTCAACCCAAGAATCTTCATGATGGACCTATACTTTATACTTCACATCATTTCAGCAAATAGTTGACATCTTGCGGTCTCATTTAACTTTTCAAAGAACATTCTCCAAATCTTATGAGCATATATTCTACAAGTGCATTTTGGAATCTTACCTTCCATTTTCTGCAAAATATTCTCATCAATATTAATCAAATACTTTGGATTTCTATGTAAAATTCTAGATGTTGTTCTCAAAGATAAATTCATCTCAACTTTAGGAATTTCATCAATATTTAAATGAGATTGGATAGATGACATACCTTCGATCGGGGATGGAATAGATGATGTACCTTGAGGTTGAGATGGGAATGATGGTGTACCTTCTTCCTCACATGTGAGTGATGATGTACTCTCAACTTGAGATGCGGTAGATGGTGTCCCTCCATCTTCACTTACAGTAGAGGATGTGTCTCCAACTACAATATTCAAATTTCTCATAGCACGAAGGTTTCACATTCATTCCCTTTGTGCCACCAATTCCATATCTCTTGTTGATGGTTGAAGTTCCTATTGAATTGGAATGTCTTCAACAATAATTTCCAATTTCTTCTTCTCATGATATTCCCTCATATATGTTGCTTTCTTTGCATTCTTAGCTTCTTTCTCTTCCTATGTTGGTTTAATCCTTGATCGTTTCATTTGCATGATAGATAATTTTATCTATAGCATGATAAAGAGATAAATATTAGTTCATAAAAAATGAATCCATACAAATAAATGAAGTATATGTCATTCAACCCTTCATAGAAAATACATACAATCATCCTGTAGAAGAGTAAATGTCACTCTACCATGATGAATAAAGAAGTGCACTAAGAACACAAGGAAAATGGAAAGCTAATTTTTTTTGAAGTATTTCTACCTTGCAAGCATTTATTGAATGCAAATTTTATCTAGCCATTGTCTAATGTATGACACCAATATAATGTTCACAAATAGACATGTATGCAAAATGTGGTAGCATAGACAAAGCTCACATGAATTTTTTTATGGAATGCCTTAAAGAAATGTGGTCTCATGGAATGCCATGATTGCAAGATAGACACAAAATGGATTTTTTAAAATACATTACAAACTTTCAAGAAAATACAATTGGCTTGAGTATAAATCCAAATTCCACAAATTTTGTTAGCATCATACCTTTGGAACAAGGTATGGGCATCAATCAAAACATTGAAAGAAAGGGGTATGTTTGTCAAATGTTATAATTGTAACTCCATTGGCAACAATGTATGAGAAATGTGGAAGCATGGAAAAGGCATGTGAATTTTTTGACAAAATGTTTTGGTAGACATTTATGAAAAATGTGGTAGCATAGACAAAGTAGTGAGCTGTTTGAAAAAATTCCTCAAAGAAATGTGGTCTCATGGTGATGTCCATCAGCATGAGACCACATTTCTTTGTGACAATTTTTTAGACAGTTCACTACCTTGTCTATGTTGTTTGATAAAATCCTTTGGTAGACATGTATGGAAAATTTGGTAGCATAGAAAAGGCAATGAGCTATTTGAAAAAAATGCACAAAATGTATTTGTTGAAAAGGCTTTAAAAAATTTCAAAAAAATACAATTTCTAGGTGTAAAACCAAATTCCAAAGCATTTTCCAACATCCCCCATGCCTATACCAAAATGGAAGCTTTGGAAAGGGGTATGCGCATCCATAAAAAAAGGATTGAGAAATGATGTATTATATTACATAGTTATAACTATTGTCGTAAATGTGTATACAAAATGTGGAAGCATACACACGGTAGGTCAATTGTTTAACAAAACACCTCAAAGAGATGTGGTTTAAAATGTAATTGGAAAGTGTAAAGAATTGTGTAGTTTAAAATGTGCCAAGAGGGGCTAAGCTTATAATGAGAAACAAACAGTGATGAACATGGAATACACATAATAACAAAATCAAAGCATTGTATTAAGCATGTATGATAAGGGATGATAAAGAAACATAATAGAATTAAGGAAAATGTAAAGAAAATGTGTAAAGACTTGACATACCTAAAAAATGGAGATTTGAATGGAGGAACTACCCAATTACGTAGTATTTTTTTCTTCTTGAATCAAACTCCTCCAAAATTTTAGTTTTTCACAAGCTTTCTTCCTTTTCAACATTCAATTACATATCACTCAGATAGAATTACTAACAACAATATAAATAACTAATGTATAATGTTAAATTATTATAATTCAATCACAATTAATATTGTAAAACTACAAAAATTGAGACTTGAATTGATTATATCAAATTCAATGTGAAAACTTTGTTATTTCCTCCTTCCTAAGTTGGAAAACCATAAAAAGGTGGTGGAAAGTTCATGCAAAGTACATCTCTTCTTAGCCATATAAGTCTCTCACTTAACCATAAACCCTATCCCTAAAGCATCAACCCTCAACCCTTAAACCTTAAATCCTAAACCCTCAACCCTTAAACCCAAAACCCTAATCTCTCTCTCTCTCTCTCTCGCCCTCCATCTATCCCTCCCACCCTACCTCAATAAGTTCCTCTCACTCCAAAGACCTCTCTCCCACTCCATCTCTCTCTCCCTCCTCTCTCTCCCTCTCTCTCAGTTCTCTCCCTTCCACCCCCTCTCCCTCTCAGGTCTCTCTCTCACTCCCTCTATCTCCCACTCCCACTCCCTCTCTCTCCCTCTCTCCCTCCCACACCCCTCTCTCTCATCTCTCTCATTAAGGCACCCTACCTACATAACTAGATAACTCCCTCTCTCTCTATCTCTCTCTCTCACACTCCCTCTCTATCCCTATCTCTCAGGTCTCTCCCTCTCACCCCCTCTCTCTCTCACGTCTCTCACTTTGGCACTGCAGATGGCTCTCTCTCTCTCCAATCCATCTCCGTTTCGGGTCTCTCCCTCCCCCTCTCTCTCTCTCACCTAGATGGTCCTCTCACTCCAACCACCTCTATCCCTCTCCTCTCTCTTAGGTCTCTCCTACCACCCCTCTCCTCTCATATGCCTCTCTCTCCTCCCTCTGTCTCTTCCTCTCTCTCTCCCCTCTATCTCTCTCCTCCCTCTCTCTCCACGTTCCCTGTATCTCCTGCTCCATCTTTCTCCTATCTCTTTAGGTCTCTCCCTCCTAGCACCCTATGAATAAATCTCTCTCTCTCTCTCCTCTCTCTCTCTCTCTCTCTCTCTCTCTCTCTCTCTCTCTCTCTCTCTCTCTTTCCCTCTCTCTCTCTCCCTCCTCTCTCTCTCCCTCTCTATCCCTCCACCCTCCTGAATGAGTTACTCCTCTCTCTCTCCCTCTCTTAAGAGTCTCTGCCACTCCTCTCATTTCCCTATCTCTTGCCTCCTCTTATCCCTATCTCTTAGGTCTCTCCCCACTCCTACTTTTTGCGTACTTGAATAACTCTCTCTCTCTCTCTCTCTCTCTCTCCCTCCCTCTCTCCCTCCCCCCCTCCTAGATAAGTCCCTCTCTCTCTCTCTCTCTCTCTCTCTCTCCCTCTCTCTCAAGTCTCTCCATGACACCCCCTCTCCCTCTCTTATGTATCTCTCTCACTCCCTCTCTCTCTCTTACTCCCTCTATCTCTCTCCCACTCCCTCTCTCTCCAACTCCCTATCTCCTACACTCCTCTCTCCCTCTCTCCCTATCTCTCAAGTCTCTCCCTCCCACCTCGTCTCTCTCCTAGGTCTCTCCCTTTGGCACCCTACCTAGATAACTCTCTCTCTCTCTCTATCCCCCCTCTCTCTCTATCCCTCCTACCCTACCTAGATAAGCCACTCTCACAAGAACCCCCTCTCTCCCACTCCCTCTCTCTCTCTCAGGTATCTCCCTCCCACACCCTCTCCCTTTCTCAGGTCTCTCTCTCTCTCCAACCCCATCTCTCCCACTCCCTCTCTCTCTCTCCCTCTAACCCCCCCTTTTCTCTCTCAGGTTTCTCCCTAAGGCACGATACCTACAAAACTAGATAAATCTCTCTCTCTCTCTCTCTCTCTCAGGTCTCTCTCTCCCACCCCCTTTTTCTCTCTTAGGTCTCTATCTTAGTCCCTCTATCTCTCTCCCACTCCCTCCCTCTCTCTCTCTCACTCCCTCTATATATCTCCCACTCCCTCTCTTTCCCACTCCCTCTCCCTCCCACCCCCTCTCCCTCTATCTCTCATCCTCTTCCTCCTGCTCCCTCCTCCCACTCCCTCACCTCTTCCAGCCACTCTCTCTCAATCCCTCTCTCTCCCATATATCCTCTTTGCTCCTCTCTCTCCCTCTCCTCTCTCTCTCTCTCTCTCTCCCTATCCATAGGTATCTCCCTCCCACCCTCCCTCTCTCTCAGGTCTCTCCCTCTGGAACCATACCTAGATAACTCTCCCTCTATCTCTCTCCCTTTCTCTCTATCCCTACCACCCTACCTAGATAAGTCCCTCTCACTCCAGCCCCCTCTCTCCCACTCCCTCTCTCTCTCTCTCAAGTCTCTCCCTCCCACACCCTCTCCCTCTCTCAAGTCTTTCTCTCACTCACTCACCCACTCACTCCCTCTATCTCTATCCCTCTCTCTCCCACTCTTTCTCTATCACACTCCCTCTCTCTCCCTATATTGTAGGTCTCTCCCTCCCACCTCCCTCTCTCTCAAGTCTCTCCCTCTATCACCCTACCTAGATAACTATATATCTCTCTCTCTCCCTCTTTCCCTCCCACCCTACCTAGATAAGTCCCTCTTAGTCCAACCCCTTCTCTCCCACTCCCTCTTTCACAGGTCTCTCTCTCACTACCTCACTACCTCTCTCTCTCTCTCTCAGGTCTCTCCCTCCCTCCCACCCTACCTAGAAAACTCTCTCTCTCTCTCTCTTAAAATTCTCCCTCCCTCTAAATACATACAGGAATACATACATACTTACATAGATACAAGCATACATACATACATGCATACATACATACATTGATACATACATACATACATACATACATAAACATACACTAATACATACATACATACATGCATACATACATACATACATAAATATATATATACATACATTTAATAGACTATCATTTAACACAAAGCAAGACATAGCACAAGCATGTTATAACACACCCACGTTATGTCTTGCTGAGGCAACTCAAGCACAAACACAAAAAAATATGTCAAAACTATGGAATAATGTGAGTGCATTATAATGCGCTTGTGTTATTTCTTGTTTTTGGAATCCCCAAGCCTTGGGCTTGACATTTTCTTTGGATTACCAATCCAAAGGCTTGGAGTTCCTTCCCAATGTGCAAAGACTCGTTTTTCCATATTCTACAAGATTTCACATAATTGTTTTCGTGCTAATATTTAGGTTTTCACGTGTTTCAAGGTCAAACAAATCAAACACCTGGGTAATGTTAGGCTCTCTCTTAGCTATTTAATGATGTAATTTTTTTTCATATTTTGACAATGTGAAGCCTTTCATCTTTATTTTCTTTTGTTTGTGTGTCTAGTTTTTGGCAAAAACTAGTGTTTGGTATTCTTTTCTTTATAAATTAACCGTTCATTGAATTAATTTCAAATAAATTACATTTTTAGAAACTAGACTCCATTCTACACATATTAAAAAAATGATTTTCAATTAGTTTTCAAAATTTATAGGGGTAGCACGACCAAAATTTTATTTTTTAAGATGTGTCCACTTTGAAAATTAGTAAAAATCAAATATTCATTAAAAAATTATTAGAAAAATTGGGCATAAACTACATGCAGTTAGCTAATTTCTCAGTTAAGTGATTTTAAAAATACCAAAAAAAAGTTAACCTTTTGAGGGAGCCACAAAAGTCACTATGTTATATTTTTTTGACAAAAAAAACACCAATTTCTGTGGCTCCCTCTTTTGAACCCCTTAATGTATACCATTTTTGAAAAAAAATAGTAGTTTAGAAAGAAGACTCAGAGTACTTGATACATTGTTTTTGTTGCATCTTAAAATTTTTAGTGTAGCTATCCTCAATTTCTCATCCAAGGTCAGTATTTCCTAACTTCAGAAAAAAGTATCCACTTAAGACCCCTTTTTGGCCCCCCATCTTCTTACACTTACCCTTATATACTGTGCATTTAAAAATCCTTAGTCAGCTATGTCATTAGAGACTTGTGAATGTCCCAAATTTTTTATACAATCTATTGAAAAGCATGTCTACTGAGTATAAGAGGAAAAAAAACAATTTGCATTGTCACATTTTTTCTTGGTTGTCTTATTAATTAAACGAAGTCTTAAAACACAATTTCCAAATGTATCTTTGGAATAATTTTTGGCTTGTAACAATATTAATGATGTTCTTATAAGGAAAAATTCAAAGGAATTGAATATAAAATAGTAAATATATGAGCCTTCTATAGTTTTAGAAGAGGGAAATATACCCTTTGTTTCACCTATTATCTCACCCACCTATAGCATTAGGGAGCATGCAGAGTAGGAAGTGCAAGAAACACAACCTGTAGCTTCTAGGGAACAACCCATAGTAGAAGTGGAACTATAAACCTATGCATCCACTAATATCCCTTCCAATCCCAAGAGAAGGAAAATTGTAGCCTCTAATTTTACACCCAAAAAGAAGTAGAAGATGCCAATGCAACCAAGAAGGCGATCACACCACCCTAGAAGGAAAGGTCCTACAAAAGGAAATGATAAAATCAAAAGGAAAAAATTGTTGTGGTTGAGACTGAGATAGATTCTGAAGTAGAAAAAGTGCCTATTGGTGACAAGCAACGAAAAACATTACAACCTCTATATCTAAGCAATAATTCTGATTTTGATTTAGAGGACTTGTTTATAGTAAAAAAGAAGAATAGGCCTCAAGGTATCCTTGTTTCTGAAGAGGGGTTTGTTCCATCTAATGAGATTGAGGAAGAGCTATTTTGGAGAAAGAATAGGAATTAATTTTAAAAGGGAAGAATTAGAGCAAGGAGCTATAGGAAGCCTTTCATAAAATCAAAGAATAGAAAGAACAACTTAAAGGATATCGATAGAGGGAAGGAGGATTAGACAATAGAATCTGGAAGTTAGATAAAAGGTTGCATGCCTTTGAGCAACAAGGATTAGGATTGGAGAAATTGGCACATTTGGTCATTTTAGAGATTAACAACAAAACTCCACATCCTATGATGCAACCTTGAGAATGCCTAGAAAACTTATTATGGTAACCCTTAGGATTGAGTGATGAAATAAGGTAAGAGAATTCTCCCAGAGGCAAAAGGATTGGGATAAATAAAAACTTGAGTTGATATCAACACATATCGAGGAAATTGATAGAAAAGATATAGAAAATAAGAAACTAAGAGTCAAAATAGAGGATTTTAGCTAACAAGATAGTACAACTTCTAAGATGTAGACTTCTTGCTAGGGTTTATACCCTATATATACAATATATTTTTTAAAGTTTTTAGTTTAGTCAATTAATTAGTGATCTTCCATTTTTTTATCCTTACCTACTCTATTTTTAGAAACATGCAAGCAATTAAGTCTAGATATGTAGGATCAGGTATGTGAATTCTACTTGCACAACCTGGCTATTCCCCATGACTCTACTTGGAACCCACTCATGCTTGGGATGTGTTCAAATTAAAGAACTAAATTTATTTATATGAAATGAGCATCAAAGAGGAAAGCTACAAAGGATCTATCAGGAAAGGGAGAAGTCACTTCCCCTTCTACTCAAGTCAGAAGTTGAAGAACCTCATAGGGTGGTGGAAGAATGGATAAGATTGATAGACTGAAAGAGGGCAATGGAAAATATTATGGAATACAAAGAACATGATTACAAAATATTTCAATAGCTTGCAAAATGGATAGGAAAAGAGTCACTTGATTTCTCTTAGGATAGATGGAGATAATTGATACTAGAGCTTAGAAGGAAAGAATCCAACGTAGTCTTTAACTACCTAGAAATAGTAAAAATATCCCATAAATGCATATCAACCTCCCTTGAAAATGACATCACCTTGCTTTCATTGAAATTCCATCCTCCTTTTCTCTTGTTTCCAATCCCACATTGGATAGGAAGTAGATAAGAGATTGATGCAAAAAGGAAAGCCAGATGGGAGATATATAAGAACAAAGTGGATTCTACCTAAAGTAGGGTGGTGTAACCAACATTGTGAACTACATGGAAGTTTCACTACAATACAACCTAAGGCCCTAAGCTACTTGAGGAAAAGAAAATATTTAAGTTGGGAGGGATGATGAGCTATAATAATGTTCAAATTATGCTAGAGTTATCATGCATTAGCTAATAATTAATTAACCTTTAACTAATTGTTAGTATAATTTATTCTCATGCACTTAAGCTAAACTTAGGAGTTCTTTATTTAGTTAACTAAGTGTTTTTTTGTTAACTAAAGTGAGAAATTATTAGGGTTGCTCCTATATAGCACTCAACCCTCATTGTATTATAACCTTGAGATTTACACTTTTGTTCTCTTGAAATTTCAACTTTTGAGGAATTTTGTTTCCCTTGAAGATTTGTGAGGTTATTTTGTAGTTTTTTCTTGTTGAGGAATATTGCACATATTGTTTGCAAATCTCTTGTGTGGAAGGTGTCTTTGTTCATTGTTTGATCTTGTGGGCATGTAGCTCTTGGTTTTGTGTTTTTTCACAATACTAACATGGTATTAGAGTTTGGATTCAATGAACCACTTCTCGATTTATGAGGTTTTTTCTTCAATTAGGGTTACAAGAGGAAATTTGAAATCTTCTTTGATTTTTTTTTTAATTTTTTTTGATTTTTTAAAATAAAAAAACAAAAAAAAAACCCAAAAAATAAAATCTGCCACCCCAGGGTCATATGGGCAACTAGTGCCCAGTCCCTTGGGGGGGCCTTAATTTTTTTTGCTTTTTTTGCAAAATAAGCTGAATTAGGAAAAATGACATAACTTTTCATTTAGGTATCAAAATTGGGCAAACAAGATATCGTCGAAAAGATGGTTTTTCCAAAATTTCAGTGCTATGAGTCTCATCACCTATTTTTGCTATTGGTGCATTCTACAACTTGTTGAATTCAAAGGTGTTATTTTTAGTCTCAAGCTCATAAATTTTGACTAGTTTCTCTATTTTTCACAATTCTAGTGGCATTGAAATCATCATGCAGAGATCTTCACAACCATCCATGTACTTTTTCTAGATTATTCTCCAGGTATATTTTATTTACATTTTTGTGTTTTCACACTCTAGTGCATTACTTGGATGTCTTAGCTCTTGGAAATTTTTGTTTGCATGGGATGACTTATTTTTGGTTGTTCTATATGTATTTCTAATATTCTATCCTATTTGGGAATTGTAGACATCTTTTTCATGTATATTATCATTTTTAGATGTACTAAGATAAAGTGCCATTCAGGTGTATATCTTTTTGGGGATTTTGCACATCCTGTTGTTCCTTTTGTATTCACACTATGATATAAAGTTCCATGGGGGTGTTGATGTTTTCCTTTGGTTTGTCATCACACCTTTGTCAAGTGAGTGTTCCTTCCATGACAACAGTGAATCACGATGATTCTTGCCTCATGCACGCGTGGATTAGTTTGCACACTGTTTTATTTGCAGGTTTTTTCTCCTACATGCACTTCTTGGTTTCACATAGTTTCAATTTACTTTTCATGGATCTCCCTTTTTCAGAATTATGGGGGGGTTTCTACTGTTGGTGCTAATGCTACTTTAGTTTCATGTTGGAGCGATCTATATATCTAGTTATTGTTCCTATGTTCTTTCGGATGCAACACACATCAATGACTGGTTATATGCATTTCAGTGAGATGAATCATTTACCATATGGACACTCTTGCATTCCTATTTCTATAGGTTATTCATTTTAGAACCATATCAGTCATATTTTGACAACAGTCTATAGCTTCTTCATGCTTCAATGATGTTCTACATGTTCCTCCTTTTTGGGACAATATTTCAATTGGATGCTTTTCAGTCCTTCATTCACCTTTCTCTCTTTTGGAGAGGAGTTTTCTCCCACTCTGGTTTTCTCCTTTTCTCCAATTTTGAGAGATCCTTTTGTTTGTACATGGGTACCTCACTAGGCCTTGTTTGCTGGGACCCATCATGCATTCTTTCTTTTTAGGGGTTTTAGCTACTCCCTAAGTTCATCTTAAGGGGGGTGTTAGAGTTACCATGCATTAGCTAATAATTAATTAACATTTAATTAATCATTAATCTAATTTATTCTCATACACTTAAGCTAAACTTAGGAGTTCTTTATTCAATTAACTAAGAGATTTTTTGTTAACTAAAGTGAGCAATTTTTAGGGTTGCTCCTATATAACACTCAACCCTCATTGTATTATAACCCCAAGATTTACTCTTTTGTTCTCTTGAACTCTCAACCTTTGAGGACTCTTGTTTTTCTTGAAGATCCTTGATGTTCTTCTGCAACTTTTTCTTGTTGAGGAATATTGCACATATTGTTTGCAGATCTCTTGTGTGGAAGGTGTCTTTGTTCCTTGTTTGATCCTATGGGTTGTGGTTTTTCAAAATTCTAACAAATTCATTGTTATAGTTGCATGTTTTTTATCTTTTTTTTGCTACATTCCAAAAGACATTACCAAACCTTTTTACATACTTTAAGCATTTCAAAGCATTTGAAGGTGATATATGTTATATTAATGAATGTATGTGAACTTTGAATGTTTGTGAGTTTAGTAGAATTTCATGTTTAATCATAGTCACTAGCAATGAAAATGCCTTAAATAAATAAGGACTAACCCCTACAATAGAGAATTTGTCAACCCGCAACAAAAAAGGCTTGTTAACCCATAGTAGAGGATAATAGTTCAATACAACTAGAGGAGTTTACCTACTACAACATGAGCATGATCTCATAATAAGATGAAGGCGATGATTTAAGGACAAGATCATGGATGGACAAGTGTCACTCCATATTTTTAATAAGTTATGAAGGAGAAAGGAGTCTATTCAAGTAATGAATAATAGTTATAATTGGGTCTACTTTTTAAGGGTACATTTCCAGTTTATAGTGGCTATCTTAGATAGTATAGAGTCTTTATTTGAATTTTACACTCTTGTTCTTGCTAGTTATTATTTTCTACTAAAGGACCTAGTCCTCTTCCTATTTTATGAGATAGTTTACATCTATTTTTAGTTTGTTTATAGTTCTTGAATAAATGGACTCTCATCGACCCTATATAGTAGGGTACCCTATCAAGAAGAAAATATCTAGATCCTTGCATGTATTAAATTGAATTGAAGATTTTGTTACATTTTTCTCAAAACTTTGTGTATGATTGGAAATTAATAGAGAAGATATTTTGGCATGTTTCTTTGAGTTAAGTAAATTTAAGGAGATCTAGTATATGCAACAATTCAAGCAATGGCCACTTGAGGTACTAAAAAGCCACATTAGTTTAGATAATTCATTAAATTATGCATTACAAGTTCTAATTTATACTTTCCAGTTTATACTATAATGCATGTTGTATGATAGATACAAAATTTTAAGTCTTTAGTTTATATTCTATTCAATCACTCTTGAAGGTTAGTCAAATTAGGAAATGATGACATAAATAGTTATTAGTTATAGTCATAAGAAATAAGTACCCATAGCAATTAATAGTTATTAGTATTTTCTTACTCTGTTCTTTAGGAAGAAGTTAATTTTAGTTAAAAGCTTTTGGTGCATTTAGCTTTGTTCAAATCACCCATACTCAGTCAATATTGATGTTTAAGATTCTTGAATGCATATATGGTGCCAACATCATCTAAATTCTATGATTCCCTAGTTGATAATTTAATGAAGCCCTCTCTTGAATGATGAACTACTTAATATAGAATCTATAGGTCCATTGAGTTGTGTATGATCATCTACATCAATTAATTAGACACTAGGGGAGCTCTATAACTAGAACATATATGTATTTTCAATGCTAGTTACATTGGTAGAGTTACTTAAAGTAGAGGCATTTAGCTTAAGTCCCTATCTAGGATCCTTAGCTATCACCAAACTCCATCTTACCAACCTGTAACCAAAATTATCGAATGTCACATGCATTTCATAATCATTTAACTTGGACATTGAAAGTAAATTTCTTGCAAGTCCTAAAATATGTAAACCATTATCAAGAGTTTTAATTATCCCGTCATTGAAACATAACTTTATCTTTCCCATGCCATCAATCTTTTTTGTGCTATTATTACCAAAGAAAAAATATCCCCCATCATATTATTTTTAATCAACAAACCACTCCTTTTGAGGAGTCATGTGGTAGGAGTAACCTAAATCAATAAGACAAACATCATCACTAATATGTTAGCAAAATAAACAAAGCATCATAATCATCATCAAGGGAATTTTCTGTGGAGGAATCAAAATTATTTTTCTTATTCCTACATTTTTTTTGCATGCCCTCTTTTACCAAAATTCCAACACTTTTCTCTTTCTGGGGGTTATAGAACGTCCTTTAGACTTATCCCCCTTATTATCCCCTTTAGGCCCTTTCTCATGGGACCTACCCTATACATGCAAGGAATATTGGAATCCCACATTCATGGAATTTCTCCTCATCTCCTCTGAAAGAAGTATGAAGATTATGGTGACAATATTTGGTTCTACATTACCACTACTTATGGGAATAATTAAATTTTCCTACAATTCAGGCAAAGAACAAAGAAACAAAACACATTTATCTTCATCTTTAATTTTAACATCTACAAATTCATGTTGACTTATAGTTATATTAAAATAATTTTGAGATATAACTTGTTAGACAAACTTTTAGTTTGATAAATACCACCTATCCTTCTCCACAACTTGTATGCAATGTCTTTTGTGGAGACATTCAAAAGGAGGAAATTTTTGAGACACTACCATATGATTCCTCATGCCTTCTTGTCTAATTTTTTCCAATCTATATTAGAAATTGCATCTGGTTTGCTCTCTTATGAAACTAACAATCACTGATCTCTCTCTTCAAGGAGATCCTCCATCTTTAGTTTCCACATCTCGTAGCCCGTGTCGTTGAATTTCTCAATATCTTAGCAAGAGGTAGAAGCCATGGTATATAATATTCTTTATAAATCTACAATATACCACAAAAAAAATCCCACTATAGCCAAAAATCCTTCGACACTTAAGAGAAAGGTGTCCCCTTCTAAACAAAACCATTAGCTCTGATACAAAATGTTGAAAAAAAAGGTGGAATCCAATAATAACTTATATATGTGTATTTAAATATGAAAATAAGATTACCAAATCTCATTTAATATATGTGATTGTACATTCATCACAATAGAAAAAAAACCAAAAAAAATGACACCAGATTTACGTGGAGAAACCCTTTTGAGAAAATTCCACATGAGAAAAGAGGGAAAGCATTTTATTTATCTTCAAAAGAGATATACAGAAAAATACACTTCCTTTTTGTTCTCCTACAACTTGGATGCTTCCATACATGTGCAAATAAGAAAAGATGCTACTACCATCACAAGGTTCCAATTTATAAAACTTGTGAGAGGCAAAACCACAGTAGTAAACCAAAACAAGAGGTGCTAAAACCACTTGAAAAAACCCATTCCTCATCCTTGGAAAACTAAGAATCATGATAAAAAAAATAATTAAATGTGAAAAATGCTTCAACATGGGATCCTACCCATAGCCCCTTCAACTTTTGGCATTGAAGACACTCCAATGATTATTCAGCTTCCACATGGAACACCAATGGACACATGTTTCCCTCCAAACTTGGATCCCCACTCAATAATCTTCATATCCTCAATGTGGATGCCTAGGAGGGAGAATTTTATCCTCTAGTGACATTTAACCTCCACCAATATTAATTTAGCTCTCGAAAATGCAATTATAATATTCCAAAACTAAATACATTTCTTTCATGTCCCCTATTACACTTTCCTAGAAACATAAAGATAAATAAATGACATAGGTTTGTAAGGTAAATGTCACCTAACCTAACAAGCAAACCTAGGATAAGGAGGGAGATAGGGGAAATCTAGCCAACACATAGGGGATTCCCTAAATTGTTGAGAAACACTTGAAGGTGAGCCACTTCCAAGAAAACTTTGTTAGCCTGCATCTAGATTTGTAAGACCACATTAGAAGAACTAATAAATTTTTTAAAAATGACATTTGATAAAAAGAGTAATGAGGAAAAAAATGTAGAATTTCTATTTTTCCATATACTAAAGAGAATATCCACCCAAAAAGCATGCCATATCTAGTTGAATTTATGTGGAATATAGGGCTAATCTCTCAAAAGGGCCATGTTCCAAGAAAAAGGCTCTAGATGAAAAAGGCCAAAAGTGTAAGGAAGCTAATGTAGTGGAACAACTTCATACTCTAATATTGAGAGGAGGATAATAAAAAAAATTACATATCTTTACAACAATCACAAAAAATTAAACAAAAACAAAAATGAATATCATGGATACCACAACATAGTGATTTACATAGGGAAAACCCTTTTAGGAGAAAACTCCACACTCCAAAAGTCGCCCAATATATTATTCATAAATCACAAAGATTACAATATACTTGTAGAGTAAGCTTCTCATAGGAGTATCACAAACCAAGGATCCAAAGGCAACACAACCGCTATTAGACTCTCAAAATTCATCACAATGCATAGTCATAATACAACACCCTCTAAAATAGGGTTTCCTTCTAGGGAAGTCAAGCCAACAAAATATCAACAGTCAAATCTAAGACCTAATGATGAATGTTCCATATTTACAGTAATAAAATACCTATCAATAGTAGCTTATGTAATTGCAAGGTTGAGACACATTTTTCAAATAAATCTCCCACTTGTTGAACACCTTGCAAGAGCAACAAGAGGGAGTATAAAAAATGTCTCTTAATTACTAGGGGCTAAAAGGCCCATAGACTTTGAACACCATAAAAAATTTTATGTGCTCATAGGCCTAGTTAAAGAATCAACAACATTCATAAAATTCTCTACCTTACCCAACTTCACCTTGCCATATTTGACCATATCTCTAACAAATTTGATATTGTACATCAATGTGCTTGGTCATGGCATGAAATGTTAGGTTCTTAGCTAGATATATCACATTTTGAATCTCACAATAAATTATCATTGCACCTTGTTTTATGCCAATATTTGAACACAATATCTTAGCCAAATGGATTCTTTACTTCAGTAGTGGACAACACAACCACAACCTATCGCTTACTCATGCAACAAATTGCACCACCAAATAAAGTAAACATATAAGCACTAGTGGATTATATGCTATCAACATCACCTGCCTAGTCTGAATCCACATAATCATGAATATCAAGGGAAATATCATCTTCAGTCAAATTAATATGATAACACAAGGAATACTTTGAGGTACCATGCAAATATCTGAAGAATATTTTAATTGCATCACAATGAATTCTACTGAGATTATAGATATATTTGAAAATAAATCCAACTGCTTGGACAATGTCTAGTCTAGTACAAACCATAACATACATCAAACTTCCAACTACACTTTGGTAAGACACTCTACTCATGTCTTCCATCTCTGATGGGGATGTTGGACAATCTACAATCCTACATATCAAACCTCTATAAAATTGAATTGACATACTTACTTTGACAAAGACATAGATTTTTGTTCACTCCATCTCTTCTAGTTTTCATCCTAAGAATGTGTCTAGCTACACCAAGGTTTTTCATTTCAAATTTAGCAGCAATTGAGATTTTAGTTCTAAAATCATACCTTTCCCTTAACCAATAAATAACATATCATCAACATATAACACAATAAATAGGAAACGATCGCTATAACTTTTATAATAAACATAATGATTTGATTTAGAATGCTCAAATCCCAAATTCAACACATGTATCTGTAATGGTGTGAATTTTCACCCCTTTCAAATTCCACATTTAGGTACCTCCTACCTTAGAAAATCAAGTCTAATGATGCTATTCCACATCCTTCATTTGCTTCCCATCCACTTGGAAACTATTTTTTGTGTCAGTGGAGGATATTCTGTCTGGGATGCTAGCACTGTGCACTACTGTCCTGACAAGATTCTTGCCTCTGGAATCTATAGAGGCGTTAGAATTCTCCATTGGTGATGAAGAGTAACATCTTTGCTCCCTTGACTGACCTCAAAAGGCTCCTTTTCCTTCAATTTCATCTTCAAATTCCTATCTCATTAATTCAACTAATCTTCTTGGAATTCTACTTGATCATTCTCACTTCTACACACTTCATTCACAACATTCTCACCTTCATTGAAGCTACAAGTTGGTTTTTTGTGGACTCAATCTCCTTATTATTGCAGCAAAATGGGCATTTGCAAGATTGCAAGCTCACTCCTCCCACTTGCCTTGAGTGTAGGTGGTTGAAGGTGATATTATTTCATCTTCCATTCATTTAGCATTATCGTATTGTTTTCATAGCATATTATTGTTTAGTATAGTCCTTAGTACTTTCACATCAATATCTCTCTTTGTTGCATTTCTCCTATTGTTGTTTTATTGGTTGTCTGTGGAGGTGGAAACACCAAAGCAAGGGACTAACTACAACAATCCTCTATACACAACCCCAAATTTTTTTTTGTCTTGTGTGTGTAGGTTTCTCGTTGTGTGAAGACCTCAAAGATATCAAATCATGGGTAGGAAGGTGCACTTTCCACACCCTTCTTCGTCAATTTGTAGTTAGACTTAATCTTAGCATTTTCTCAATATTCTATTATTTAGATCTTTTCTATTTTTGTTATTGCATTAAACTAAATTTGTTAGGTCGTTAGTAGGTTCCTCTTGAGTTTAGATTGTAATTTATGATTTATGTTCATATGTATGCTAGCCCCCCACTGAGATGTTTGCACGTCATGCTGTCATCCGTGTCCCGCGCTATAGTCCTCTGGTAGTGAGTTTCCTAAGTCATAGTTTGAACTCTAGAAACTTGCTCACCTAAGTTCCTAAGACTATTGGGTTGGTAGAAGGAAAGAGGTAGATCATTTGTCCTTCCTTTTCACCCCTTTAAACATCAAACCTATCTTAAACATTCCTCATCTTGAGGTAGATCAGGGAAGCCTATTGTTCTAGCCCTCGTGTGACCTGGATCTTGAGCAGTCGGTCCCCCTCCTCTACATTTTGGTGAACTTGACATGAACTATTTTGGTTCCATTACATTTTGGTGAACTTGAAGTGAAATATTGTAGGGAACCTAGCATTGTAATCCAACATATGAACCCTAGCGACGTAGCTAGAAGATTCCCTAAATGTTGTGAAGAAAAATCTAGAATAGGTCACTATCTGATTGTTAAACCTTTGGGGGCTTCTGAGAAATCCTTTTTGGTATATGTAGAAGATGGCTTCTTTTATGCATCTTCCCATCCCATTTCTATAGCCTATGAATGGGTCTCTTGCTATAACCTTTACCTTGTAGGACCTGCTGATGAATACTAATAGAGAACCCTCTCCTTTGTACATCGCCACTTGTATCAATGAGAATACTGTGATTGGTGTTCTCATTGATCCTACATGTTGAGTTAATGTTATCACAAAGGAGATCATGCTAATAAACTTTCTACATAAGGATGGGTATGATGAATCTAAAATCATGATATGTATGCCTGATGGGATTTCCGTCCCCCTCATCGGTTCTATGACCCTTTTAGTCTTTGTAGGGCCTAAGACTGTGAATGCTCTTTTTGATTATCCCATAGTCCAAGTTTTTCAAAGTGAAACTAGGCATTCCTTTGATAGTTTCTATGAATGTAGTCCCTTTGATGATCCATAAATTTTTGAAATTCTCCTATGAGGGCTCTGTGCATGTTGTGTATGACACTAGGTACAAACCCCTAGTGTCATGTGGGGATTTTTCATTATATCACTTCTATCTTGCCCCTATTGGTCCGCTTCCTCCAAGGATGGATCTATTGTATTGCACTTATGTAAAATACAGGAATGGGGGCATAGTACTAGAAGTCACCTATCCTCCTTCCCCCTATGCTATTTTGGTAAAGGCTTAATGATAGCGCAACATGGGGTTTCCTCTACCTCTCGAAAGGAGAAGGAGAAGTCCATTCTAGAGCTTTCTTCTACAGTTCCACCTGCTTCTTCCTCCCATCCTACTATGACACCCTTGAATTTTTTCCCTACGCATCTGTTAGGGAGCTCAATGGTGCTTCAACCTTCCTGTCTTGCTTACCGTGCTTGGACCCATCCTATATGGTAAGGGGAAGGGTCCTCATGGAGTTACATCTATGTCTTAGCCTCCACAACCTCCTACTTCTCCTACCCCTAGGGTAGAAAATAGGAAGAGGCCCAACATTGAGGTTCTTGATTAAGCTCCTCCACTGGTTGTTGTCTTTGCTCCTACATTGTCTAGGAGTCACTCCCTCCATCGACAATGATTGTGATGGATACTCTAATGGTAGAATAGGAGCCTCCTCCTCCTCAAGCTATAGCATCTAGCTCTCGGATCCAAAGAAAATTCCTTGCATGTGAGTGGAAGCATCGGAGGAAGGCTCTGGGAACTGAGCAAGTTGCTCTGCAGAAGATGGAATGGGAGCCAACAACTCCTATTTTGATATCTCTTATTGTTCCCTCCTCTTCTGTACCTTCTACTTCGGTTCTCATCACCTCGATCTTGCTTCTTGCTCCCCGCTTAAGTGTGGATGACCCTCACCCTCAAAGTGTGGAAGTGTTCATTTCTCCCTTGATTGAGCCTCCTCTCTTGATTTCCCTTCTAGACATGCCACCTTTTCCTAAGCCTGTGGATATGTCAAATACCTCAGTGGTGTCTGCTATGGTTTTCTATGCTTCTCTCTCACATTCTACTTTGTCTGTGGGGATCTTGCATCCTTTGATGAAGTGAAATATTGAGGATGACCCTGCTTCTAATGGGGGTCATAAGAGGGGATCATCTTCTTTGGAAGTTGGTTCTACGTTGGCTTGCACTGTCCTAGTGATAGAGGCATCCTTGATGTCCCCTAAGTTTTCCATTGATCCAAAGTCTTTTGGTGAGGTCAATAATGAATATTGGGTGCCTCCTTCATTACCTGCTCATTTGACACATGTAATTCTCATCAAGTGCATGTTCAACTCAGTGGACAATGTCTCAGCGCTATCAGTGATTTTTGCAAAATCAATGATGTTTACCTCGCAAGAGTTGAGCAAAGAAGACTTCGAGGGGCCCTCTTCCTTGGATCTTGTCATAGGAGAGTCAGAGGGTGCTCTCCTTGCTATCCCACCCTTGCATGATTTTCCACCTTCCCCTTATAATGATCTAGCTTGGGAGAACGATGACCTCTTAGTTGATGAGGACTAGGAGGGAACCTCTTCATTACCTATAGATTAGATTGTGTGTGTGTTGTGTTTCCCCTGTGCTTGCTTTATGTGTTCTTAGAGGACCCTTGTCATCCATGTAGGTTCTTGGATATAAGAGTGTTTTGTTTCCTAAACTTCTATTTGTTACATCATTCTTCCTGTTGTGCCTTGATTTTCAGCAATTGAGGATGATGTAAAGTGTTGGGGGCATTTAGGCCTCTCTTCCATGTTGACCCATTTTTTTAAATTTATTTTGTCTTCCTGTACCTTTCTTCACATGATCTAATATAGTAGGGGATTGATGACAGGTCATACATATTATTATATTATATCTATCTATTTATATTTATGAGCAGTTCTGACCTCAAAATATCAAATCCCCTTGTCTCTTGCTTTCTTCGTCTTTGCTTATATTGTCTTTTTATCTTTCTCTCTTCTTTGCTTGCTTCATGATGTTGTGGTTCCTATGTGTTGTCCCTCACATGTGTGACAACATTTCCATGATTACATCTCATCATGTACCATAGGCCACAACTTCACTTTCTTCTCTCTCCTTGGGATGTCATGTGCCTTTGTCTTCAACATGCACCATCCTAAGGGGGGATATCATATTGCTTCAATTTTTAAAAGGTGTATTCAGTGGCCAACAAATCCCTCATTGAAAGTCCCTTATTTTTCAAAATACTGCATTCTTTAACAAGGACCCCTAGCGAAATTTTTTCTTTCGTCACAGACTCGTAAAGAAAGAATATAAAAAAATTCCTTTGAGAAGAGGGTACTTTTTCTGATGAAGACATCTAAAAAATTTCCCTTGCGAGGGAGTATTCTTCCTTTTGAATTCCTCGGTGAAAGGGATATTTTGAAAGGATTCCTTGATCCTCGAATCATTTACGAGAAATATCGTTACCTTTCAAATAGACTATCCCTTGAGAGGACCCCTTTTCTTTTGAAGGGTTCCTAAGGGACCCCTTTGAAAGCTTCTTCTTCAATTGTTGACTATCTGCGTGACTGTCTATTTTCATGCATGAATTTTTTCTATCTAACATGTTTTATCTAACATGCGTGACTATCTGTGAAAGGGATATTTTGAAAGGATTCCTTGATGCTCAAATCATTTACGAGAAATATCATTACCTTTCAAATAGACCGTCCCTTGAGAGGACCCCTTTTCTTTTTTAAGGGTTCCTAAGGGACCCCTTTGAAAGCTTCTTCTTCAATTGTTGACTATCTATTTTCATGCATGAATTTTTTCTATCTAACATGTTGCTTTATAGGACCGAGCACCTGTGAAGCTGCTTTTTCAATCAAGCTTGAAGGACCAAGCACCTTGATCTTGCCTTGTAGGACTGAGAGCATATAAGGGCCTATTAGACTATGTAGAGCCTTTCACATATGGCCTCCCTCAGGACCGAGCACTTGGGGTACCTCCTCTATAGGACTGAGCACCTGTAAGGCCTTTTGTTCACCTTCCATAGGTTTGAGGACCTGTGGTGCATTTTGTTCAACTCTGCTCAAGATTGAGCACCTATGGAGCCATCTCCTCTTCCTGTACTTTTGGGTGTGTCATATTGTGGTCTACTTCCTCGACAGTTCAGGTATACATTTCTTAGCTTTCACTCAAATTTACCATGCATTCACTAACACTTATGCTTGCTAAAGTGGGAGAAAAATGTAATGGTGTGAATTTGCACCCTTTACAAATTCCACATTTACATATCTCCTACCTTATAAAATCAAGTTGGACGATGCTATTCCACATCCTTCATTTGCTTCCCATCCACTTGGAAATATTTTTTGTGTTGGTGGAGGATATTGTGTCGGGGATGCTAGTGAGGCACATGGATGTTTATGCGGAATGCTACTATCTTGACATGATTCCTACCTCTAGAATTTGTAGATGCATTACAATTCTCCATTTGTGATGAAGAGTAACGTATCTACTCCATTGACCGACCTTGAACAACTCCTTTGCTTCCAATTTCATCTTTAAATACCTATTTCATTCATTCAATTGATCTTCTTGGAATTATACTTGATCATTCTCACCTCCATTGAAGCTTCAAGTTAGCATTTTGTTGGCTCAATCTCCTCATTGTTGCACCAACGTGGGAGTTTGCAAGCTTGTGAGCTCACTCCTCCAATTTACCTTGAGTGCAGGTGGTTGAAGATGATATTATTCCATCTTCCATTCATTTAGCATTATCGTATTTTTTTTGTAGCATATTGTTGTTTAGCATAGTGATTAGTACTTTCACTTCAATATCTCTCTTTATCACATTTCTCCTATTGTTGCTATATTAGTTGTCTGTGGAGGTGGAAACACCAAAGCGGGGGACTGACTACGACAGTCCTCTATACGCAACCCAATTTTTTCATCATCTTGTGTGTGTAGGTTGTTTGTCATGTGAAGACCTTGAAGATATAAACTCGTGGGTAGGAAGGTGCACTTTCCTCACCCTTCTTTGTCATTTCATAGTTAGAATTAATCTTAGTGTTTTCTCAATATTCTGTTATTTAGCTCTTTTCTATTTTTGTTATTGCATTAAACCACATTCATTAGGTTGTTAGTAGGTTCCTCTTGAGTTTAGATTGTACTTTATGCTTTCTAATCATACAGATGCCAATGCCCCACTGAGATGCCAACATGTCATATTGTCATCTATGTCTCATGTTGTAGTCCTCTAGTAGTGAGCTACCTAAATAAAAATTTGAACTCTAGAAAATTGCTCACCTGACTTCTTGAGACTCTCGGGTAGGCTGAAGGAAAGAGGAAAATTAGTTAACCTTCCTTTTCACCCCTTTAAAAATTAAACCTATCTTAAACATTCCTTAGCTTGAGGTAGATAAAGGAAGCCTATTGTTCTAGACCCTCTTGTGACCTAGGTTCCTGAGCAATCAGTCCCCCTGTACAGTATCAAATTTTGGGTACCACATCCTAGGACTCTCTTTTAGGCCATACAAAGATTTCTTCAATTTGCAAACCAACTTAATTTTACCTTTTACCACATAGTGCTTTGGTTGTGTCATATAAATACCCTCCAAGTCACCATAAAGGAAATAAATTTTCACATCCATTTGCTCAACCTCTAAATCATAAGCAAAAAAAATAGAAAGCAAAAATCTAATGTATATCATTTTTGCAACAAGAGAAAATATCTCACCATAATCAACACCCTCAACTTGAAAGTAACCTTTTGCAACCAACCTTGCTTTGTACTTCTCAATACTTCCATCTAAACCAATCCTTTTCTTGAACACCCATTTGAAGCCAACAGGTTTTCTTCCTTCAGGCAATGGTACAAGATGCCATGTATCATTCTTTTTCAAAGCTGTAATTTCTTCATCCATAGAAATCTTCCAATATTCTACATCATTCATACATGATGCCTCTTCTACCGATCTAGGTTCATCCATGTTAGTATTCATAGAAAAAATACATCTCCAATCATCAGGTCTATGACTTGTAGACCTACAAATAAGCTGAGTTGGAGGTTCTTCCTCCTCTTTTGAAGATTCAGAGCTAGATAAGCTCTCAAAAAATTCTTGTCCATCCATGCTTCTCGATTCAATTTTCTTAGGTGTAGAAGGAAACTGAATCACATCTTCTTGTTTACTTTGATTTTGACTGCAATGTAACAAAAGAAGGCTTAGTTTGTCTAAAAATAACACTTCTATTATATATTTCCTTATGTGCAATAGGATCCCAAAACTTGTATCCTTTCACAACATAACTCTATCCAATGAAGATACATTTTATAGCCTTTTTCTCCAACTTTGTTCGCTTCTCCTTTGGCACATGTGCATATGCCTCACAACAAAAAACTCTAAGATGTCTTAATGAAGTCTTTTGAGCCAACCATGCCTCTATAGGTTTCTTATCAACAAGAGCTGATATAGGAGACCTATTAATCAGGTAACATACAGTGGTAACACCTTCAGCCCAAAACCTTTGTTCTATACCAACACCACTCAAAATGCTCCCAATCTTCTCTATCAATGTGATGTTCATTCTTTCTACAAATCACTAGTAGAATTTGGCAAATAAATGACTAGGTAACTAAAAAATTTAGTCACAACAACTAAAAATGACAATTCTACTCATTTTTTGCAACTCAGCTATAAATGAGTAAAATAAATGACTAATTTGGTCGTTGACTAAAAATTATTTAGTCACACAAATAATAATGACTAAATAGTTAGTTATTTATTTAGTCACAATTCATATGAATAAATCATTTAAGGAATCAAGAATATAGCCTACCAAAATACTCTAAAATTTTAATAAACATACACTAAAACTTTTGCTGAAATCCTATTATGAGACGTAGCTCACCAAAATGGAGTTTTCATTTTAATAAACATACTCTAAAACCTTCGTTGAAACCTTATTTTCAGGTGTAGCCCACCAAAATGGAGAAGTGTTTTAGTAAAGAATGACAGAAAATGATAAGGAGATGCGCGTGACAGGAGGCATAGGATTCATTGCTGCTTATCTCATTCCTGCTCTGCACAACAAGGGTTACATTGTTTGCACTGCTATTTGTAATCCATGTATTTAATTGACATATATTTTCATAATCTCAAATTCCTTCAAATGCTTTTGAAGTATCAATGTATCGTATATAGGGTTTAGAATGTTTTCTTTTAATTTTGAAAAATAAATCAAATGCTTTTGAAGTATCAATGTATCCTATATAGGGTTTAGAATGATTTATTTTAATTTAAATAAATAAATAAATGATGTATTTGCCTATGATTTGATAATGTGGAGATCTCCTAAATCTTCCCTAGCACACTGTCCTCTTTGGCACTATATTCATTACTCCAACTACTATGGTTTTGCATGTGACATCTTTAATATCTTCATGATAGTGGCTTTTAAATAGATCTCAGTCTTTGCTTTAATCCTTATCATGGTAACCCTTGAGTTCCATAATCCACCTTCAATGTCTTCTAAGAATGTTCTCTTAAGGTAGACTGCATGGTATGCATATAAAGCAAGTCCTTCATACCTGCCATTGTTCCAAACCACCACTCATTGCCTTGCTTAAAATTTTTCCTCCATAAGCACAATAGCATGTTTTAAAATCATGGTTGCCAGTGATTGACCATTAAGGTCACTACTTTCATCAAGATACAATGATATTTTTGTCTTCAAACTCAAGGCATTATGCAAGATAACATTGTGAAATTCTTGTTGTGTACAATTTGATTTTCTAGCACATTTACTACTTTGCTAACTACCTTTAAGACTAGATATTGCACCCTTAGTTTTAATCTCAAACAACTCACTCATTGTCACTTGAAGATTCCTTTCATGAGCATCATTCTATAAAATAAAACTATGCCCTATAGATTTCCTACTTACTTACTACAAGGGACTCATTGTTTCATGGTATTGCGGGTCTCAAGATCCTTCAACCTTATTATCACTACTTCATAGTCCACAAGGTATTAATCACTATTCTCCCATCTTTGATGAGTCTCAAAACATTGCTCAAACATGCAATCCACTACCTCAATTATACAATGGCTAAGAAGAAATATAGAACCTATGATTACCACTGTTACTTCATTTGGACAGTCATTCCCTAATTGCATTTGGATTGTCTAACTCATCCAAAAGAATTTAAAAAACCCTTAAGGTCAGCAAGGGGGTAAGGAAACTCACTGTTAAAATCTCTACTTTACTATGCAAGGTTTGAGCTTTATTATCTTGTCACTGCTCATCTTCTTTTTGGTTATCACACCTCAAGCGATTGTTATTCTTTTTACCATAGATTGCATTTACAAATGTTACTGAGCTACATAGTGTGCTTGTTATTGGCTACAAGCTTTAGATTGCAAGATTTTGTTATTGGCTACAATGTCTCAATCTTTCTGGTATTGCAACCTCACTAATCTACTAGAGTTATTGTTTATGTTTTTACGAAGGCCTAGGGTTTGTACCCTAGTCATGCTCTTACCAATGCTTTTGTTGGTACATTAAAAAACAACCTTAAATCTTGGGTCAAAAAAATAGTTGTCTTGACAGGGTTGTGGTCTAATCTTGGATTGTATCCTAGAATGTGTGGGAAGCTTGTGTTTCATCATTAAGGTATGTAAACTTGATCAGGGAAATGTATCTTATTTAGCATGGGTCTTGCTTTAATACATTCCATAATGGTTATTAGCAGATCACATTATTATAGTTTGTGGTAACCCAAGATTGCATTCATGTATGTAACAAACTTGGTTTGTAGTTTAAGCTATACACCTTTAAGTAACATTCATAAGGTTTAGAAAATATTGATCACTCTCTAGAATAGCCCATTAAACATGGGTTGTGCTTGAATGCACCACATAATTGATATAACTCAACCACTCTACATATCAACTAGAGTTATAGGCTCTTTATTGCAACAAGAGGTAATCGCTCTTGGATCATGTTATCATTACATCATAACCTATTAAACTTGAGTTAACCTGAATGCACCCAATGATGATTGACACCTAATTGTGATGATAGTGATTTGTCCATGAATTGTGCTCATATGAGTTCCTCCATTTCTATCACAACATAGCCACATTAAACTTGGGTCACACATGAATGCATCATGTATTTGTTATAGCACAACTGTGCCACATGACCAATATAGTTATGGATCACATAATTATAGTCACAATAATTTTTTCCTCGATTGTGCTCTTATGGTGATTCCATTACCGTTACAACATAACCCTTTGGACTTATATTGCTCAAATCCTTACATTGCTTATTTTCTCTTTGGATGGATTGCTTCATGGATTTTTTGTGATTTATACAAATTTTGTTTTGATAGTAAATGACATCCGATTCTTTCTGAAGTTGAAATGATTTATTAATTATGGTTTATGATGATTTTGAGATTTATTTAGAAGGGGTTAATATGTGGCATTTTTATGTGTAGGAAGAATAGATTGTGATGCAACATTCGGGTATGGATAGTTTAGGAAAAAAATGGATTGCTATCGGTGTCATAACCAGGTTGGAGAGTACCTTGAGCTGGTGTGAAACACTTCTGGGTGTTTTTGGTAGGAAGGAGAACCTAAGTGTTGGAAATTATTAATATCTGATAGAGGAAGTTCCTTTATTGTAAAGATAAAATCATAAATATGATAGTCCAATTGGACATCCAACCTAAGATCTTTAATATCCGATAGAGAAATTTTGTACATGCTAAAGATAAAATCATAAATATGTTGGATCAATTTTAGATCCGATTTGAGGTAGTGAAGCTCCGACAGAGGAAGTTCCTACATTTTAAAGATAAAATCATAAATTTAATTGGTTCAATTTGAGATCCAATTTGAGGTCGTGAAGCTCCGACAGAGAAAGTTCCTACATTCTAAAGATAAAATCATGAATCTTAGTTCCTACATTCTAAAGATAAAATCATGAATCTGCTTGGTCCAATTCTAAGGATTTGTATTTTCAATTATACTTTCTGACATTTGGCTTGATACAAATTGTTACTTTAGAATTATGGTATTTCTTTTCTTCTAATGTTTTCAGCCCTCATTTTAGGGAAGAACTCTGAAGATGGTTCGTTCAGATGGAAACTACACTTTTCCGCTATAGGTTTTGTCTAGAAACACCAGAAGCTCAGGTATTGTCATACTCAGGTACAACAGAGTTTGAGATGAATTGCACTTAGTATTTTATGCTGATATGGATATGTTCTAGCTTATAGTTAATTGTTGTAGCATTACATATAGGCTAAATATTTGTTCATATGCCATAGTTTCAAATTCTAAATTGTTATACCTTATTATAGGAGAAAATCATAGGGTAGTCTATACATAAGACACCATTGTTTCAAATTGAAAATTTCTGGCTCTTTCACAATTGTTTGTTTCATTTATTTGATCTAAGATAACCTGATGTATAAAAGATGCTCTCAAAATCACAGTAAAATCCTTTATTCTTGGATGACTGTTCAAAATATTTTCCATCATAACAATGAACAATAGCATCAGTCATTAACCTAAACTTTGTAAGAGTTTCATCAAATTCTACTTTTCCATTCTTTTTTCCATTCTAAATTTTATTCCCAATTTCATCCATGAAGAACTTCCTTAGCCTATAGATCCTGCTGTTAGCCATAAATTTACCGGGTGTCGAGGATAGCTTTGAGTTTTTACCCAAGTACCAAAGTATGTGCAACCCTCATCCACTAAACGTGCATGACTGCATGCATCTAGAACACAAGCAAAGATTATAATGCCGATGTTCCAAAGTGATTCATTAATTCAAAGATTTTGATAGCTTCCTTGCAATATCCATTTTGTGCACATTATGCAATCATATCATTTCATTTCATTAGATAACATATCTTTGAGACATTCTGTCAAAAAATTCATTTTGTACTACATTTTGGCTTCAAATCTTTGGTAATTATGGTTAGTTTCATTACATTCAAATTTTGAATTATGGGAAATTATATACAGTAAATAGATTGATGGCTATTTGGATAGTGAAATTAGCTCTCTTAGAAATTAACTGAAATATCTAGAATGATTATTTTAATTTAAGAGGATTTTGTGGTTATTTTTGTAACAATGATTTTACAATGCAGCTAGCTTGCTATTTTCATTCAAGATACAAGTAATCCAAGTCAAGCACATACCAAGAATATGGTACTCTACTTCAAACCCTCAACCTCACTTAGTTTAGTTTGCTTACATGGGGATATTAAGGAAGTTGGTAAAAAATTAATATATATCAATTATGTTTGTGAAGGAGAATCTTGTGAGATTCAATATGGCTATGGATCAATATCCAATTTCTTAAGTAAAGATGATGTTATAGTTGGGAAACTTGTTGTGAAACATCAGGTTAGTAATTTTTGGATGTTAAGACTTCCTAGTTGGATATCAAAGATCTTTTCTAATCAACTTAATTTGGAATTTATATGTATAAATGGATTCTTTAATGGTGCAGGTCTTTACTGAGACAACACATGAACCATGATTGAAATTTTTGTTGTCCAAGTTTGATGGCATTCTTGGGATTGGTTTCCAAGAAATTTTTGTTGATAATGTTGTTCCAGTCTAGTTAGTGTTGATAGGCTTCATTCTATAGTCTGAGTGTATCACCTTTCTTAAATTTTGAACAAGGTTCTGAAATAAAGGGTTCAATATGCATATTTCAAGCCAATGTTGAACATTTTTTTTAAGGAATTTGTTGATAAGGCTATAGTTTTTAAATTGATTTATCTTTCTATTTTGTTTGGACCTTCTTTTGTAAACTCTCAATATACAATGCACTTTTATTCTTTCTGAATTAAGACTAATATTAATTTTGCTAGTTGTATTGAGGCACAACTTCATTCATGGCAGAAAAGGAAGCACCCTATTGCTCATATTAGATGGCATGTTTCATATAAAGGAGGAAATATTCTAGCTAGGTTATTGTTGACCGCGTTGAAGGAGAGAGCTTCATATATGGGAGATGATCAACACTCTCCTTGGATTCTACATGTTACAGCTTACTCCATGAAGACTGCCCATGTTGTAGAATTTTTAAGAGATGAAAGGGGCATATGCTCGCATTGAAGGGCTTCAAGCATGCGTTTCCATCATTGTAGAAGTCTTTTGGAAAAGTTTCTTTCTTGTAGTCATTTCTCTACAATATTTTAACTTAGATTTTCAATCTTGTGACTAGAAATAACAATTGTAATACTCTATTTGTAACCTGTAACTCTAACACCTTTCTTTTATTAATAAAGTTCGTCAATTTTGCCTTCCTAATGGCTATCTTATTGTGTGCAATTGATGATTGATGTGTATTTCTATATTTTATTCTTAAATCCTCAAATATTAGTCAATTAAAATGACTAAATATACTACTAATTGACATCAATTAATAATTAAAATGACTAAATATACTACTAATTGACATCAATTAATAATTAAATTGACTAAATATACTACCAATTGATAGAAATCAATGAATAGTGAATAAATATTACTAGATATATGACCAATGAAATTAGTGAATAAAAATGACTAAATACACTACCAATGCACATAAATCAGTGAATAAAAATGACTAAATAAGTGACTAGTTAATAACAATCAATGACTAAATATATCAACAAATAAAAAATGACTAAATAAGTGACTAGATTACAACAATCAATGAATAAATCAACAACTAAATAAGTGGCCAACTAAATATATTAGTGAATAAAAAATGACTAAATAAGTGACCAAATTACAACAATCAATGAATAAACCAATGACTAAATATAACAATGGAAAAAAAGTGACTAAATAAGTGACCAGATCGCAACAATGCATGACCAAATCAACGACTAAATATAATACCAAATGGATCAATCAAAACAACCAATAAATGACTAAAAATGGTTTAGTCATCAATTTGGTCATGTTATATATGACTGGAAATAAACTACTAGTGGTTACGTGACCAACTATAGTCATTTATAAGCAGTTTTTAGTAGTTTTTTCAGTAGTTTATTATTGTTTTTGTTCTAGTGACTCCATTTTGTTGTGGAGAATACAAAGTTGTCTTTTGTCTATGAATACTACAATCTTTAAGTATCTATCAAAATCATTATTTAAAAATTCACTACCATTAGTAGTCCTCAAACGTTTTATTTTCTTTCTAGTTTGTAACTCAACCTACTTTAAATTCTTTAAATTGATTGAAATTTTCAGATTTACTTGTTAAAAAATATACCCATGTCCTTCTACTATAATCATCAATAAATGAAACATAATAAATAGATTTTATAATTGAATGAACATCTACGAGACCAAACACATAAGAATGAATAATATCCAACAAACCATAAGATTTATGAGAACTCAAGTAAAACTAAACATGGTTTTGTTTTCCATAAATGTAACACTCACAGAAATCAAATTCAAGATTACAATCAAACAACCCTTCAACAAGGTTTTTATTTTTGAAGGTCTTTAGGCCCTTTTCTCCTATGTGGCCAAGTCTTTGGTACAATAACATAGTTTTCTCTATACGTAACTTTGACTTAGATGAAAGATCACCTTTGGGTACCTAGAAGCCATGACGATCTGTTGAAGCTGAAGCACTCACCTCTTCCACAGACTCTTGCTTTTCACAGAAGTACTATTACAATCAATAGTACATGCATCAAGCTTATACAATGTGCCATATCTCACACCTCTAGCAATCACCATAGGACCTCTAACCATCTTGCATCCTACATCAAAAAATACTACTTGCACACTTGTATCTATTAGTTTGCTCACAGATAAAAAAATTCATGCTAATCCAAGGATATGCAACATACCATTAATCCTTTTTATTCTACCATCAGGAAACTTGATTCTAACTGTACCATGACCATCAATATTTAAATAAGAATCATCACCCAAGTACACCTTACCTCCATCAAATTTTTCATATTCAAAAAACCAATCTCTATTAAAGGTCATATGGAAAGATGCACCCGAGTCAATTAACCATGCATCATTACCTGCATGGGTTGCCAAAGCTGCAATAAATGCATCACCATCTTCCTTTCGAGACTTAGAATCTGAATCAAATTCCTTCTTTTTCTTCTTCTTTTATTCTTTCCACTCCTTACAAATATGTCTAGGCTTACCGTAGTTCCAACAAATAACTTTGGACTTTCCAAGAGATATGGATATCCCCTTGGACTTAGATTTATCATGCTTCTCATTATTCCTTCATTTTTCCTTAGGTCTTCCACAAACATTTAAGGCCTTGGAACTAATGGATACCTTCCTCAACTCTTTAGAAATCAAAGAACCCACCACATGTTTTTTGGAAGAATGAAGAAGAAGCCTCCAGTATGTTGTCATTGATGCCAACATTGGTTGGTAACAGTTTTGTCAATCTAAAAAAGCTATGTCTCTATTATTGTGATCCGACAATTTGGTCTGAAAATTCTCTCAATAGAAGATCACTTCATAATATTTTAATATGATTACCAAGACTATTTGGTGTATCTTTGGACAAGTTTTCGATGGTTTTGTGGAAAGGAATGAAAGTCATGAATGATAGAGTTTGGCTTACAATTTTATGCTCAATATTTGTGCAATTGGCATAGCTTCTAGCCAACACAGATATGTGGTGCACACTTCATTGGTGACTTAAAGAGTTCCTTATTAGGTCTAGGCCGACCCAATTTATGCTTTGCACATTTTTTTGGTGAAAAGGTGTTTTGAGTTGAGCCGGAAAGCTACATTTTTTTATTAAATATATGTACATCTAATTAGGCCAACCTAATTGATGTATGGTGTAATAGTGTATATATATGGAACATCCTTTTGTATTGGGATATATATAGATATAAAAATAGATATAGATATGTGTGTGTAGTGTGAGATAAGTGAAAAAGTAATAAGAAGTGATGTGCATCCATTGTGGGAAGTTGCATACTATTGATATATTTGCTATGTACTTGTGAACCGGAGCAGGATTTTGTATTCTAGAGCCTAATTAGAACTAAACTCAGCACACACAAGGTGTATTACATTAGTTCATCATTTTGACAGTGATCCACACTCCTTTTTGTATTTACTTTAGACTATGAGCCTTCCAAGGACAGTGAGTCCTGGTAGTGTGCCCTGTAATATCTTATAACCGGTTCCATATTGTGAGCTAATCCTCACCATGGTTTTTCCCATTTTCGGTTTTCTACGTAAAATTTTTAATGTCCACTTGTTATGTGATGTTATGCTTCCTTTCATGTTCTTGTTTATAGTTGCAATTAAATATGTTTTGATTATTGAATGGTTATCAATTAAGTGGTTTGGTAAAATATTGATTCACCCCCCTTAGTATTTTGGGTGTTCAACAATTGGTATCAGAAATTGGTTCCTTTGGAAAAGTTTAACAACTTAAGGGAGATCTTGAAGTTTGAACACATGGTTGAAAAAAAGTATCATGTTCCTCCAGAAGAGATCTCTGCAACTATAGAACTCCATGCTGTTCTTGAAGATCTGAATAAAAGTGAAGATGAGAAAGAAACTTTGAAATAAAACTTGAAAGAAGCCAATGAATGCATCATAAAGTTAAGAGAGAAAAAAAGGAAATTCAAGGAAAGGCATAGAGAAGTCAATGATCAGTTGAAGAAAGCTAATGAAGACATCACCGAACTAAAGGTGCAAGTGGAAGAAAATAAGAGAATTGAAGAATCTTAGAAAGCTGAAATTCAAAATAAAATTGATGAATATACAAAGCTTGAACAAGAAGTGGTAACTCTAAGATTTGACTTGGAGAAAGAAAGAGCTTGTGAAGAAAAATTAAATACAAGTACTACAATGCTTGATGAGCTAATTGCATTTCAAAAACTAGCTAAGGATAAAGGTGGTCTAGGACTTGAAGAGGGAAAAAGTTCAAAGTTAAATCAAATTCCCAATAAATTGACAATCAAAGGAAGACTCAAGGCAATAATAAACAGTTCAAGAACCAAAGGCGCAATACCGAAAGGATTCTTATTCGGCAACCTAATGCTCAAAGGTACCCATATTTTAATGTTATTTTTTTCTCACGCAATAAATTTGGTCACAAGGAAACAAAATGTAGGAGTAGAGTGAATCAAAATTTTGGATTCTTCTCTGGACAATATTTTTCTTGCAAAAATTTTGGACATAGAGCTACTGAGTGCAAAAGTTAGACAATGATGAATAGATTTAATACTAGTAGAATGGCACAATATTTTCAAGGCTATTGCTATATATGTTATGCTTTTGGACATAAAGATAAATAGTGTAGATCAAGGATAAATTCAAATTAGTTTAGTCAGAGAAATTTTGTGTGCTACTCTTGCAACAAACTAGGTCATACCTCAAAATTCTACAAAGGAAAAATTGGGAAGAAACCTGATTAGAAACAAAAGAATAAACTTGTGAATAAAGTGGATCCTATCGAAGTGAAAGGAAATGGAGGATATTTGGAAGAAGAAGGAAGAACCTGAGAATAAGAATGAATCAAATGCATATGTACCTACATCTAGTGTAGATACTTCTAAAAATTGAACCCAATAGTGGCTTTAGGGGGAGCAATTATAGAGATATCTAACAAACCCCTGATATAAGAGATGTCAAGTAGTGACACAAAGATATGTGATGTAGAATAGCATATTGAAGCTGTTGAAGAAGATTCTAGTAGAAAAGGTGCAAATTTGGAGATTTGTGGAGCCTTTTAGGGTTAACAGTGTATTTCACAAAGTGTATCATATTTTTGAAGGTGGAATGCATTTAATGCGAATTAGGGAAAATCGGTAAAACATAAAGTGAAAGCTCAAGTTCAATTAAATCACTTTTACTACTTAGAAGAGAGAAAAAGTGAGCTAAAGCAACGTGGAGTTGATTTTTTGTACTCGACATCAAACCCTAGTTCTATTGAAGCATTGAAAGAGGTATTTACAATTATCAACACTTTGTTGGTTTGAATTAGAAGCATTTTTCATCAGCACATTTAGAAGAATTAAGGAAAGATGGCCACACCAACTGTTGTTAAGACCTCTAAGAGTGATCTAATGTTAGGATCTAGGACTGTTGCATGTGAATAATAACTTTGATAATGATTAAATTGGTTGTCTTGAAAATATAATTAAAATTCGTAGATAAACATAACCAAATTAAAGTGAAGAGAAGAGAGAAAAGAGAGAGAAGACAAAACACAAGTTGATAATGGAGGTTGCCAAGATGGATACATCTCCGATTCCCTCTCCAACAGAGCGACTGATCCTTGATTATGCTCCAGAAACAATCACAAGGCTTCAACTTATACAAGTCTCCTCACAGCTCTCAGACGATAATGAATTACAGTCCTCTTACACAAGTATAACAAGCTTGACTACAAGCTCCAAATGCACAAAGATTACAATTCACTATAAAATTCCTAACTTCAATTCCCCCATCTCCTAGGAATTATCTCTCACCATTCTTCACAAAGCATAAACTAAATTCTCCATGAACATACTTGCACTCTCACTCCCCCTTTTTATACAATTTTTTTTTCCTCTTATGGCTAAAACCATAAAATTTGTATTATTCCCCCTTAAAACCAATTTTTTTTTTAAGCCCTTAATTCTTTACAAATTTGGGCTATTGGGTTTTAGTGGTTTTTGTCTTATCCACTTGGTTTGTTTTGTCTTCTACTTAATAACCATTTGGTTATTAAGGTTTCGGGCTTAATAACACATTATAAAAAGCATAACCCTTATACATATTGAAACCCACGCATGGCGTGGTAGTAGCGATAAATTTTGGGGGTGGGGAGGTCAAGAGGTTATACATAGAGGAATGTCATGTGGTGTAATGACGATGGTAGATGCTTGGAACGTGGGAGTTAGGGTTTCGACCCCCACCAAAATTTTGGTGTATAATACAACCCGACAGAACAACCGACCGCCTGGGAGGATAGAGAGAGGGTGCCACATGGCACCCTGTGATAGGGTCATGTAGCACACTTTGATTTTCCAAAGAGGACATGTCAACTTGATTCGCTGACTCAACTTCACATTAGATGCCACATCATGTATGAAACTGCCATGTGTCATCATGCCACATTAGCCCAAACACTTTAGCTCGCCATTTTGTTTCAACGTTAACTCGCCACATCATTGTACAGATTGCCACATGTCATGTGCTAATTGGTCCACATCATTTTGTACGATATGGGCCTACTGTGTTAAGATGCTGACGTCATCATCTGTACGGCCTAGTCAACCCTAGGGCCTACTGATTTTGACTTGCGATACCTTTCGCATACAGGCTTGGATTTTAGCGAAACGAGTGGCATTGGGTTCATGTCAATGAGCTCTTTGATTTGATGCAAATTTCAACTGATTCTAAGTCAGTCAAATTTTTTCCTTTCTGACTGGCCCCTTATACCTGGTTTGACCAAACTTTGACTAGCCATAACTTTGACATACAAACTCCTTTTTTCCTCGTTCAAGTTGCGTTGAGCCTAGTTTTCTGAGCTATTCAAGATGATGCTGAAATATAGAGCATATGGGACACTTCCAATTTTAACATCAAATATCCACCTAGATCAAAGAGACCTTGATGTAGGTTCAAAAGATATTCATGGAAAGTCTACAAAATGGACCCCATGGGTGTATTTTCACAAATCCCAAGTAGTGTCTTGCCTACTGAAGATACTAGGGTCTACATTCACACAAAACTAGAAGAATTTGACCACCAAGAACTCATGAATGAATGGAAAAAGGAATTTTCAAGAGATGGTTACACCGTGAAACCATAATATGAAAACCTAGAATGGAAGAAACTAGATGTATGGAACAGGTTCCCAGAATTTTGTGGTGAGATGTTTGCAAAATTTGTGAGAATGGCTCTTTGGAGTGATCACTAAGGAAGTCATTAGGGATGTAATTGGTCTATGTGACATTGGACCTATGCCAGTAAAAGTTGTAAAGAATGATGTGGTAATGAAGCTGACTGGTGCCACATATGATGGAAGGGCACTAACTACAAATCCTATCACCAATCTGACTGTGAGGTACGTTGTTATGATTGGTCAGAAAATATATTTTACAAACCAAGGAAATTTTGTGTCAGCTACAACAATTCATACTGCACATGAAATGGTGGTTAATGGAAGGGATTATGACTTGTGTGAGTTGCTCTGGCAGTAACTTATGGATAACTTGAACCATACTAAAGTAAAGAAATATCCTTTCAAGTTTGGATCACTAGTGGTTTCTCTATTATTTTACTTCTTGAGAGAACTACTTGGAAAGAAGAATATTATATGGGATCGTAGCAAACCTGTAGCACATCATATTTTTGAATACATGCATAGTCTTGGAGACTACAAGGTACAAATTAATGCTCTTATTGCATTCTTTGCAATTTTCTAGAATAATATGTATGAGAGAGATAGAGTTCCAAGAAGCTTGGTGAAGAAATATGCAAAAGACAACCTTTCTTGTGTCTACTAATGAATGTATCATTGAGGTAGTAGAACCGAGGACTCTATGGATAAATCCTCTTGTCTATGAACTTGACAAACAAGTAGCTAAAGGTTTGATTGAAATATTTTTGAATAGTCCTAAGGACCCTACTCTACCCTAACATGGCACTTATGAAGGGAAGTTTGTTGAAGTGCATTTGGAGACTTCAGCACCACAAAGGACTAAAAGAGTGAACAAAAATTTTGAAGCATATTTCAATCTGCATTCACTGTCTAAGGATGATGTTGATCAGTTGAGGGGATTTGCAGATGAAAGAAGGGCTAGATCAATTAATATCCTCTATGGGCCTAGGAGATCAGGAAGAGCATCTTCCACCACCTCCTCTGCAATACTAGCAACTCCTGGTGCAACTACTATAGTAAAAGGAAAGCATACATTGCATAGTTCCCCTATAGCAATTAAAGCAATTGCCTCCTCTGGACCCAACACTAGGGCCTCTAATAAAAGGGATGTACCCCTTGTCGTACCATTTGCCATCCCCAGAAGGAGAGTGAAGCAAAAAGTTAACAAGAAAAGAAACATAAGTGATGCAGTGCAATAAGAAATAGAACTTGGAATAAAAGAAGAGAGAGAGTTGAAGAGAAGAAGGAGAAGCAAAAAATCCACAAGCAATGAAGAAACTAAAA
Organism: Sequoia sempervirens; assembly: GCA_007258455.2. NCBI lineage: Eukaryota > Viridiplantae > Streptophyta > Pinopsida > Cupressales > Cupressaceae > Sequoia > Sequoia sempervirens. The sequence goes on along the minus strand of VDFB02252616.1, from coordinate 208,139,705 downwards.
CCAAAGATAAGGTTGAGATCTTATCAAATGATGAAGAGACAAAAGATGAATTAGAAGCATTCAAAATCCATGTGCATGAAAAGGAGAAGGATGAAGGAACATCAAGACCTATGGAGAGCATCCCCAACTCTTCTTCGGTAAGAGATAATTATCCTTTAGAAATGGAAACCCTAGTTAATAACATGATAGATTATGAGGATTTTCCAGCTATAGCTAGATTATTTGATGAATTTACTGAAAAGAATAAAGAGAAAATTATAGATGCTATCATTCAATATATGGTTATCTTTAATGAATCTATGGAATCTATAAGGAAGAAGGTAACTGATAATGTGTGGGAAGCATTAGTTCATAGAAGGCATGAAGCTATAACCATTGAAGACAAATTTAAGTTTGATGCCTTAAACACATATGGTTCCTCCCTGTCCGAGGAAGATGTTGCTTCCCTACTCAAAGAATGTTCCCAATTGTTTAGGGTAAAATAGAGAGCCACTACCTTAATGACTAAAGAGAAGGAAAACATAGAGAAAATGAGGCAAGAAACAATTGAAATAGTTAGAAAAATGGAAAAGAATTATGGGATGAAAACTAGTTCTTCATCTCATACTGCTCAAGCATAGGATCCTATAAATATTACAAAAACATACGATCATCTTGTTGAGGAAAATATTTATGAAACACATGTTGTTTCAGAGACATTTGTTCCTCCGCATGATACAAAAGAAATAACCAGTAAGCATTCCAAAGATCAACAAAAAGGTGGCAACAATAGTAATCCAAGAGAACGTAATGATGATACCGAAAACATAGAGGAAGAAGACAAGGATGGAAATGAAGGAAACAAAGGTCAAAAGAAAGATGATGGTAGATATGATGAGGATAAGAAGGAAGAAGAAAATAAGGATAAGTCTTCAGGAAAATCCTCCAAAAAATAAGAAGAGGAAAAAAAAGAAGAAAGCAAGGAAGATACTGAGGTTGGAAGAAGTGAAGAAGAGATGTCAAAATATGTTGAGCTTTCAAAGCCTTATGAAGAATCATCCATAAATATTCTTAAAGGCTTGTTGACAAAGAGATTGCAGATCCAGCCTATGCTGCCACCCTAGTTGATTCAAATTCCTTCACATCTAGGGTATGTGGATCTGAGAAAGATCTCACTGGTTAAAAGAGTAAAAATTTGTGGTACTTTTCTCAACTTTGGTATTGAATAAATGATTGAGACTTATTAGAAAGGAACCGAGTTAATCAATGATGCTATTAAGGCTCTATAGGAGTCAGTACCTAGTGCTACTATTGATACCTCCTTAGGCCTTGTTGAAAATTTGAAGCTTCTAGTTGATTCCATCAAAGAATACTCCTCTAGTCTTAAGATACAAACTAAGAAATAAGAATAATCAATAATTTTGGAGAAAAGGCTATTCGAGCTACAGGATAGATGTGCAAATGCACATAGCAAAGTATTGCAAAGTATGAAAGAAGTTAAGGACTATGAAGAGGAAGCACAAATATTATCTGTATACTGCATGCGGTGGCCTGATGTCACTAGAGGCATCAAATATTTAATGGAATCAATAGAATCTCAACTAGAGCATGCCTATAGAGCTTATAAAATTTTAGATGATAGAAGCTAGATGGCTTGGACTTCTATTACAGACCTGCAAAACAAGTTCTTAACTCTAAAGAAGCAGAAAGATGATGCGATCAAACAGTTTGGTTAGCTAGGAGATCTGGTCATGTCCAGAAATATTCCCATGTCACATGCTCTTGTGGATGAAAAAAATCTTGACAAGATAAAACTAAACCCATCCACTCTAGAAGGAGAAGAATTTTTGGTTGAATTGGAATCACTGCACAAAATACTAGTCAGAGTGAAAAGGATCTGGGATGAAGAAAAACTGGCTTAGGAAGCTATTCTCAAGGAATTGGATGGTCCCCCTAGCTCTAGTTAAGTGTTTTCTAAATTTAATTTGAGATTATCATCAGGACACCCTTTTTCCTTGATGTCAAAGGAGGAGAATATGTGTGGAAAGTATATAATTTTTTTTTAGTCATGAAGAAGTTTTGCTTACTTTGTAAAGTTGAAAGGGGGAGTAAAGTTAGTTTTTTGGAGATCCAAATTTTGGCACATGTTTCCATCAATTAAAAAGGGGGAGATTGTTGGAAGAATGAAGAAGAAGCCTCCGGTGTGTTGTAATTGATGCCAACATTGGTTGGTAGCAATTTTGTCAATTTGAAAAAGTTATGTCTTTGTTATTGTGATTTGTTAATTTTGTCCAGAAATTCTCTCAGTAGAAGATTGCTTCATAAGGTTTTAATATGATGATCAAGACTATTTAGTGCATCTCTGGACAATTTTTCAGTGGTTTTTGTAGAAAGGAATGAAATTTATGAATGAAAAAGTTCGTCTTACAGTATTTTGCTCAGTATTTGTGCAATTGGCATAAGTTTTCTTTTGGTTGACATAGATATGTGGTGCAAACTTTGTTGGTGACTTAAAGAGTTCCTTATTAGGTCCAGGCCAACCCAATTTATGCTTTACACATTGTTTTTTGGTGAAAAGGTGTTCTGAGTTGAGCCGACAAGCTACATTTTTGATTAAATATGTGTACATCTAATTAGGCTAACCTAATTGATGTATGAAGGTGTAATAGTGTATATATATGGAACATCCTTTTGTATTGAGAGATATATAGATATATACATAGATATAGATGTGTGTGTGTAGTGTGAGATAAGAAAATAAGTAATAAGAAGTGATGTGCATCCATTGTGTGAAGTTGCATACTCTTGATATATTTTTTGTGTACCTGTGAACTAGAGCAGGATTTTGTATTTCACAGCCTAATTGGAACTAAAATTAGCATATAAAAGGTGTATTACAAAAGTTAATCATTTTTGAAGTGAGCTACACTCCTTTTTGTATTTACTTCAAGTTGTGAGCCTTCCAAGGATAGTGAGTCCTGGTAGTGTGCCCTGTAATATCTTATAACCGGTTATAACATAATGTGAGCTAATCCTTACCGTGGTTTTTCCCATTTTGGGTTTTCCACATAAAAATACTAGTGTCCACTTGTTATGTGATGTTATGCTTCATTTCATGTTCTTGTTTATAGTTGCTGTTAAATATGTTTTGATTATTGAATGGTTAGCAATTAAGTGGTTTAATAAAATAGTGATTCACCCCCCTCTCAGTATTTTGGGTGTTCAAAAATCTTTTGTATTCAACATAACAAAAGTACTCCTAATAGCCATAACAAGATAATCCCATGAATCAGGAAAATAATAAAGAAGGATCTAATATTTCTCCTCCTCATCCATTTTGATGTCAATTGAGCCACCACTATCAAACTCTTAGAATACATCATAGTGCACAATCGTAATACAACACCCTCATAAAATAGGGTTTCCTTCTAGGGAAAGTCAATCCAAAAAAATATCGACCATCAGATCTAACACCTAATGATGAATTTATTTACAATAATAAAATATATATAATTTTTTTCTTTCAAGGGTGCTACCCTTTAGCCTCGGTCGGGGCGTGCAACCCCTAAACCCCTCGCTAGGGGGATGATCCCCCCAAAACCCTTGGACCACCCCCCCCCCCATGCTTACCTATCAACAATACCTTATTTAATTGCAAGGTTGAGACACTTTTTCCCAACAAAAAGAATCCATAAATCTAATTCCATATTTTTGGGCTTTGGGACAAAATTAGAAAAGGTGCTCTGGGATAAAACTAGAAAAGGTGCTTAAAAGACTCTAGTTGTATATTTATAAATGGAAATGACGTTTATAAAATGACCGTATGAACTAACCATGATCCCACTAGTAATCCTTCAAAAATGATACACCAGGAAAAATTGATCAATTTAGGAACTTGTGTTGTCAAACCAAGATTGGTGATTACAAATTCCATCTCTGGTTTAGAATGAGCACCATGGGAAAATGTGAAGAAATATAATGATATCCAAGATGGGTTTTATAGTTATAGAAGGTGGTATTTGTACCTCACTTTTAACAGTTTCAAAAGTCTCAAGGTCTTGATTAGAAGGGAAAAATTTATCCTTGAATTCATCCCTAGACATGAGACTCACATAAGTTATGGAGTATAAATCTCACAGACATTGGATACCTTTCTTGTGAAACCATAAGGCCCACATCTATGGAAAGCAAGCCAAGGGACTACCTTGAGCTTGTTAAAGAGGAGACCACCATATATTCTATTGGTTAATAGAAATTCCATCATGAAAGTTGAAAAAATATAGAAAAACCAAGGTTTAATGGCCTCCCAAGCTCTCCATATACTTTTAGCCACAAAATTACCCATAATATGAGCAACATCCTTTATGGTGAGAAGGGTTTGAAAACCAATCCCCTTCTAGGTAGATTAGTTAACTTGATGGCTAGAGGAGATGCAATGTGGAAGAAGAATTTTCTAGGCTTTATTTTTTATGAGGGTTCAAATGATCCATTTAACAAAAATATATATCCCTTGTTGTTATGTGGATAGGAGCCCTAAACCTCTAGACTTGTGGGGAAGACAATAGAAATACCAAGAGTCCTAATGAAAACTTTGATTATTTTAAGAGGAGGCCCAAATAAATTTTTAGAGAAGCTTCTTCAACTTCATGTAAGAGGATTTAGAAGGAGCCCACCATGAGGATTAATACACAAGAGTGGTCAAAATAATATTTGAGAAAACTTGAAATTTACTTGCTAAGGAAAGGGGCTTTGTGATCCAATAGGTGAGCTTATTTTCAATTTTAGAAAGGACCACTTGCCATAAGGCAGCATGGGAAGCCTGGAATGCAAAAGGGAGACCCAAAAATATGAATATTTTTCCATTCCCAATTGAATTCCACCCAAAGACTTGAATCAAAGGAGGAAAAGGAAGAAAATATTTTCAGTAACATTGAGTTGTAAGGAAGCTAAGGTAGTGAAACAACTTCCTACAGTAATCTTGAGAGGAGACTAATGTAAAACTTTTACAGATATTTAATAGTTACATAAAATTAAACATAAATAAACATAAATATCATGCATACCACAACATAGTGATTTACATGGGGAAAACCCTTTTGGGAGAAAAACCCCACACTCCAAAAGTTGCCCAATATATTATTCAGTAAATCACAAAGATTACAATATACTTGCAGAGCAAGCTTTTCACAGGAGTATCACCACTTAGGGATCCAAAGACAACATGGTTGCTATCTAACTCTAAGAATACATTACCGTCTCTCTACCACAGTCATAATACAACACCCTCATAAAATAGGGTTACATTCTAGGGAAAGACAAGAAAACAAAATATCCACCATTAGATCTAAAACCTAATAATTAATAGTCTAGATTTATAATGTATTATATGTTGGTCATTTTAGTAGTTTCATGAAAAATTTAACAAAAAATTGTTTACACACATCCCAATCCTCCCCCTTGATGCCATTGTATATTACACCTATTAGTGTAACTAGAATATATATATATATATATCCTATCAACAATAACCTTTATATAATTGCAAGGTTGAGACACATTTTACCAACAGATCTCCCACTTGTCAAACACCTTGCAAGAGCAACGAGAGGGAGTAAACATTGTCTCTTAATTTCTAGGGGCCAAAAGCCCCATAATTTATAAACACCATCTGAGCTTCTCTATGCTCATAGGCTTAGTTAAAGAATCAACAACATTCATCAAAGTCTCTACCTTAACCAACTTCACCCTACCATCTTCGACCATATCTCTAACAAAATGATATTGTACATCAATGTGCTTGGTCCTGGCATGAAATGCTAGGTTCTTGGCTAGACATATCACACTCTGACTGTCACAATAAATTGTCACTACACCTTGTTTTATTCCAATATCTAAACATACTTTCTTAAGACAAATGGCTTCTTTACAAGCATGAGTAGCTGCCATATACTTTACTTCAGTAGTGGACAAAGCAACCGCAACTTGTCACTTACTCATCCAACTAATTGCACCACCAAATAAAGTAAACACATAAGCACTAGTGGATCGTCTACTATCAATATCACTTGCCCAATATGAATCCACATAACCATGAATATCAAGGGAAATATCATCTTCAGTCATATTACTATGAAAACACAAGTAATAATCTGAGGTACCGCGTAAATATCTAAAAAATCTTTTAACTGCATCCCAATGAACTCTACCAAGATTAGACATATATCTGGAAAGAACTCCCACTGTTTGGGTAATGTCTGGTCTAGTACAAACCATAACATACATCAAACTTCCAACTACACTCTGGTAAGACACTCTACTCATGTCTTCCATCTTTGATGGGGATGTTGGACAATCTAAAATAGATAACTTTGTTCCAACTGAAATAGTAACACACAATGGTCTATAATCCTGCATGTTAAATATTTGTAAAATTAAATTGACATACTTACTTTGACCAAGCCATAACTTTATGTTCTCTCTATCTCTTTTAATTTCCATCTCAAGAATGTGTCTAGCTGCACCAAGGTATTTCATTTAAAATTTAGCAACAAGTTGATATTTTAGTTCTGAAATCATACCTTTCCCTTTTCCAATAAATAATATATCATCAACATATAATGCAATAAACAAGAAATGATGACCATAAATTTTATAATAAACACAATTATCTCATTTAGAATGCTCAAATCCCAAACTCAACACGTATGTATCAAATTTTTGGTATCACACCCTAGGACTCTATTTTAAGCCATACAAAGATTTCTTCAATTTGCAAACCAATTCACTTTTACCTTTCACCATGTAGTGCTCTAGCTATGTCATATAAATATCCTCCTCCAAGTCACCATGAAGGAAAGTAGTTTTCACATCCATTTTCTCAACCTCTAAGTCATAAGCAACAACAATAGCAAGCAAAAATCTAATGGATGTCATTTTTGCAACAGGAGAGAATATATCACCATAATCAACACCCTCAACTTGAGAGTAACCTTTCACAACCAACCTTTCCTTGTAATTTTGAATACCTCCATCTAAACCAATCTTTTTCTTAAACACCCATTTGCAACCAATAGGGTTTCATCCTTCAAGAAATGGTACAAGAACCCATGTATCATTCTTTTTCAAAAATATCATTTCTTCATCCATAGCAATCTTCCAGGATTCTACATCATTCATACTTAATGCCTCTTCTATAGATTTGGGTTCATCCATGTTAGTATTCAAAGAAAAAATACATCCCCAATCATCAAGTGTATACCTTTCAGGTGGTTGTCTATACCTTGTAGACCTACGAACATGCCGAGTTAGAGGTTCTTCCTCCTCTTCTAAAGATCTAGAGCTAGATGAGCTCTCCTCAACTTCTTGTCTATCCTTGGGCCTTGATTCAAATTTCTCATGTGTAGAAGGAAATTGTATCACATCTTCCTCTTTATTTTGTTATGGCTGCAATGTAACAGAAGAAGGATTAGTTTCTCTAAAAATAACACTTCTATTATATATTACCTTTTGTGCAACAGGATCCCAAAGCTTGTATCCTTTCACACCATAACTATATCCAATGAAGATACATTTCATAGCCTTGTTCTCTAACTTTGTTCACTTCTCCTTTGGCACATGTGCATATTCCTCACAGCCAAAAACTTTGAGATGTCTTAATGAAGGCTTGCCACTCAACCATGCCTCTATAGGTGTCTTATCAACATGAGTTGATGTAAGAGACCTGTTAATCAGGTAATAGGAAGTGGCAACAACTTCAACCCAAAACCTTTGTTCTAGGCCAACACCACTCAACATACTCCTAGCCTTCTCCATCAGTTTTCTATTCATTCTTTCTACAACTCCATTCTATTGTGGAGAATACAGAGTTGTCTTTTGTCTATGAATACCATAATCCTTACAAAATCTATCAAAATCATTAGAGAAAAATTCACCGCCATTATCAGTCCTCAAACATTTTATTTTATTTCCAATTTGCAACCAAACACATAAGAATGAATACGATCCAATACAACACAAAATTTATGAGAACTCGAGTAAAAATGAATGCGGTTTTATTTTCCATAAATGCAATTTTCACAGAAATCAAATTCAAGATTACAATCAAACAAACCTTCAACAAGGTTTTTATTTTTCAAGGTCCTTAGACTCTTTTCTCCAATGTGGCCAAGTCTCTAGTGCCATAACATAGTTTTCTCTGCATGTAATTTTATTTTAGAAAAAAAGAGCACCCTTGGGTACCCAAAATTCAGGACCATTTGCTGAAGGTGAAACCATCACTTCTTCCACAGATTTTCTATTCATAGAAGTACTATTGCACTCAATAGTGCATGCATAAAGCTTATACAATGTGCCATATCTAACACCTCTAGAAATCACCATAAAACCTCTACCATCTTGCATCTTGCATAAAAAAATACCACCTGCACACCTGCATCTATTAGTTTCCTTATAGATAACAAATTTTTGTGCTAAACCAGAGATATGCAACACACCATTAATCCTTTTTATTCTGCCATTAGGAAACCTGATTTTAACTTTACCATGACCAACAATGTCTAAATGAGAATCATCACCCAAGTACACCTTACCTCCATAAAATTCTTCATATTCAAAAAACCAATCTTTATTAAAGGTCATATGGAAAGATGTACCTGAGTCAATTAACCATGCATCATTACCTACATGAGTTACCAAAGATGCAATGAATGTGTCGCCATATTCCTTCTTGTACTTGGAATTAGAATCAAATTTCTTCTCTTTCTTCTTCTTTTCTTCTTTGCATTCTTGACAAACATTTCTAGGATTACTGTAGTTCTAGCAAATAACTTTGGACTTTCCAGGAGATTTAGATCTCCCCCTAGACTTGGATTTGTCACGCTTCTCATTTTTCTTGCCTTTTTCCTTAGGTCTTCCACAAAAATTTAGGGCGTCCTTTGTAGTGATGGATACCTTCCTCCTCATCTCTTTGGAAAGCAAAGAACCCACCACATATTTAGTCTTCAAAATTATAGAAGTAATCCCAATAGCCATAACAAGAGAAACCCTCAAATCTGGCAAAGAACAAAGCAAGATCTGACATTTCTCTTCCTCATCCATTTTGACACCAACTGATGCCAACTAAGCCACCAACATATTGAATGCTTCCAAGTGGTATGTGATTCATCCATCCTCTTCCATTCTCAAGGAATACAACTTCTTCCTCAAGAAAATCTTGTTCACTAAAGATTTGGCTTGTTACATCTCACCAAGCTTCTTCCATAGTTTCTGTGTAGAGGTCTCCTCATGGACATTAATTAAAATAGAGTCTTCCAAGTAAAATATGATTAAACCCTTGGATTTATGATCCATAACATCATATTGTGTAGCTTGAGTAGGATCTGTAGGCCTTGAAACATTCTCATCAACAACATCCCACACATCTCAATCTATCAGAAGATCCTCAATCTTCAACTACCACATTTCAAAATTATTTCCACAAAATTTCTCTACCTCTATTCTCCCTAATGAAATTTCCATCTAAAAATTCTTGCAACAATATCACAAAGTATCTTCTACACAAGCTCACACTCAAATATAGATTAGTTCAAAAAACCTAACAACCCACAACTGAAACCAAAGGTGATCATGCTCTGATATCACTTGTAAGGAAGCTTAGGTAGCGAAACAACTTCCTACACTAATCTTGAGAGGAGAATAATGCAAAAAAATTATAGATATTTAATAGTTACAAAAAAATTAAATAGAAATAAACATAAATATCATGCATACTATGTCACAGTGATTTACATGGGGAAAACCCTTTTAGGAGAAAAACCCCACACTCCAAAAGTCGTCCAATATATTATTTAGTAAATCATAAATATTACAATATACTTGTAGAGAAAGCTTCTCACAAGAGTATCACCACTTAGGGATCCAAAGACAACATGACTACTATTAAACTCTCATAACACATCACCGTCTCTTTACTGCAGTTATAATACAACACCCTCATAAAATAGGGTTACATTCTAGGGCAAGACAGGCCAACAAAATATCCACCATTAGATCTAAAAGCTAATAATTAATGATCTAGATTTATAATGTATCATTTATCCAATGTATGTTGGCCATTTTAGTAGTTTCTTGAAAAAGTTAACAAAAAATTCTTTACATGCATCCCACTCCTCTCCCTTGATGCCATTGTATATTACACCTATCGGTCTAACTAGGATATATATATATATCCTATTAACAATAACCTTTATATAATTGCAAGGCTAAGACACATTTTCCCAACATGAGTCTTGTGTCATTGAATGGCCAAGCCAAAAGCTTTATAGAAGGTTTCCAAAAATTTGAGTGAATTATTGATATTGTATTCTCTTCAATGAGAGTGAGGAATGAATCATCAAAAAGTGTCCATTAATAAGTTGGGATGATGAATCCGGTAAGGTAATGCATTTGACTAACTATTGGGAAATTGAAAGGGACAAAAGGTAGCCAAACCCTTCAATAACAAGCACATAGAGCACATAGAGTGTGCGAGCCAAAGGGAAACCCTAGAAAATAGAGTAAAAAATTCCAAAATGGTGTAGGGGCACCATGTTAGTCATCTTGTGTAAATATAGTTTTTAGTAAAGTTTTGGTGTGTTTATTCTTAAAGTCATTCAATAAGATCATAATAGACCATTTATGATGTAGTTTGTGTCACTAGAGGTTCACTTTGCAAAAGTTGTCATATTGGAATATTGTAAAAGTGCAAAAAATGCAAAAACAAGGAGGGCCAACGGTCATGGGGTTCAAAATTCAGTTGGAGTCAGTTTTTTATTTGTTTTTTGGATTTCCAAGGTTTAAATATAATGTGTATGGTCGAATTCAAGGGCTGGTTGAAGTTTTGTGGAAGAGACAATAAGAAATATCTCAAATTCTATGTTTTTCCTATGTAATTTGTTGCTCCTTTGTTCTGTACGGCCCCATACAGTTAGGTTTTGATTCAAATTGCATTGCATTTGATGGAGGATTGAAGTAGAATCATTTTGGTTTTTATTTGATTGGATTTCATTGGGATTTAAGGTTTATACAATTATTTTACTACAGGCGGGTCTGAACACCCTATTTAAGGGTTTGAAAGTGAATAAAATGGATTAATCACCAATTTCACTTGTAGATTAGTTTAAGACTTGGTGGAATGGGTGAAATAGGATAGATTTAGGTGTTAGAATGGTTTTTAGGAGAAGGGAAGGCATTTGGAGGGGTTTTGATTGCTCCCCTAAGATTTTCATGAGTTTTTGGCTCAAAATGGATGGCTAGAAGTTGTAGTTTGGTGAAATTGCATTGCTTAAGGTTGGGAGATGCTTTATTAAGCATGTACAAACATATTATGATTTTTTTATCCATTGATAAGGTGAGATAGGGCATGGGGTATTGATTTTCAATAAATCCTCATGTTTCAAGCATGAAATAAGCCTAAAGCAAGGGTTTTGGGGTTTGATGCATGAATGAATGTTTCTTTGTCCAAAATTTTTTGTTTTAGTCCATTTGAGACCTATTGAGAGTGATGGAATTGAGTTTGGAAGTTTTGATGAATAATTTTACCAAGTTGCTTTGTTAAAGTGGCTCAATTTGGCCTTGGGGCAGTGTAGCAGTAGTGATTTGGAGGTGTTGGTCCAAAGTGACCTTATGTGATTTTAAGATATGTTAAAGAAGAGGATAATGGGTGTCTGAAACACCTTTTGGTTTTTGGGTTTGAGGTGAATTTGGAAAGATATGTTCAGATTTCTTTGTTTGGATGGCTACAAGACAAATTGAAGGAATGATGAGTTGTTCATGGAGTTAGGGTTTTGTAAGTTGGAAAGTTGTTTAAATCACTTTGAATTGTGATTTTAATCAGTTTTCCTCCCTGCTCTACATCACAAATACATTATAATGATGGTCATTAATAGTAATGTAGGCAAAGGCAATGAAAAATAACATGTTGATCAATTGAATGCAGTAGGGTCCAAATCTCAGAGCTTGAAACATGACAAGAATAAAGGCACCTTTAATGTGGTTCTAGCCTTGGAAAAATAAATCTTTAAGAAAAGGACCTTTTGTTGAGTTCTAATGATGGGACCATTCCATACCTTCCCAAACAATAGTAATATTGTCTAGGATATATCTAGACTTGATGAAACCAATTTTCTCAAGATGGATTATCTATGGGAGGAGATGCAACACCTTTAGAGCCAAAGATTTAGCAATGATTTTATAGGAAACATTAAGAAAAGTGATAGGAATCCAATTGTAAATGTATTTTAGATATCTAATTTTATGTATGAATTTATTATTTCCTTTATTAATTAATTTCCCTAAAGATTTGGAATATAAATCTTTCAAATAAAATTTATGTATTTCCTCCCCAACATAGTCCCAAAGTGCCTTGTACAAGTCACAAGGAAAATAATCACCCAAAAGCCTTATCATCATCCGTGGTGTGAAAAACCTCCTTAAGATGACAAATGGAGAGAAAATGATTAGAAAAGGCTCTCTATGAGGAAGAAATCTGACAAGGAACCACCTTAAGGAATTCTTGAAGGGCATGGTCTCATTTAGGAGAATTCATCTAGGTAGTGAAAAATTGTTCATAATGTTAGATAAAGGCTTGAAGAATGTTTAGTGGGTTTGTTAGTTCACATTCTAAGCATCCTTTTTATATTCCATGAGAATTTTCATGAGCTTGTAGTGTGTCAAAAAAATTCTTGGATTCCCTATCACCCATCAAAAACCAATGAGTTCCAGCCTTAATTTGGGCATCTCTATAATTGATTTTTATAGTCTCATCTTTGCCACCCTTATGATGTATGGGAAAAGGGATTGGCATCAAGAGATTCCATGACCTTGTGAAGATTTGTGGTGGTAGCCTTGTATGCACACCTTTGAAAGATGGCTAGTTAGCACCCATAGATATGGAGAAAATGAGATGAGTATTGGATGACTCTGTTCCACCAAGAAATTTATCCATTTGGCTAAGTAAGATGGATTTCAAGAGTTCAAATCTTCCTGATAAAATCCAATGATGGTTAATGACTTAAGAAAGACATATTTAAAAAATGGGACTTACATGGCTAAGATGGGCCCGCTTTCCATTCAATATTGAACTAGATGAGAAAGTGATCTAACAAAGTGATGTATGGAAAAGGCTCAAACAAAAGAGAAAAATAACTAGAAAAAGAGAAAAAATATTGTGCAGATATCATCACATGATCAAGGTAGTTAAATAATCTATTAGATGCAACCCAAAAATTACACCATGTATGACAAAAAGGATGGTTATGGCGGAAACCTACGTTGGTATAAAAAATGCCTAGCTTATTACGCATGTAGTACCATGCCTCTCATTCACTAGTTGTCCAGTGAAAAGGAAATGCCTCATATTTTTCATATTCCATCTCAACCATATTAAAGTATCTACACATAACCCAAGTGATACCTGACATTGAATCCAAAGTCCATCACAAAAGAAGAGGTCTCTCAACATCATTGGAAGCATAAAAATTTATGATACCAAAATAATGATTGTCTAAATTTAAGAGGATCCATATATGATGGTAAGTGGGATAAGTACCATGATCTACCACATGTGAATTCCACCTAGGAGAGAGAAATATGACAACTCCACACTCAATTCCATGATTGGTATAAATCATAGTACCTACCAACCAAATGACATGACATGCAACATAAATCATGAAACTAGAAATCTTCACTTCTTGTAAACAAAACATATCTAAAACAAATTATTTCTTATGAGAATCTCACATGGAATACTTTCTATGGAGGTTAGTGAGACTCAAAAATTCCAAGAAAGGAAATTCATGGGTGGGATTTAAGCATATCATTGTTATCCGACTCTTTAAGCATAGAGAATGGATTTTACAAGAACTTCAAGGAGAAAGAATCCAATTGAATGTTGGGAGAAGAAATTCTTAATTTATATAAAAAAATTATCCACCTCCAAGTGCCCTTGGGGGTTGTGATACTATTGGATTTTTTTTGGTGATGAGGGAGAGTGAGTAGTCATGTTTGGTTGCAAGGATATAACCAATGTTGGTTGTGACATCCTAGAGGACTTCAGTTTGGAGGGTACATCATTTGAGGGAGGTATAACCTATTTTTATTCTCAAAATAGTTTGAAATAACTATTGGATACATTTTTTAGTAGAAGAATCTACAAATGGTTGATCTTTAACTTGTGTTTTGTCGAACTTGGTATTTTTTCCTTTTTAGTGTGAAATTGCAATCTGATTTTTTTCATATTTTGAGGTGGTATCCTTTGGAGGCTGACTAGCCTTGACCACTTATGGAGGAAATTCAACTTAGGTAACAAAAAGAGGATAATCCTTAATTTTATTCCTAAATTATTGACACCAAAAGAAAGTGTAGATTAAGATAAATCACCTACTGGTTATGAAGAAGATTTCCAATTCAAATATCTATCGACTCTTTCAATTCTTTAGATAAATCAACCTCAACATAGATAATTTTTTTGAGGAAATGCTTTGGAAAAGAAACCAAGATATACATAAATAAATATACCCAAAGACAAACCAATATGATGCAAAAAGTACCATCACAACAAAGGAAGACCTGAAAACTCAAGCCATATAGGAACACATAATTTCTTATCATATGAGACTATGAAATACTATGTCCAAAGTTGGAAACTAGTAAGTATGAGTGAGCATACTAAGACCCATTGTTTAGGATAACCTTAGTATGATTGGACTAAAAAAAATAAAAAGAGAAAACTCCTTACTGAGGTTTTGGATACTATTTAAAGTCGGACCCCATGTGGGGTCGAGTGTTTATTATTCCTAGATCATGCTTTCAAGGGGAGCTATCCCTATCAAATTACATATAAGAGTAAAATTATCTAAATAATTACATGCACCATCAAATTTAGGGATGGATAAAACCACATCCTCTGGGGTTTCATAATACATATCTCATGGAATAACTTTGGCACAAATATTTGAGGTTATTTATTCGGAAGAGTCATGTTGTAGAGCCACCAAACTATCAACACTAGCATGAAATACTGGGTTGAAGTTGATTGTGGCCATATAAATAAAAAATAAAAAGGAACTACAATAAATGTGGAAGGATCATGTATTTCCTATGCCAAGGGTGTAGAGTGACAACAAAGAAACCAAGGTACTAAAAAAAGAGAAATCCTAGCAGAGTGCTCATCCTTTGATCTCAATTTTGTCTTGCATCTTGATAGTAACCCTCTTCTCTTTATCCTTTCATATCTCTTGTTTCTACTATACATTGAAAAAAATAAAATATTTTATAGTAGCCACTTAAAAATTTTCCTCTTGAGTTGTTTAAATGTTTTTTACATGACAATAGAGATGAGAGAGACTTAAAATTAGGAATTTGTGGGGAATAACTATATACCACAAACCAAGGATTCATTTTATCTTAATCTCTTCAAAATTATTTTCTACTTCTTGCATAGAAATTTGTTCCCTTAAATTTGTTCATGTAGAAAAGACTAGTCTCTATCTTTTGTTTTAGTTTTTAGTATTTATTTAGTTAATAGATGCTAGATTATTCAAACAAGTAATTGTTATTTTTAGAAATATCAAGAACTATGTAGTTTTTTGTATGATTTTTTTTAACTACAACCTAGAGATTCAAGAAGCATAAAGGTTACTCAAATAAAAAAAATTCACGTTGTACATTAATGTACACAAGAATTCTAATCATAGGTAGCAACCAATAAAACTACTAACCATGTGAATATTCTTTCTTAGATAATTTCAATAAGAGAAGTTATAGTTGCTTAAAATTGAGACATTTTTAACATAAATATTAGTTTTTTAATAAAATATTGTAGAGATATCATGCTTTGATCTATTGGAAGTTTAAACATAAATGATTGGTTGAAGGATGAGATATGAAGATGCGAGCCTATAATATGAGAAACTAATGAATAATTACTAAATGTCTTAGATTTGCTCCAAATTTATAAGACCCTAAATTGTGTGGATTATTATATGCATTCCCAACAAGCTATCCACATGTCTACACTAGGGTTAATGGTAAAAAATAGTGCATAAATTTAACTAGGCCATTTGAGAATGGGTCATTGATCTCATTTTTTTTCTTCAATCCATTGATTTATAACATGAGTTAATCCTTACCTTGATATCCAATGTCTTTAAATGTGCAAAAAAAATTTAAATAAAATAAATAAATCAACATGTTATGATTCCTAACATGTTTCCTTTGGTTAGAAAGATATAAAAATGAATGTAGCATGGAGTTGTATCACAATGAACCAATGAAAATTTTCCATGTGTACTTTGAAATAATGGTTGTGATAGGTTTTATTTTATTTAAGGATCCTTTGGTATCATATAACCATTGATTCTCACTTGAATTTGCAAGGTCATATATTTATAGCTAATTTGTTAATTTAGCATTGAAACATGGGAGAATATGTTGTGTTGTGACCTCATTGGTCAAAGGAATGATAAATAAAATGTAACATATATTACACAATAATAACCTCGACACCTAAAATATTTGACAAGGTTAGGTTGTTATATTTGTGAATTATTTAAGTGTTAAATTGGGGAGGTTATTCCTTGGGGACACACATTAATGCTAGGTTAAATAGCCTTGTTAAATGCCACACTACTTATTTCATATGTTTTTTCTTTTTTTTGTGAGATCTTAAATGATTATGTCAAGCCATTGATTTTTGAGGGGACTTCCAAATGAAATATGATACTTTCAACAATGAATTTGACAATGCTAGTACATTTAATATAAAATGATGTTCATGAGCCCAAGTAAAATGAAAAGAGAATAAGGGAAAATTTGAGTATATCTGATTTTGAAGACTTGTTCCAAATATAACTTGTTATGAGCTTGCAAATACATGTGTTTCCTAATACGATTTAAGATAATATGGATTTATATTGACACAATTTTTTAATAAAAGAAAATTTAGATAAAATTTATATGCATCATTTTATGTTTTGAATTTTATCAAAGTAATTTTTTAAAAGGGAAAATTAGATAAGTTTATTAATCATTGCAAAACTATTAGTTGTTTAATATTTTTGGAACGTATTACATTCAGTGTATCGCAAACTCTCATTAATCTATAAATAATATTGATATTTGAAGTAGCAATATCCCATTGGTTATGACGAGTTTTGTTGTCATACTAGTTGAGTTATATCCATCTATCAATTGTAATGGATTCCCTAAAATTAGTATTAAAAAAATTGAAACTAATATTTCATTGAGTTTCCTTGACTTAATTCAACTTGAGCAAAGACAACTTTCTTGGATGCATACATCATGCAAGAATTTGAACTCCAATCAATGGAAGTGATAGTAAATGAATTTTGCACAACATATGAAAATTGAACTTTTTTGTACCTTTTTATAGGAAATCCACACTAATGAATATTATGGAGAAGGTAGTTCCTCTCACATCAAACTTGAATTTAAAAACTATGTAAATAGTATGTAATCTAGTATAGTACTATTATGGCATTTGTTATCCACCGAAAGTTGTAGTTGCAATTATTGTTTTACATAAATAAAATATTGCAAATTTATTTTTATACTTTAAATATGTCATTAGTTTTCTTGAGCCACTTTCCATGCTATATTTTGTTACCTATTTTCCAACAATCAATGAAATAGGTGTCTATAAATAGTTAGATTTGTTACCACTAATTAAAGCTATACCTATTTTTTAACTTAAATAGAATATTACCATGTTACATTCCTATTACTTGTGCTCCAAAAATCAATGAAACCTTTTTCGAACTATTTAAAAAATAAGTAATATTATAGTTCTATCCTACCCTCTACTGGTCATCTACTAGTAATTGTTGATTGATGTTTTACATCAATAAAAACATTACAACTTCATTTGTATAATTGTAACATTATGTTAGTTTTATTGAGATACTTCCTACGTTACATTTCAATTATTTGTTCTCTAACAATCAATGACATAGGTGTATAGACTTATTACCACCAATTAAAGTTATAATTATTGTTTTATGTATTTCAATAATCAATGAAATAGGTGTTTTCCAATAGTTGTAAGTGTTGTTCTACATAAATAAAATATAAACCATTATTTTTACTAAGTGGCTTACTATGCATTGCTTATAGCTTATATGTACAATAAATTCCTTACATTTTTTAACTTTCATTTTAACAGTTAAATATCTAAACATCTAAATCAAATCTATTAAATATAATAGTTCATTGAATTAATTGGATCTAATTTCCTCCTTGTGCTAGTAAGATATATTGATTTTTTTCTCAAACATATTTAAATTACATTTTATGCATCACTTCTTATTGTAAGTTAGGACATGGTTCAACTATCTCATGCTCAATTACTCTATTTCATTTGTTTACTTGCATTTAGGACAAACATCTTGATTTTCTATCATACATAGTAGTACAATCCAAATGTTATTTATATTGTAAGAACCCTTTCTTATTATAAGCTATAAAGTACTTTGAACATCTTATGTTAAATAATTCCAATCCAATTTTTAGCTATGCTTAGAGAAGAAAATTTATTTTCCAACTCAAGTTTTGCTTCAAAATTATAAACAACATTTTTAGTTTTGTTTCCTCTATTCCTCACTATGTTTTAAAAAAATAGATTATGTTAGGGTGAACTTGTTGAACACAGGTTATCGTTTATGTCAAAGGATTGTCAAAGGTTGATAATAGTTGTTATCAAAGGGTGTCGAGGTTGTTAGATATGAAGGTTGTCAAAGATGAAATATATTGTAGGAGTACTAGAATTGTCATTTGACTTGAAGTTCTGGAAGCATGTTGTTTTTTAGTGTAGAATGTCTAATCAATCATGTCCTATATCAAGTAACATAAAATAAGCTTTGTTGAATCATGACTACCTTCAGATAGTTGGTGTGTTTATTATACCATGTTGGGTATGAAATCAGTATGAGTTTGGTGGTTTGGAATTCTATGCAAGGATATCTTTGGGCAAAGATATTTCTAAATTTGGCACGAATTTCATGCAGAAATGTAGTATTTCTATATGGTTTGGAAGGAGAGTATGTCTACAATTATTTTATTAGTTTCCTGAGTTTTTAGAGTATATGTTTAGTGGGCAAGAATTTTGAAGTGTTAAAAGGATTTTCAAGTTGTTTAGAGTTCAAGGTGTATGCGGTAACAACTAGTAGCGTACAAAATTCAAATATTGTGTGTGGAGTGAGGATAGGATCTGCTTAAGGTTCTTGTGGTTGTGCACAACATCAAGTTCTTTTGGTGGCAAGAAATTTTTGTTTGGACCATTGTATTATATGTTTCATGTAAATTGAATTTAGGTCCACCTTATGTCATCTTGGTTATTTATGGATCCCTGACCCAAATCGAAGAGTGTTAATGTAATGTCATGTATATATTTCAAATGTTCAAATACATTATATGTGTATGGGTGGTATGATTTTTCAGGTGTATTGGCTTTAATCGAGTAAGGTAATTTTGAGTATAGAAATGTGAAGAAAAGAGGGAGTGCCAATATTAGATCATTCTCAATATGGAAGAGTGTCAATTGTGACTCTAGTACATATCAGAGTTATGTTTCAAATCAGCCAAATTTATCTCTATATTCTAGTAGGATTGGTGTTCTACCTATTGTATTGTTTTGGTAGGGATTGGTGTCTCTTTCTGGTGGGGATTGTTGTCTGAAGTAGGTTAGTGCCTACAAATTCAATAGGGAAGTGGTGTCTCTAGTAGGTTGGTGCCTAATTCATATTGTAATCTCAATTATTATATTTGCATTGCGAGGCTAGATTTGAGTAGTAGATCCAAGTAGCTATTCTCATCGTGGTTTTTCCTATCTTGGGTTTCCATGTATATCTGGTGTTATCTTGTGTTGTGTTATAATTAATTTCTTAGGTGATTATGTGATCTTCATGTTGAAAAATTATATAATTGTAGAAAAAGTGAAGGATTCTAGAATTGTTTAGATCTACTGATTCACCCCCCTCTCAGTTGTAGAAGGATATAAACCTCCTAAAAACCCTACTAGGGATCAGGTTGGAAAGAGATCCCTTGAACTCAATGCTAAGGAAAGGAATGTTATTTTATGTGGTTTGACTAATTCTAAATTTATGAAAGTGATGTAGTGCAAAACAAAAAAGAACATATTGGAAAAATTGGAAACAATCTATGAAGGTGATGACAAAGTCAAAGAGGCAAAGTTGCAACTTATAGCGCTCAGTTTGAAGGTCTGAAGATGAAAGAAGATGAGAAAATTTCTACATTCATGCTCAAAGTTGATGATTTTTTCAACCATATCCGAGGTCTTGGTGAAATTTTGGAAGAGAATATTATTGTGAACAAGGTACTCAAATCTCTCCCTAGAAGGTTTGATCATAAAATATCTGCTATTGAAGAAGCTAAGGATCTGAATTCTTTAAAATTGATTGAAATGCATGGAAATTTAACTGTGTTTGAGATGAGATTTGAAAGTGGAGAGTCTATTAGGAAAGAGGCTTCTTTTAGAGTATATATGAAGTAGGTTAATCAAGACTCTGATTGTGGATCAAATCCATAGGAATACATTTTTTTCAGGAAGCTACAAAGAGACTCTGGTAAGTACAAAGGAAAAGTACCTTTCAAGTGTTTCAATTGTGGAGAAGTAGGACATTTTATGGTTGTGTCCCCATAAGAATACTAGCAATGCTAAGAAAAATAATGGAAAGAAGTCATTTTAGAGAAAGTTCAGAGGTTAGAGGAAACATAAAAGCTTCTACACTAATGAGGAAGAAGAGTACTCTATAGAAGAAGAAGAAGAAGATGTATCCAAAGATGAAAAAGAAAAGGTTTTTTTCACGTATTTTGAGACTACTGAAGGCGATGCTAAAATAGGTTCTGAAAGCAATGAAGAAGAGGTAGATCTAATGGAGGAATTGATGTGTGCTTGAAAATAAATAAAAAATTTGAACATAATTGTTGTGGAAGTAAGAGCTAAGGAAAAAATATCAAAAGAGTTGAAGACTACGGAAAAGATGATTATTGATATGAAGACTTAGACTAAAGAAGCAAAAAGAGTTGAAGAAATTTTGATAGAAAAATTGCTATCAAGATGTAAGGAAGCTAAGGCAGCGGAACAACGTCCTACACTAATCTTGAGAGGAGAATAATGCAAAAAATTTATAGATCTTTAACAGTTACAAAAACTTAAAAAAAAAACAAAAATATCATACATACCACAACACAGTGATTTACGTGGGGAAAACTCTTTTAGGAGAAAAACCCCACACTCCAAAAGCCACCCAATATATTATTTAGAAATCACAAAGATTACAATATACTTGCAGAGCAAGCTTCTCACAGGAGTATCACCAACTAGAGATCTAAAGGTAACAAAACTGCTATTAGACTCTTAGAATACATCACAATACACAACTGTAATATAATTCCCTCATAAAATAGGGTTTCCTTCTAGGGCAAGTCAAGCCAACAAAATATCGACTGCCAAATATGAGACATAATGATGAATGGTCTAGATTTTCAATATTAAAGTACCTTATGTATCAATAGTAACTTATGTAATTGAAAGGTTAAGACATTTTCCCAACAAATCTCCCCCTTGTCGAACACCTTGCAAAAGCATCTAGAGGGTGTAAACTTTATCTCTTCATTGCTAGGGTCTGAAAGGCTCATAGTATCTGAACACCATTTGAAATTCTTTGTGCTCAC
The DNA here is from genome assembly GCA_007258455.2 of Sequoia sempervirens. Taxonomy (NCBI): domain Eukaryota; kingdom Viridiplantae; phylum Streptophyta; class Pinopsida; order Cupressales; family Cupressaceae; genus Sequoia; species Sequoia sempervirens. Next base: position 208,117,976 of record VDFB02252616.1, on the reverse strand, counting down.
AGGTTTAGTTAAAGAATAAAAAACATTCATCAAAGTCTACCATATCTCTAAAAAAATGATACTATACATCAATGTGCTTGGTCCTTGCATGAAATGTCGGGTTCTTGGCTAGACATATCGCACTCTGACTGTCATAATAAATTGTCACTACACCTTATTTTATTCCAATATCTAAACACCGTCTCTTAAGCCAAATGGATTCTTTACAAGCATGAGTAGCTGCCATGTACTCTGCTTTAGTAGTGGAAAAAGAAACCACAACCTGTCACTTACTCATTCAACTAATCACACCACCAAATAAAGTAAACACATAAGCACTGGTGAATCTTCTACTATCAACATCGCCTGCCCAGTCTGGATCCACATAACCATGAATATCAAGGGAAATTGTATCTTCAGTCATATTACTATGGTAACACAAGGAATAATTTGAGGTACCACACAAATATTTGAAGACTCTTTTAACTACGTCCAAATGAACTCTATCAATATTAGACATATATCTGGAAAGAACTCCCACTGCTTGGGAAATGTTCACTCTAGTACAAACCATAGCATACATAAAACTTCCAAATGCACTTTGGTAAGGAACTCTGCTCATGTCTTCCATCGCTGATGGGGATGCTGGAAAATCTGAAATAGATCACTTTGTTCTAGCTGAAACAAGAACACACAATGGTCTATAATTCTTCATATCAAACCTCTGAAAAATTGAATTGACATACTTACTTTGGCTATTCCATAGCTTTTTGTTCACTCTATCTCTTTTAGTTTCCATCCCAAGAGTGTGTTTAGTTACACCAAGATCTTCATTTCAAATTTAGCAGCAAGTTGAGATTTCAATTCTAAAATCATACCTTTCCCTTTACCAATAAATAACATATCATTAACATATAGTGAAATAAACAAGAACAATCACCATCAATTTTATAATAAACACAATGATCTGATTTAGAATGCTCAAATCCTAAACTAAACACATATGTATCAAATTTTTGGTACCACATCTTAGGACTCTCTTTTAGGCCATACAAATATTTCTTCAATTTTCAAACCAATTTACTTTTACCTTTCACCACATAGTGCTTTGGTTGTGTCATATAAATATCCTCCTCCAAGTCACCATGAACGAAAGAAATTTTCACATCCATTTGCTCAACCTCTAAATCATAAGCAACAACAATAGAAAGCAAAAATCTAATGGATGTCAATTTTTGTAACAGGAGAAAATATCTCAACATAATAACCACCCTCAACTTGAGAGTAACCTTTTGCAACCAACCTTGTTTTTTACTTTTCAATACTTCCATTTGAACCAATGTTTTTCTTGAACACTCATTTGCAACCAATAGGTTTTCTTCCTTAAGGAAATTGTACAAGATCCCATGTATCATTCTCTTTCAAAGTTTCCATTCTTCATCCATAGCAATCTTCCAAGATTCTACATCATTCATACCTAATGCCTCTTTTATTGATCTGGTTTCATCCATGTTAGTATTCAAAGAAAAAATACATCTCCAATCATCAGGTGAATACCTTTTAGGTGGTTTTCTATGCCTTTTAGATCTACGAATAAGCTAAGTTGGAGGTTCTTCCTCCTCTTTTGAAGATTCAAAGCTAGATGAGATCTCCTCAACTTCTTGTCTATCCATGAGCCTCGATTCAACTTTCTTAGGTGTAGAAGGAAATTGAATCACATCTTCCTATTTACTTTGTTCTAGCTATAATGTAATAGAAGAAGGCTTAGTTTCTCTAAAAATAACACTTCTACCATGTATTACCTTCTGTGCAACAAGATCCCAAAGCTTGTAACCTTTCACACCATAACTATATCCAATGAAGATACATTTCATATCCTTGTTCTCCAACTTTGTTCGCTTCTCCTTTGCAACATGTGCATATGCTTCACAACCAAAAAATATAAGATGTATTAATGAAGGCTTGTGACCCAACCATGCCTCTATAGGTACCTTATCAACAAGAGCTAATGTAGGAGACCTGTTAATCAGGTAACAGGAAGTGACAACAATAACTTCATCCAAAAAAATTTGTTCTAGAACAACACCACTCAACATACTCCTAGCCTTCTCCATCAGTGTCTTGTTCATTCTTTTGCAACTCCATCGTGGTGTGGACATAACAGCACAACAAGCAATCAACATCAACTTTTGTGCCAGATTTTAGTGTATTTTGAGTACATGAATTGAACAATTTGGCTGGTGCTAAACTCGGCGCAAACAAGCATGGTCAGTTCGGCGTCGGATTTTGCACCGAATTTTTTGCCAAATTTATTGTTGGTTTTAGCGCCAAAAAATCATGGCACCTCCATTAGCACCTAAAATCACACCAGGAAGTAACGACAGAAATTGCACTGAAATTGGCGCCTAATTTGGCTTCCAATTTTGCTTCCATGTCTACTCCCATTTTTACTTCTATTTTTGCTTCCAATTTTGCGTCCAGTTTTGCTTCTAGTTTTGCCTCTAGGTTTGCTTCCAATTTTGCTTCTAGTTTTGCTTCCAGTTTTGCTTCCGGTTTTGCTTCCGGTTTTCCTTCTAGTTTTGCTTCCAGTTTTGCTTCCAGTTTTGCTTCTAGTTTTTCTTCCAAGTTTTCTTCTGTTTTTGCTTCTAGTTTTGCTTCTGATTTTGCTTCTAGTTTTGCTTCTGGTTTTGCTTCCAAGTTTTCTTCCAATTTTGCTTCCAATTTTGCTTCCAAGTTTGCTTTTGGTTTTGCTTCTGGTTTTTCTTCTAGGTTTGCTTCCGATTTTGCTTCCAGTTTTGCTTCTAGATTTGTTTCCAATTTTGCTTCCAATTTTTCTTATGGTTTGCTTCTAGTTTGGCTTCCATTGTTGCTTCCTTTTTTTCTTCTAAAAATGCTTCTTGTTTTTCTTCCATTTATTAATTTAATATGTTTTATTTCAATTTAATTAGTTAAATATATCGTGCCTCTTAAATAACTCATATGATTATAGAGTAAGTAATTTAATTACTTAACTCATATGATTAAATAACAATATAATTATTGTAACATGATCATCATCTATAATTAAAATAAGTGAGTCAAATATCTATAATTTAATTGAATTTGACAACATCCATCCTGAGTAGTAAATTAAAATAATCATACTTAATAAATATCCATCCAAAAATCATCGACCACTTTTAATATATATAAATTGACAAGTCAATACTGATAAGATCATCATCATATATAACTAAAACAAGTGAAAGTCAAATATGCTAGTACATCAAAAACATGTCAAAATGATACATGTCCAACAATCGACATAAGTTAAAATGATACATGTACAAATGATATAAATAAAATTGATAAATTATGTAACTCAAATTGATATAAGTCAAGATGATACATGTTCAAATGATATAGTGAAAATGATACATGTTAATATGATACAACTCAACAATATAGTACTGTAGGTCGTGAAAATGATACATATGATAGTAACCATGAAAAGATTCATCATAACGATATATCAACAATGATCCATGATGTAGTTTATATGATCATGAATATCACTAGTTACTATCACCAACTGTCTCATCATCATCACCATCCTGATCATCATCATCATCATCATCGTCGTCGTCGTCATCGTCATCATCGTCATTGTTGTCATTGTCATGTCATCATCATTTTCATCGACCTCGGTGTCTTCCATATCTCTATCATCATCATCCTCTGCCATGTGATCTATACCGATAGAACCAATATTTTTTGGATCTATATCATGTTGAGGATCATCTTGATCTTCTGGAAGACCCGTGTTTTCCAAAAAAAAAAACATTTAAAATGAAAAGTTATTATTTATTTCATGCAATAATTTATTTTTCTGTTATATATCTAATATTACAACATATGAGATGAAACCATAATCATATTACATCATATCAAAGTGCACACCATAATAAAATTTCAAAAAAGTTACAGCCAATATTGGTGAGTTAGGACAAACTTTAGCTTTCAAAAACAAAGCCAATTCTAGGCTGGTAGACTTGTGGATCGGGCCAACATTTGGTGGAAGAGGAAGAACGATGACTGGAACTCTGGAGGCCCACCATAATGGATTTCAATATTCAACCATGAGATCAAAAGAGAGAGATGATATCATGTATCAAAACATTAAGCATGCATTCTTCTAGCTAGCAGAGAAGGAGATGATTACTTTTCTTCATTTTCATTTGTATAACCATATCACAGTGTGGGAACCAAGAAGAGAAAGAATGTTCAGTTTTATGTGGAGGTAATGGATGTGGTCCAAAATTTAGGAGGGGAAAGAATGTCAATGTATGATCCTAATGAAATTGATGAAGAACAACAAGAGAGGGACAAGAAAAATAAAATCAATATAGAGTTTCAAGGATTTTTCAAGTGAGTAAGAGAGCTATGGGAGCAGCTTCATCTAAAATATTTTGAACTAGAGTTTGATATACCATTTAGAGAGCTTGGTTTTCATGGAGTTCCTTTCAAAGCCTCTACTTTTATTTTTCCTACGGTAAACTGTTTGGTAGAGTTGGTGGAATTACCTTTCTTAGTAATCACTATTAGTGAGATTGAGATTGTTAACCTTGAGAGAGTAGGACTTGGGCAAAAGGAATTTGATATGGCTATTGTTTTCAAAGACTTCAAGTGGGATGTAATTTGCATTGATGCCATTCCTCAATCTTCACTTGATGGCATCAAGGAATGGTTGAACTCCATGGATATAAAGTAGTATGAAAGTAGAATGAACTTGAACTAGAGGCCAATTTTGAAGAGTATTACTGATGATTAGATAAATTTATTGAAGATAGTGGTTGGGAATTTTTGAATATGGAAAGTAGTGATTTTGATTCTGATAATTCAGAAGAGTCAGATCAAGGATATGAACCCTCTAATGTAGAAGAGGAATCAAAATCATATTTCATGTAGCCACCATCAAGAGTGTTACAAGCCAACAAGATGGAGGGAATTCTTATATAAGGATAATTTTCAATGTTGCAAGTACCGGCTCTAATGGAAACTACAATGGACATTGAAATTCCCTAGCAGTATTTATGTTAAGGAAATTTCCTTTAGATGCAAGGATTCAAAGCACATCAACCATGTCGTACAAATGATTAAATCCCAAAGACGATTTGTAGCAATGAAAGAGTCTGAAAAGGAAGAGAGAGCTACACTGGTGACTCAAGAGAAACTTTATCTTTCAAAAACAAAGCCAATTAGGCTAGAAGATGTGTGGATCAAGCCAACATTTGGTGGGAGAGGATGAAAGATGACTGGAACTCTAGAGGCCCACCATAATGGATTTCAGTATTCAACCATGAGAGTAGAAGAGAGAGATGATATCATGTATCAAAACATTAAGCATGCATTCTTCTAGCTAGTGGAGAAGGAGATGATTACTTTGCTTCATTTTAATTTTCATAACCATATCATGGAGTGGGGACCAAGAAGACCAAGGATGTCTAGTTTTATGTGGAGGTAATGGATGTGGTTCAAACTTTAGGAGGGGAGATCCTGATGTCTTCCAAGAGGCATAAAGTCAGATGAATTAAGTTCACCTACATGTCTACCAAAGTTTACTTCCAATTTTTATGACTATTTTACTTGACTATTAGAGTTTACTTACAAATTTGAAATTTATTTTTGGTCATTTTTATGAGGATATATTCTACCAATGTGTAAGCACCTTTTGTTTGTATCACAAGCATCTGTGCATTGCAAGAATTCTAATTATCTATGATCTACAACTATGTCATCTCATTTATTGGATCTTCTATTTCAATGTTTTCTATGGCCTTCTCTATTTGAGGTAGCACCTAACAATCCTACCTACTTTCCTTAGCTGAGAAGTGGATTTGAATTTGGAAATACTGCACTTTAAAACTAGCTATGGTTTAAGGAGAGCTATTATAGCTTTGTTGTTGACACCCTCAATCTTCAACAAGGACTTAGATGCACAGACTGAAATGAAAGCTTTCAAACTTAGATTTGAATGTGCATAATTTGATTGATTATGGTTTTCATAGGCAGTTGTCTTTACATGACTATTCTGGATTGTCAATATGTGTAATAGTGACTACATCCTTATCAATTTTGGCTACCCTTATTCTGAATGCCTTGGCCTTTGGACTCGATACAGAGTTGTGCATTGTTATTCCATATTTGTAACATGTAGGACATTTAAGGGGTACAACATATAGAAATTCAGTACTATCATCCAAGGAAAACTTATAGATGGTGTATCAAGAACAACAAAAAATGCTTTTATTAGGGTTAATGATTTCTTCGCCCACGCTGCTGATATTTTCCCCAAAACATTTTTTTAAAAATTATTTCAACGCATCTCAAAATTATATGTATTGATTAACATTGGTTACACATTTTAGTTGTTTATGCAAATGATGCATATATGTTAACTCGATCAGTGTTGTTACTTTGGTAGTTTGACTTCTATGACAACTAGCCATTAGGCCATTGTGTGCGGGAGTACATTTGTGTTTTTAGTTAGCTTTTTTGGATAGCTATACTAGGTGTTGAGCACATTCCATTTATCTTTTGAATGTTAAGAAGTTAGAGTTTCAAGGATTTGTCAAGTGAGTAAGAGAGCTATGGGAGCAACCTCATCTAAAATATTTTGAACTAGAGTTTGATATACCACTTAGAGAGCTTGGTTTTCATGGAGTTCATTTCAAAGCCTCTGCTTTTATTGTTCATACGGTAAACTATTTGGTAGAGTTGGTGGAATTACCTTTCTTAGTAATCGATATTAGTGAGATCAAGAATTGTTAACCTTGAGAGAGTAGGACTTGGGAAAAATGAATTTGATATGGCTATTGTTTTCAAAGACTTCAAGCGTGATGTACTTTGCATATATGCCATTCCTCAATCTTTGCTTGACGAAATCAAGGAATGGTTGAACTCAATGGATATAAAGTATTATGAAAGAAGAATGAACTTGAACTGGTGGCCAATTTTGAAGACTATTACTAATGATCCAGATAAATTTATTGAAGATGGTGGTTGGGAATTTTTGAATATGGAAGCTAGTGATTCTGATTCTAATAATTCAAAAGAGTCAGATCAAGGATATGCACCCTCTGATGTAGAAGAGGAATCAAAATCAGATGAGGAAGGTTCAAAAGATGAATCTCTTGTGGAGTTAGAGGAGGAAGGTAAAACATGGGATGAATTAGAAGCCAAAGCCAAAAATGTAGATAAGGAAAAATGAGACGAGTCTGATAGTGAAGAGGAAAGGTGGCAACGAAAGGTAAAAGCTACATTGAAGTCTCGAGCACCTGATGTTAGAGATTTAAGAGGAATGTCTGCCAAGAGGCATAAAGCTAGATGAATTAAGTTCATATACATCCTTCTACTATTTATTCATGCACAAAAATAGTCATCTTGTAATCATAAGATTTGATCTCTATTTACTCATCCTATGCATCAATAAACAACTCAACACGAGATGAAAATTGACATATTAATACAACAATATCCAACTAAGTTATTGAAACTCAACTATTGATACTTCATTCTCCATCCAGATTACAAAATGGTTCCACTTTTTGTTTTGTAACATATTCTTTTCAAGTTGCTTTGGATGGCGGCCATATTTCTCCACCTGTCAAAACATGGCACATGGACTAGTTAAACTAATTAATATGAAATCATTTACTTTTTCCAAGGAAATAAAAAATAAAATCATTTAATATATTAAATATACTTACAAATGTAGAGATCAAGGCTTGTAAACCTTTCTGGCCACTGCGATGCATGGCACGAAGTTTCTCAAGCCTAGCCTTGGAGGCCTTGTCTTGAAACATATACTAATTCAATTTAACTATGCACAAATAAAATTTAAATATCATTTAATAAATTTGATATAATCTTATGATAAAATTCAAATACCTGTGTACTCTCCTCATTGGACTTGCTCCGTGCATTAGACTTCTCATATGCTTTTACAAGCTCTTTCCATACTTTCACACTTACATCAATTGGCCTTCTTTTCTGTGTTAGCTCAGGAGGGATTTCTTTTATCTTCTTTGTTTGGTTACACTAAAATATTTTGCTGTTTTGAGACATTTGTAGCTTTATCTTCTTTACAAACCAACCTGTGCCAAAATCAGTCTCCATGTCATGGATAACTACTTTTTTTAGTTGCATGGGTATCTATGAGAATGAAAAATGTAGATGGTCTTTGAACCATTAAAGGCATGATTCCTTCAACCCATTCACAAACATTTTCCCAGCATCTGTCATTCGGACTTCCCCTAAAACCACCTCGTATTCTATCTTCGTATTGTAGCTACCAATGCAAGATTGATAACATGGCATGGTGGAAGAAGTTTGTGTCCTAGGAGTGGATGGAACATTAGAAGTATTTGCTCCCTATTCCACATTCTTAGAGTTTACTATCACTGACTTCCTTGTGGATCTTTTGCTCGATCCAGGACTAGTTGGGGAATCAATTGATTCCCTTTGACACAATTGATTTTTTTGCAATGTTTGAGGGGCACTACCAAATTATTTTTCTATGTATCTGGCAAGCGTTGCCCAGTCCACATTAACCAATTTATTCACTGCCTCTACCCCCAATATGGAATCCAATTCCTCTTTATCTTTGTCAGTCTCATGTCCCTATATATATATATTTTAAATTATGTTTCTTCTTTTAAATTTAGAAATAAAAAACTAAAAACTAAAATTCCTCTTTATCTTTGTCAGTCTCATGTCCCTATATATATATATTTAAATTATATTTCTTCTTTTAAATTTAGAAATAAAAAACTAAAAAGTAAAATTCAAAGAAACAATGGAAACATTTACAAATCTATAAATTGACAATGAATTACCTCATTATGGCCAGAGTCTACTGACAATGATCGCTTCCTTCTATTGCTTGACATTTTGAGGTGACCTAGGGAAAATTATTTTCATCCAGTCTGTGGTGGCAAACGAAGTACACACTGTCAGGTATGAAAATTTTCGTCTAGTTTGTGGTATGAAAGTTTTGTTTTGTGGGAAAATATGTTCATTGGGTTTTCTTAGTGTTGATAACCTAGGGAAAATATGTTCGCTGGGTTTGCTTAGTGTTGATAACCTTATCATGAAAACTCTTTCATAATGAAATATTGCACGATTTTTTCATGGAATTGGTGACTATGGCGTGATTGGGAAAAACCAAGTGGTTTCTACATTTATTTTCAATAGTTTCTCAATAGTGACAAACCCAATTCCTAGATTTTCCAAGAAGTTCACTATTTCCTTGATATCCAGGTTAGGGAAATAATACGAAGGCATCTTGACTTCGTGCTATAATATTTTGAGAAAAAGCTCAAATGGGTAGGGTAAATTTTTTTGTTGGTTTCTCAAAGGTTTTACAATTTATAATGATGGGACAATTTAGAGGTTTCTTGGATAGGTTAGGCCATGAACCAGTAAACAATCATGAATTCAAATGCAATACAAAGAGTAGTAAACAATCATGAACTCAACCAAGAAAAAAAATTGTAACCTTACCTATGGTGTCGCAAACTAAATCAAATTTCTCATTAGTTGTTGGTAGTGCCATGCTCTCTTCCTTCACACGACATTTTTCCCTTTTTTGTCATTTGATTTCTTCCTTCACGCAGGAAATTTTTTAATTTTTGATTTTGATTCAGTAGTCAGTGCTTTAGTCGGCGTTAGTTAATGCCAAATTTAGCACTGAATTTTGGTCGTTAATGTAATCTATTTGGGGTGCCTAAGGTGGCACCAAGTGCACCTAATTTAGTGCCTATCATTGTTGTATAGTGACTATTTTCATTATTGTGTATCATAGGATCCAGAGTGTTGGAAATAATTCCAACTCCTTCCTTGTTTTTGTGACCACCGCTATCTCGTGGCTCCTTCATCAGCTCAGTGTGGTAGAGCAGTTTTTACTGCGGTCCTGCAAGGTGCTTCATCCTTCTTAGTGGTAGTGCGGTGAAAGCTTCTATGGTGGCACGCGAGTCTTCCTTCTGTTCCTGGCGATGTTGCGGTGACTCCCTTAAGTATTCTACCATTGGCATGTGGTAGTGTGGTGACCACTACTGTCCCATGGCTCCTTCATCAGTTCAGTGTGGTAGAGGGGTTTTTATCGCGGTCCCGTAAGTTGCTTCTTCCTTCTCAACGGTAGTGCAATGAAAGCTTCTATGGCAACATTTTTATTCACAGAGGAGGCCATGGAGAGAGGATGTGGACGACGTAGAAATACTAAATTGTTGAGAGGGAAGTGGGTGGAAATAGATGAGACAATGGAATCTGCAGATACAATAGAGGTAAGAAGAGAAAGAAACCTCAACCAAAGGAGGAAGGTGTTTATGAATTCACAAATGCTACAACATAGAGGAGATATCAATATGTCAAATATATGACTAAAGTGAAGTTTTGTGTTGGATAGCATACTTGTTGAAATGATATAATTGGTTTACTAAACATTATTTACTATGTTGTGTATTATAGGGGCAAGATGAGGCCATGGAAACAAATCATGTCATATCAAATGAGGAAATAATGGATGAAGCGGGACATCAAGTACTCAAATTTTGACTTAACTTAGGAAAAAATGATCTGATGGAATTTTCTGATATGTCCATATTTTTTCACAGTATTATTGAAATTTACAATGTATTATCCAATCTTGACATAAATTAATGCATGTTGTTGATTATTTTAGATGGAGATTGGAGCAAATGCAGAGCCTGAGTGTTCAACTAGAAAAAGAAGAAGATATGTACATGGGTGTGAACCTAAAACTATTAAATCGCATAGACGATAGTGGGTGGAAGAGGATATGACAATGGATACTATAGACACAACAAATGATTGCACTAAAGAAGAGGTAGGTCAGGACTATAGTACATAGGATGAATACTTTGATAAAATTGTTGTTTGTGGATGTTTTGTATGTCATGGAAAGAAACAATTCAAACGAGCGATTGTACAAAGACATTACATATATGATGAGCTTCCATTCAGTAGTATACCTCCTACAATTGATTAAAAACAAAGAATAATAATTGAGTGTGTACTGATGTTTTATAAACTATGTTGTCAAAATTGTGTTTTATTTAAATTATTGTATAAAAAAGGTAGTCTATAAAATAATGTTCCATTATTCAATTGATGTAAATATGTTCATAAAATTTAAATATATATATTTTTAAGCCATATTTGATTATATTTATTTGAAATTGATACATTTATGATTTATCCAATTATTGCCAAACATTAAATAATGCTTGCGTTTGTTGATAGGTAGAAGATTTTGATGAAACACATACTAATACCCAAGATCCAACTGGGTTATTAAGATTTGGATGGGATGATCCAAACCATCCTTTAAACCATACCAGGGTGAGAAGAGCAAGATTAAAGAGAACACTACCACCTAAGAAATTTGAAGAGTTGATGAGAGTCCCATACACTGATGACATGCCACCTAGCCTTAATGATGATGATCATGATAGTGAAAATGCAGTGCATGAAGAAGGATTGAATGAAATTCTTACAATTTTATTTGGGGATGGAAACAATGATGACAATAATGATGATATGGTTGACAGTAACAATGATAGTATGGGTAATTACCACCAACATAATGTTGATGATAACAACATCAAAGACTCCATCAAGCAAACAACGAAGACACCCATGTTCAATTTGGGTGCAAGTAGAACCTCAAAACTGGCATGCACATTAATATTATTAGAAATCAAGTCACTATTTGGTTGGTTAGACAAAGGATTCACTACCCTACTGAAGTGAGTTGAAATCTATTTCTTACTTTGCATTGTCAATTGGTGTACATAATTTGTAAACATTCATCAACTTTGTTTATATTTCTTTAAGGGGATTTTAAAACCATATATTGTATATAAACAGTCCTAGTATAGATTGACATATCAAACATGTTCATCATAAGTCAAACATTCAATTGATTTAATCTCTGGCAATCTTACAGGGAACTAAAAACTAAAATATTCATTGAAGATAATGTGTTTCCATCAACTTGCAGAGAGGTGCGTCTATTGTTGGTTGAGTTGGGGATTGAATATAAGAAAATTCATTCATGTAAAAATGATTGTATTTTATACAGAGATGAATATCAAAACAAGGTAGAATGCCCTGTATGCAAAGAGAAGAGATATCGTACAGATGTACAAGGTCCTACAGTTCCAAAGAAGGTTTTACGTCACATGCCATTCATACCTATACTTCAATGAATGTTTCATTGAAATTCACTACCACAATTGATGAACTGACATGCAAAGAACAAGAGTAAATATGGATTCATGTGAATTCTAGCTGACTCCAAAGCAATGAAACACAGAGGAAAAATGGCCAAAAAAATTCAAAGATGAACCCTGTAGTATCAGGTTTGGTCTTGCAATTGATGGAATGTGCCCATTCTCTTTCCCGAGCTCAAATTCTAGTGTTTGGCCAATCGGATTGATAGTATACAATATTCCCCCATGGATAAGTGTTAGAAAGGAGCACTTTATACTAACTCTCATTGTTCCAGGAAAACATCAAGTTAAAAACATGGATGTTTATCTTGCACCTTTTATTGATGAGATGCAACTGCTATGGAAAGGCATAAGAATGTATAACATATCACATCCTCCATCAAATAGGTCCTTCATGTTGTATGGTGTGCTATGTTGGACTATTCATGATTTCCTAGGACTTGGTGTTTGTTTTGGTAAGACAAAATATTTACGTTTTTACACTCATAATTTATTTTCATCCCAACTTTCATACTTTGTTTTATACTATTTTTTTTTTATGTTATTAACATTACTTATTGAATTGCAGGGCTTCAAACAAATGGGATATTTGCATGTCCAAGATGTGTAGAACAATTTCAAGGGTGGTATTCTAAAGATCTACATAAATTTATTTATGCAAACAATAGGGTTTTTCTACTACTAGATCATAGGTTTAAAAATTGCTTGAAGAATCAATTTGATGGAAAAGTTGAAAATAGAGGCCCTCCCATGATTATGGGTCTAGGTGATTGGATTAATAAGTATGAGGATGTTGAATTGAAAGCTTGGGAGGATTTTTTTGATCAGGGTGATTCAATTGAAGAACAAGAACAAGTTGTAGTTAATATGCTAGAAGGAATGAAAAGGAGATCCATATTTTATGATCTCCCTTACTGGAAGGATCTAGTAATATCTCACCTATTAGATCCTATGCATATCTTCAAAAATGTTTTGGATTCTATATTTTGACACATATCAAGCAAAGAGAAGGAAACCTTGTCGTCGAGGAGAGATATTGCTCTTTCGTGTACCAAATTTGATAGAAAACATTTGTGGCCAAATAGGGAAAATGAAACATATGCAGAAGCTCCATGGATTTTGAAAAAAAAAGAGCTAGACCAACTTAAAAATGTCATCCATTCAATAAGGACACCTACTGGCTATGGGCCATCATTGGCTAAAGATTCTACAATTGATGGAGATATCACAGGATTTAAAACACATGATTTTCATAATTTAATGAAGGTATTATATATCAGCATTTAACATTTATTGGTAACATTGATTAAGCACTAAATTTATTTTGATATTTTGTTGTGTGAGAAAAAATTACTAATGAAATTTTCATAAATGTGTTTGATAGCATATCGTGCCATTGGAAATTAGGGTGGATTAATATCTTACAATTGACTTAAGGAATGCCATAAGGTGATTGTCAGCATTTACAAGGTATATGGTTATATGAAATGTTCATGTGTGAGAGACATAGAGATATTATATTTCATTTTAATTTATGACTAAAGGTTCATACTAATTTACTATTCTTATATTAGGTGGGTGACCTCCAAGGAGATCCATGAATCTGAAGTTTCATGGACCTACAAGTCCATTTACTTATACAAGTAGTCGATAACATTGAATTGGCGGGTGTTGTATCAACGAGGTGGATGTTTTTCTTTGAGAGGTATATGAAAACTCTTAAAAGACATGTCCTACAAAAGGCACATCCAGAGAGTTGCATGGCTAAAGGGTATATATTGAGTGAAGCATTTTTCTTCCTGTGTGAATTCCTTGGTAAGGATTTTGAAGATGGCACATGTGTCTGGGATGAAGAATGAGCATCAGATATTATTGATGGAGAAAAACCACAATCTAATGGTGTTGAAGTACAAATTAGTAAGTAAATTCATGATCAGTGTGGTTGTTTTTCTTGCAATCATTAATTTACTCTATAATATATTTGTCAAATTAACATTATGACATTTGGAGTTTGAAAAAAACATGTTGACATGTAATAGGTGTAGACGAAATTTCTATACTTGACAAGTTCATTCTGTACCACATGGACTTTATGAACAAATAGATTGATCTGTATGATAAAAAGAGAGAATAAGTGTTAGAAGCAAGGAAATAGTATAAGAGATCGAACCCAAAGAATACTCCACTTCCCACTTATCTGCTTGGGGAATGGGGAAAAGATTGCACACTAGAATGGGTTATTGAACAAATTCAAAATCAAATAGAAGATGCAGGTACAAATTCAAACATAATAGAAGATGAAATCAACATGTCTAGAGGATGTGAAAGAAAGGTACAGTTGGAATTTTACAATATGTTGTTTCCTTATAGTTTTGACAGTATTAACTATTTTAATATTCATCATTATATTTGTTTTCACTAAAATAAATGGTCTTTCACAAGTGACGAAATATCCAGGAATGTGGGCATGTGGTCGACATTATCATGTAGAAAGTGTAGACGCAAAGAGACAATCCTTCGATTGTGGCATCATGGTTGACTTCGAGCAATCCAATCGATCAAGCTCAAAAGATAAGAATATAATTGAAGGGAATCTACAATATGTTGGGAAAATACAAGAAATTATTGAGTTGGATTACCACTATTTTAAATGTTGTATTTTTAAGTGTATATGGTATGAAGCATTTGAGAGGACACGAAGACATGATACCCATGGTGGATTATTTTCTATAGATTCCTCATCGTTCCTATCGAAGGATAAGGAGCCTTATGTTCTACCAATTCATTGTGAGCAGGTATTTCTTTAACTCAAACAAGAAGTGGTAGTGATCATTAATATATGAATTCATAGCTTATTGTGAATATATACATGTGTTTATTAATCAATAAAATTGTTATAACATACGTCTAATATATGTATGTCGTTCATGTGCAGGTATTTTTCTATGAAGATATTTTGGACCCGAAATGGATATTTTTCATACATTATGATTCAAGATTAAGGCATGTATTTGACGATGCATTAGTGGATACTGAGCAAAACAATGATGGCCAACAAAATGAGAGAGAGGGACTAGAGAACATCAAATAAATTGACATCCATGATGATGTTGAAGATGGTTATGTTCAGGCACAAGAAGACAACAATATGGATGGTATAGAAAATGATGATCCATACCTTTGGTAACAATATAGATGGTCTACTATGAAATTTCAATGATGATTTAGATGATGCAGGTCAAGATGAGGATGATGATAATATTAGATACTTGAAAGAACATATGAACATTGACAATGATACACTAGATGATAGTGTAGCAGACAATAATGTTAATGACCAAGACTTCTGAATTTTCAGAAGTATTTGCAATCCATGTTTAAAAAAGGATGATTCTTATGGCCTAAACTTTGAAATGCTTTAGTAATATTATGTTTTACTTGGACAATTGAAAACCTGTTTTATTCTCCTAGCAAGTTTTTTTATTTTCCATTATAATTCTAGACCAAACAACATTTGCGAGGATGGCCTTTTACACCAATCTTAATTTGTATGAAGTTCATGAACCTGTTTTCAAGTAGTAAATTCCTTTTGTAGACAAGAAATGTAAAGGATTCATTTAAGAAAAGATAAGTAGTCTCTTTCTGAGGGTAATCCACATGCAAAAAGTAAAAAGCACATAAAAAACCAATTGTACAGTAGAAAATCAGATTCAATCAGTTATGTCTTATTTCACTTGTACACTTATCTAAAAGACATAGGGTATTCACCATACATTTCCCTTGACAAAGCAAACACATGCTTTCATTTATTTTTACTGCATATCTCAAAAGTGAAATTGTTGTTACATAATGATGCACTGAGAAAATAATATATACAAAAAAGTGCAAAGAAAATATTTGAAATTTAACATGCAACCTATTGTGTTGTGTTGAAAGGAATCAAGATTAACTAGGACAAGAAATAAAAATAAAATTTTAATGATTGTACTTAAAAGTGAATAGGATATGAAAAGTGTGGACAATGATGGTGCTGAAATTGAAAACCCTTATTCTGATGGCATTATTGTTTTATGTCATTAGAGATAAAGAGCACATACAATTTTATATACATAGCAAATGAAGATTTGAAACTAGTAAACTGAAAATGTAAACACTGTAAGATTTTTTCTTAAACAATAATTCACATACTCACTTACAAAAAAGGGTGAAGCATTTTTTATTTAAACTATGTTTTCTTTAATAGACATAACAGTAAAAGAATATTTACAAGTACACAAATATATACACTATTTCATACAAAATAAGGAATGTTTCATAGAATATACGAGTACAAGAATATATACACTATTTCATAGAATATATACATTGTTTCATAGACATCTAAATTTTTAGAGTTATTTGCAATATATTGGGTCTCAAAACTGCAGGTTTTTAGACCATAAGAGGGTGCCAATCTCTAAGAGGAATTTAATCCTTAATACGAACCAATTAAAGTAAATTATTTGAAAGGAATTTAATTCACACCTTACCATAAACCAGTCAAAGCATCCACACAGTAACAACAAATGTGCCCTGATAAATCTTGCAAATTTAAACAACTTGAAAATACCACTTTGGAGACAAAAAAGCAATAAATAAGCATGCAAATCGACACAACAATTGAACACCAAAAATGGATTACGAGTTATAATGTATTTGCTCTATTATATTGCTCAAAATATAAAATATACATAATAGGAGTTCTTTTGATATGAATAAGTGGATGAGATGGTCTATTATCTATTCTAATGGATTAAAATGATGATGATATGATGATCAAAATTGGAACTTGGTTTCCCTATTTGTATGGGAAGAAACAAGCTTCAGGTCCATTCACAAAAGTTACATCATTTCTTAACTAAAGCATAATTAACATAACATAGAAACTTAAAAAGAGTTTATTGTTGGATGCACCACAGTCCGTTAATCATCAGCAAGTGCCTGTGACCACCTAAGATTTGTTCAAGGCTTAAGCACCATGTTAATGTGTCCACAACAACCAGACTCTGAATACCTTCTCATACAGCTCGTGCAAGGAACAAATTAACCTTTGACATGTGATCAATGTATTTCTTCTGGGCATAAGTATTTGCATTATGTAGTGTTTGTCATTACATTCTCCAATCAAACAATCCTCCCGAGTTGCTAGTGCGTTTTCCTGAGTACCTCATCCTATCGTTGATGTCATCAAGGATTCCTAGAAAATATTTTGATATCTCATTTTTCCAAGTTTCCTAATCCTTCAAATCTATTTCTTCAAATAAATCTGGCATAGCCATACATAGTGGCTAGCTGAAGTCACTCAATTCCTGTGTCAAGATATTCTGGAATTTTTCATGTGTATTCATGAGGCTCTAACATTCTTGGAGAAAAGAATTATTATCTCCATATTTTTCCTCGATATGGGATTCCATTTCCTTCATCCTATCAAGCAGTCTTCCATTCTCCACGAGGGCCTTGTATGTTCCACTGTGAGCATGCTAGACACCATCTGCATGTTGGCACATATCTTTGAATTTCATACAAATTATCTCTGATGCTACTTCAAAAGTAATAGCCTTCAATTTTCTTTTTAGTTCTTCATGTTCCTTTTGAGCCTTTTCAAATTTATGCTTCCATTGAGTAGTCTCAGACATGGCCTCTAACACTTTTCTTTCATGTTCAATTAAATGAGAGTAAAGCCTTGGAGAAACATACAACCTATCTTTGTAGTTGGTTAATTCTTGTTTCAACCTGTCATTTTCCTCTATCAGCCACTGATTATCTCTTACTAGCTTTTGCATTTGGGATTTGGTGAATTTGGCTACATTCACATTCAAGTCAGCAGTCTCCAAGGGATATGTCTCCCCTACTCTTTGCACCATGAGATGTCCAAAAATCTGATCATGGTCAATGAGAGAAGGCTTCTTTCCTAGGGCTAAAGAGCTAAAATTTGCAAAGCGGTATTATTAGGGTTGTACCTTGACCTTGTATAGACCCTATCACCTGCTTCATCCATTATTTGCAAAGTTTTATTCTTTCTCTACAAAAAGCTGTCAAACACAATGGATGAACTAATGTCCCACCCAGGAAGGAGCATAACTTTGACTTCTCACAATAATGCTCTTCCTCTCTCAGCAGTCATGTTTCTCATTTCCCTATCAAATTCATGTTGTAACTCTTTCAAGGCATAAGCCTCTTTCTCAAGGTCAATGTCCTTTAACCTTTCTCTTATTAGTCTTCCTTCATACTCATATATAAAGGAATTAAATTCAAGGGTTTGCACAAAAGTATCATTTGCAACAAATTCCTGACTTGCATGATGCCTCACATCATTTGATAGCTCATCAAAGGCTTCAAAAGTGATCACAATTCTTTCCAATGGCATCTCATATTGGGGTATAACAGGAGCATTAAACTGCGAGAATTCTTCTTCCTCAGTGTTATCTTCTTCCATGGATGGGGAACCAATTGAAAATATCACTTCAGGAGTAGGCTGAGGTGATAAGTGATCTAGTGGTGTGATTTTCTACTTGCCTCCTAGGACCAATGCCCCTTTCTCTTTCAAATTCCACAAGTGGCACATCTCTTATCAATTCTTCTTCATGGAGGATTAACTGTTCAATTATTTCTATGGGATCTTGTACCTCAAGGAAAGCCCCTATGTAGCCTAGGTTATTATTCACCTTCCAAGCCTCAGCCATCATAACCCTACTATAGGAATTCATTCTTATCATGTTTTTTTTTTCTTCACAATTTCTGATGACATCTTCTAAAAGGAAACTATGCTCATACCTTTTCAGTTTTTGAAAATTTTTGGCATCACAAATGAAGTGGTCAGGATCAAACTTTTCCCTTTTGTTGCCAACTAGCAAGCCATAATAATCCAATTTACCACTAACCAAGTCATAGCCCGAATAAGAGATAATAGTGAAATAACCAAATCATAAAGTGGAAGGCATGAAAGTCTACCTCCCATAGCTCTTTTAATGCATGAAAGCTGAAAATGTCATTTTCCTTATGATCTCTAAATAAGCAACTCTGTCTGGCATAGTCTTAGGTAGCAAATAAGGTGCAACTTCAAATCCAAAAACCCTGATAACAATACAATCCCCAAACATATACCAGTCCCCCCAATTCTGATTTATCCCTGCTTCATGATCCACATCTTTTGGTTAGATAAATCTTAAGATCTCTAGGGAGAGGTTGTAGTCACATTTGTGGCCTAGCATCTTGTATAGTGGTTTGACAAAATATTCCTCAAAATATAGGTAGTGGGACCTCCCACACCTGCTATCCCACACAAATGTTCACATTTGTACATGCCTTGAATTTCCATCATTATCTAACTCTTTTATTCTTAATTCCTCACCCCATATCCCAATCACCTGCCCTTCGTATAATATCATGTGCATGAAAAGAAAATAGTGCTTGAAATTAATTGCTTCACTATCATTCTTGATGATATTGAGGGAATTATTTATGACCTCTGATAAGTACTCTGCATAATCATAGGGTTGGTAATTATGGCTCTGGATGTTTGTAGCTAAAACCATGGGAGCAATTTTCATGTTCTCAAGAACATCAATTCCCAATACTTGACTAGCTTATCTTCACTAGAGAACCTCATAGTTTGGTTACCTATGCCTTTAATCCTATGTAGAGGAAATTTCCATCTCTTGTGACTTGTGTCCATGGTGCAGTATTCCTCCAACAAGTCTCTGATTCATAATTTTGTTTTCAGGGAAATGTCTAGCTGAAAAATCATGGAAATATAATCTAGCTTTATGACCATGAACTGTGACCCATCAAGAAAATGAATTGCTCTCATCATCAGATTGTAATTCTTTGCCAACACCTTGATTAACTCTATGTTCACAAAGATGTTGGGTACTACAAGTTTACCCAAATTCAAATTCCATGGGTTTGACACTGAGCTATGCTAGAATTTCTTCCTATAATGATAAATAAAGAGGTGACAACCCCTACATGGAGTCCTTACATCTCCCAGATATTTTTGTTTATCTACTAATGTCACACACGATGGGTTAAGCTATGTTATTCTTTTGGATTTTGGCACAGACCCAAGACACTAATCGATTAAGTCTTGATTCAATATCCTAGCTTTATTTTTTTGTCTTTTTGCTTTCTGTTTGCCTGGGGTTTTTTCCATCTCAACCCTACTCATGCAATGCTTTCATCTACTTACTGAGAAAATAATTTGAGCTGAGTCTAGACCACTTACTTGGATAAATGCTGCAAATTTTCAGCTACCTACCACTATCCAACTTGGTTCTCCAAATACTTCAATTACAATTCATAGTGATTTCAACTTCTTTGAGGTCATATTTATCAAATTTTAGGACACTTCATACAACCCTATTTCATAAATGGTTCTCTTGCCACCTTTATGATCAAGTTTTTCATTAATAGCGGTAGTCTCATCAATATTTTTGTTAGTCACATCAATTGGACTAATCCTTATTTCATAATTGTCGAAGAGACTTTTAATTAAAATGCCCATTGTTTCTTCAATACGTTGGTATGGTGTTTTTCCCTTCCCTTCTACTGTTTACCACACTACCACCTTGCTCAAGGCTTCTTGTTGCGGGGTTGCAGTGTATACTGCTCTACCGCATATGTTTCTCACCTTCCCGGTGGTATAGCGGTGTATTCTTTTGTTAATTACTTGAAGAGTGTTGATGAGAAAATATTATTTGTCTTACCGATATCTCAATGTCTCATCAACATTAGATCTTATGTTCCTCCGATGTTGGTTGCTGGTGTTGATGAGACAAGTTAATGTCTCTTGCTGATATGCCAATATCTCATCAACAATTACTTCATTATATCTAAGAGTTGTTTTTTGCCAAGCACTTGTAGATATACCTAGTCAATGTGACATAGGTGATTCTCTCCTCGATATGCCCATATCTTGTTGTCATTTCACTATTTTACATCATTGATGAGACATATAAATAAGTCTCTTCGACATAGGGGTGTCTCATCTACATTTTTTATCTATGCTTTGTGCTAATGTCGTGGAGACTTTGGAGGGACTCTCATCGACATGGTATTGTCTTGGTGATATGCTATGAGCAATCATAGGAGTATTTCAAAGGAGGAATATACTTTGATGTTGTTATCAAGGGTTTTATTTGGAAGCTCACGTGAAGGGTTTTATTAAATTTAAGTTATTATGACAGGATTTCTATGCATATGGTGGATGTAAGAGATGAGTGAAAATGGAAGTATGTAAAAATAATTAGGATGGAATTTTTGCTACAACACAATCCATGTTTAAAAAGGGATGATTCTTATGGCCTCAACTTTGAAATGCTTCAGTAATATTATTTGTGTCAATACAAATTACCTATTGCAATATCCTTAAATTTTTCAATCTTTGGTATGAATTGTTGGCAGAAAAAATTAGGATTAAACTTGGATGCTTCTTCCATTCATTTTGCATCAACATATGTTTATGAAGACACAAAATTTAATAGCTCAATCAGGTAGAGATTTTGTGATTTTCAAATGAAGAGTAAGGTACATTTTTATTTCTACTACATTACATTCATGTTTATAAACAAAATCAAAAGATTACATTACTAGATTGCACTTATGCAGATGCATATAATATAGGAAAGATTCTACAATCCTTTCAAAAATGTAGTCTTTATTGATAATGTAAATATATGTTTTTCCACACAAGTTGTGGAACTGACTATTTGAATGCATATAATAAAAAAACTATACATTTATAGATACAAAAGAGAAAAATGCACATAAAGAGAAAGGGGACCTGTCATTGCCTCAATGACGAATCCCGGTTGCTTTGTTCTGCATCATCTTCAGTCTTCCCACTTGTCTAAGCCTCCAAGTTGATGTCTTCCTTGCTGCTCCTAGGTTCCCTACATTTGAGTGAGAAGAGTGTTGTTAGAGCAATGAAGGATCACCAGTCAAAATATGTGCACACATCTATAAACATATAATTTGATCATCATGTGCATTCAAATAACTTGAATACCATAGATGTCTAGGAAAACAAGAAAGTTATCAAACATATCTATCATATGCTCAGTTTTATCTAAAATGTTTTCTCATTGTGCAGGTATAGATAAAATTAGGTTGTTTTGTTTATCTCGTTACAACATGTGAGGTGAAATGTGGCTCCCACAAGGGCTGAGCCCAGCCTACTGCCCTATTGTTTTATTTAAGAAGGATAATCACAAGTAAACCATCCATGAAGCATTAAAGATCAATCTTTGCAAGGATAGTGGAGTATGTTGGCAAGGGGTAATATCCTTATTGATAAATATTTATCCTTATTAATAAGAACATTCCACTATCAACATAGCCATTATTCTAACAAAACTGATCATTAGGGATTCCAAGATAGTTTTGATTAATAGTCTGGTTAAAAGTAAGCAGCCCCAAGTATCATCACAGTCACAAGAATTGAACATGAGGGACAGTCATGTAGATTAAAAGATTACACAATAGTCATCACTTGCAAAGACAGAGACAACATGTTGCCACATAACAAATTAAATCGAATGCATGAAAGGTACAATGATGAAGTCCATAATAGTGAATGTTGCTTAAGAGGGATTGAAGAACAAAATTCTGTATCAAGGAGAACAAGGTAACCTCAAACTCTATTGTACCTGAGTATGACAGTACCTAAGCTTCTGGTGTTTCTAGATGAAACCTATAGCGGAGAAGTGTAGTCTCCATCTAAAGGAACCATCTTTAGAGCTCTTCCCTGAAATGAGGGTTGAAAACATTAGAAGAAAAGAAATACCCTAATTCTAAAGTAACAATTTGTATCAAGACAAATGTCAGAAAGTATAATTAAAAAGACAAATCTTTACAATTGGACCTCAAATTGGACAATTTTTTTTTATGATTTTATCTTTAGAATGTAGGAACTTTCTTTTTCAGAGCTTCACAGCTTGAAATTGGATCTCCAGTTGGACCGATAAAATTTATGATTTTATCTTTAGAATATAGGAACTTTCTCTGTTCGATATTCACGACCTCAAATTAGATCAGAAGATGGATAAGCAGATTTATGATTTTATCTTTAGAATGTACAAACTTTCTCTATTAGATATTAAAAATGTAAGGTTGGATCATAAACTAGATAAGAAAATTTATGATTTTATCTTTAGAATGTAGGAACTTCCTCTGTCGGATATTTGGAAATTCCTACACACAAGTTTTGCTTCAGAGTGAAAACACCCAGAAGTGTTTCACACCAGCTCAAGGTACAATCCAACTTGGTTATGACACCGATAGCAATCCGATTTTTCCTTAACCATCCATACTCGAGCGTTGCATCACTATTTATTTTTCTTGCACATAAAAATGTCACATATTAACCCCTTCTAAATAAAACTCAAAATACCATGAAATAATGAGTCCCCTATATTAGTAAGTAGGCAATCTATAGGGCATAGTTTGATTTTATACAAGGATGCTCATGAAAGGAATCTTCAAGTGACAGTGAGTGAGTTGTTTGAGATTGTAGCTGATGGTGCAATAGCCAGTCTTCAAGGTATTTAGCAAAGTAGTAAATATGTAAGAAAATCAAATTCTACACAACAAACAATTCACAATGTTATCTTGCATAATGCCTTAAGTTTGAAGACAAAAATCTCATTGTATCTTAATGAAAGTAGTGACCTTAATGGTCAATCAATAGAAACCATGATTTTAAAACATGTTATTGTGCTTATGGAGGAAACATTTTAAGCAAGGCGATGAGTGGTGATTTGGAGCAATGGCAGGTATGAAGGACTTGTTTTATATTCATACTATGTAGTCTAGCTTAAGACAATGTTCTTAGAAGAGATTGAAGGTGGATTATGGAACTCAAGGGTTACATGATAAAGATTAAAGCAAAGACTGAGATCTATTTAAAAGCCACTATCATGAAGATATTAAAGATGTCAAATGTAAAACCCTAGCAGCTGGAATAATGAACACATTGTGAACTAGGGTAGATTTAGGAGATCTCCACATTATCTAATCATAGGAAAATACATCATTTATTTAATTTTTTTCAATTAAAAGAAATTATTCTAAACCCTATATGGGACACATTGATACTTCAAAAGCATCTAATTTATTTTATTAAATTAAAATAAGTCATTCTAAACCCTATATAGGATACATTGATAC
Source organism: Sequoia sempervirens (assembly GCA_007258455.2). NCBI lineage: Eukaryota > Viridiplantae > Streptophyta > Pinopsida > Cupressales > Cupressaceae > Sequoia > Sequoia sempervirens. The sequence continues at coordinate 208,093,500 of VDFB02252616.1, read as the reverse complement.
TTCAAAAGCATCTGAAGGAATTTGAGATTATACAAACATATTTCAATTAAATACCTGGATTACAAACAATAGTGTGAACATTGTAACCCTTGTTGATCAAAGCGGGAATGAGATAAACAACGATGAATCCTATGCCTCCTTACCATTCTCTTTCATTCTTTACTGAAAAACTTCTCCATTTTGGCGGGCTACGCTAAAAAATAAGGTTTCAACAAAGGTTTTATTGTATGTTTATTAAAATGAAAACTCCATTCTTGTGGGCTATGCCTGAAAATAAGATTTTGACAAAAAATTTAGATTATGTTTATTAGCGTTTTAGAGTATTTTGGTGGGATATATTCTTGATTCATTAAATGATTTATTCAAATGGATTATGACTGATGTGATTCGTTGCATTTAGTACATTAAATTATAATGATGCCATGATTACCGTACTATCACCGTCTCTTATTATACCCACTATGATATGGCAGTGTTTTTCCCTTCCCTTTTGTTGTTTACTGTACTACTGCCTTTCTCAAGGCTTCTTGTTGTTGGGTTGCAATGTATACTATTCTACCACATATGTTGCTCACCTTCCCGGTGGTATAGCGATGTATGCTTTTGATCATTACTTGAAGAGTGTCGATGAGACAATCTTATTTGTCTTATTGATATCTCAATGTCTCATCGACATCACTTTGTTATATCCAAGAGTTGTGTTTCACCAAGCACTTGTAGATATACCTTTTCGATGTGACATAAGTGATTCTCTCATCAATATGCATGTATCTTGTTGACATTTCACTATTTTACATTGTCAATGAGACATATAAATAAGTCTCTTCGACATAGGGGTGTCTAAACCAGCGCTAAACCTAAAGCTAAACTCGAAGCTAAAGTCGGGTCTAAAAGTGGCACTAAACTCGAAGCTAAACTCAGAGCCAAAGGTGGCGCTAATAGCGGTGCCACACTCAAAGCTAATATCGGTGCTAAAGGAAACGCTAATTTCAGTGCAAATTAGTGCCTTAATTAGCACCGACTTGTCCTGACCAACACAAATAAATGCCAAAAATAGTGCCATCCCAATAAATAGCACTGATGTTTTCAAAAAATTGGCAAAAAATACATTAAAATAGTGGGTGGCAGCAAAAAATGGAGCAAATCACATGGATTTGTTGTAGTGGGAGAATATGGAGTTTCCTTTTGGCTATGAATACCACAATATTTACAAAATTTATCAAAATCATTAGAGAAACATTCACCACCATTATTAGTCCTCAACCATTTTATTTTATTTCCAATCTGCAACTCAATCATTGCTTTAAATTCTTTAAATTGACTAAAAACTTTAGATTTACTCTTTAGAAAATATACCCATGTCCTTCTACTATAATCATTAATAAATGAAACATAATATGTGGATTTTCCAATTGAATGGACATCAACAAGACCAAACACATCAAAGTGAATAAGATCCAATACACCACAATATTTATGAGAACTCGAGTTAAACTAAACATGGTTTTGTTTTCCATAAATGCAATGCTCACAAAAATAAAATTCAAGATTACAATCAGACAGACCTTCAATGAGGTTTTTATTTTTCAAGGTCCTTAGACCCTTTTCTCCAATGTGGCAAAGTCTCTAGTGCCATAACATAGTTTTCTTTGTAGGTAACTTTGATTTAGAAGAAAGGGAACCCTTTGATACTCAAAATCCATGACCATATGTTGAAGGTGAAACCCTCACTTCTTCCACAAACTTTATTTTCACAAAAGTACTGTTGCACTCAATAGTGCATGCATCAAGCTTATACGATGTGCCATATCTGAAACCTCTAGCAATTACCATGGCACCTCTGACCATCCTACATCCTACATCATAAAAATACTACCTGCACACTTGTATCTATTAGTTTTCTCACAAATAACAAATTTCATGCTAAACCAAGGATATGCAACACACCATTAATCCTTTTTATTCTACCATCAGGAAACCTGATTTTAACTTTACCACAACCAAAAATATTTAAATAAGAATTATTAGCAAAGTACACCTTACCTCCATCAAATTCTTCATATTCAGAAAATGAATCTCTATTAAAGGTCATATGGAAAGATGCGCCTGATTCAATTAACCATGCATCATTACCTACATGAGTTTCCAAAGCTACAATGAATATATCACCATATTCCTTCTCAGACTCAGAATCATAATCAAATTTCTTCTTTTTCTTCTTCTTTTGTTCTTTGCAGTCCTTATGAACATGTTGAGGATTACCGTAGTTCCAACAAATGACTTTGGACTTTCCAGGAGACTTAGATCTCCACTTGGACTTGGATTTTTCACGCTTCTCATTCTTATTTCCTTTTTCCTTAGGTCTTCCACAAAAATTTAGAGACTCCTTGGTACTAATGGATACCTTCCTCCTCTTCTCTTCAAAAAGAAAAGAACCCACCACATCTTCAATCTTCAATATAAATAAAGTTCTCCCAACAGCCATAACAAGAGAATCCCACAAATCAAGCAAAGAACAAAGCAGGATTTGACATTTCTCCTCCTCATCCATTTTGACACCAATTGATTCCAACTGATCCACCAATATATTGAATGCTTCTTGGTGGTCTATAATTCTTGCACCCTCTTCCATTCTCAAGGAATATAATATATTCCTCAAGAGAATATTTTTCACTAAAGATTTAGCTTGATACATCTCACCAAGCTTCTTCCATAGTTTATGTGTGAGGCCTCTTCATGAAAATTGATTAAAAAAGAGTCTGCCAAGCACAATATGATTAGGCCCTTGGCTTTATGGTCTATAACATCATATTGAGAAGCTTGAGTAGGAGCTGGAGACCTTGAAACATTCTCATCAACAACATCCCACAAATCTTGATCTATCAATAGATCGTCCATCTTCAGCTTCCACATTTCAAAATTATTTCTAGAAAATCTATCCACCTTTATTCTCCCTAAAGAACTTGTCATCTAAAAATTCTTGCAACAAGATCACAAAGTGTCTTTTGCTGAAGCTCCCACTCAAATTTGGATTAGTTCAAAAAATCAATAACCTACAATTGAAACCAAAGGTGATCAAGATCTGATACCACTTGTAAGGAAGCTATAGTAGTAGAACAACATCCTACACTAATCTTGAGAGGAGAATAATGCAAGACTTTTATAGATCTTTAACAGTAAAAAAAACTTAAATATAAATAAACACAAATATCATGAATACCACAACACAATGATTTATGTGGGGAAAACCCTTTCGAGAGAAAAACCCCACACTCCAAAATCCACCCAATATATTATTAAAAAATCACAAAGATTATAATATGCTTGTAGAGCAATCTTCTCACAAGAATATCACCAACTAGAGATCCAAAATTAACAAAACTGCTATAAGACTCTCACAATACATCACAATACACATCCATAATGCAATTCCCTCATAAAATAGGGTTGCATTCTAGGGAAATTCAAGCCAAGAAAAATATCGACTGCCATATATGAGACATAGTGATGGAGGGTCCAAATTTTCAATAATAAAGTGTACGTAAAATCTGGCCTCCGCGGGTGCTTCCCCCGAGCCCCCACTAGGGCGTGTTGCCCCTTGGACCCCCAATCGGGGGGATGATCCCCTCAGAGCCCTCGCGGGGGAGTCTCCCCCACACCCATGCCATTGTTTCCGGATGAACAATACGTTATGTATCAACAGTAACTTATGTAATTGCAAGGTTGAGACACATTTTCCCAACACAAGAGACAAAGACTATGAGAAGCTTGAAGTAGAAATTGTGGCAGTGAGAAATGAGCTTGAGAATGTGAACCAACAACTATAGAAATTTTTTGGTAAAAGTAATGAAACCCTAGATCATATTTTTGAGAGACAAAGAGCTCCACATATTAAAACTATAACAGGTTTTGATGATCAGAAGAAGGTGATAGTACAATCTGAGAAGACTACCAAGGAAAGTTTAGAAGTGACAGGATTCAGAAGTTCAAATTCTGAAAGAACCATGAAAAGTAATGAAATCATGAGATGCAATGATGACTTTATTCAAGTACAGAACAAAAGAAGATTGAGAAGACATGGATATAATACCAGGTCAAATTCTCCTTTCTTTGGTTATTGTTTTAATTGCAATAATTTTGGTCATAAGGTTGTTGACTGTAGAAGAGCTTTGGTAAGAAGAAATATTTTTTTTTAGCAATAATGAATTTGCACCTTTGTACAACTTTAATATCATTTGTTTCAAATACAAAAATTTTGGACACATTGCAAGGTGATGGCACCTTCAAATTTTGTAAATTTGAAGTGCCTATGCCCTTTCAATGTGTTGATAGAGGCTAGGTTGGCATACTACTCAATCTACCTCGGAGCCCATCTTTTTTGATTAAAATTTTGCAGCTCAGAGTTCATCTTGCAAATCTATATAGTAGAATGTTTCTTGGTAAATATGGTAGTGCACCTATTTATTTTCGCACTTCCAGGATGAGTTTTGATAGGCTATTTAATCCTTCTGAATGCGACTGGGCTAAAATTGGTGTTATGAAAAGTTGCAAATTTCACAAATTTGAAGGAAACCCATTTCTTTTTTTGGTCTAAAACATCTTCAGTCCCATTTTCATAAAAAATGGAGGTCTTCTGATGCATTATTTTAGTGTATTTCAGTTCGGTGAACACATTCAGTGGGCCAGTTTACAAAGGAGGTAGATCTAAATTCTAATTTTTGGGAAAAATCTGATTTAAAACCCATAATTGATTATGGCCGCTTGCAAAAAATCTCAACTCCAGGCGTTTTCATTTGCATGCAGTGAATTTTCCCTGTTTGGGTGAAAGGTGAAATTAAAAATTGGCATTTTTCCTAATGTTGCAAAAGCTAATGTTTAAAATATTTTACATATTTTAAATGCTATTAAAATGAAATGCACATGAATTGGGGGAGTTTTAGGGAAAATTAAATATTCCTCATGTTTTATAAATTTTAACTTTATAAAATTCACGACAAGCTTCCCCACCAGCCCTCGACATTGCAGGAAGTGGGGAGAGGTGTGGGAAACTTTTGGGAGGTGGTTAAATATTAAAGGAGACTATATAAACCTTGAAAAGTTGTATTATTTTTTTTTTATAAAAAATTCATGGCTTTCTCATTGTTGCCTGCCAGTCCGCAACAGTGAAAGCTCATGGCAGCAAAGCTAGTGAGGAAGCGAGGAAGAGTGTTGGGAGTTTATGCAAAGGATAATTGTTGGCATAAAACATTATTAAAAAAATATTAAAGAATTTTAAAAGTGTTGTCAACATGCTCTCCCTGGGGAAGCGGGGAAGCTTTGAAATGGCTTATGCCCAGGCATTGGAGTTAAAATTTGCCACGTGAGGGCAGATTTGGGGAAATTTTTTATGGTTTTCATGGTTGAAAATGTGATTAATAACATTTTTAAGCTTTGGGAAAAATTTTAAATGCATCTACAAGTTGGAAAATATTATTTCAATCTCCAGAAAAGTGTCTCAACCATTTATATTGCCCAGGTAGTTGTTTTAGCAATATTTGACCCATTTTAAAGTGTCCATTTATGCTGCAAACACCCAATGTAACTGAAAACGCCTCCATGGCTATTTGAATGCTTCATCCATGTCACAAATTTACCTACAACATAAGAAATGTGATGATCTCTTCTGTTATGTTCATGAGAGGATCGTGCTTCATTAAAGGCAATATATTTTATTGTCTCTTGAAGTATTTATTAAAAGCAAATAGAGCATATATCAAAGTTAACTCAAGTGTTGAAGAGAAAAGCCAAGGGGGAATCACGGTGGGAAGAAGGTGTCCAATGTGTTTTAATTGGCTCATCTCAGCAAGTGAATGAGATATGGATGACAAACATCTACTTCTTCATGTGCAAATTAAGGGTTTAAATCTGTTATGATTTATATATTTCTCTACTACTCCATTTTGGGTGAAAATGAGTCAGTTGGAGATAACCATACACATCCTCATTGTATTGTATGAAGTTTATCTGTTTTACATTGTTTTGCATCACATGTTGAATATATGTGTAGACATCAAAAAATTTCCTAGATGATATCATATACTTGAATCAGGTTTACTAACATCATTTCCTCTTGAAACCCATCCTCTTTTCACTTAATTAATCAAATTAGCCTAGCTAATTAATTAATTGCATCATTTTCGTCTATTAACCTAATTAATTCAAATTAGGTTAAATCACCCCATTTCACGCTAACACTTCATCTCATTAAAATAAATAAGTCAAAGTATTTAATTTAATTCCTTAAGTCATCTTATTTAATTAAATAATCCTAAGTTATTTAATTAAATATCATTTCATCTCTACCCCATTCATTAAATCATTTAATGAATATCATTTTAATTCTTCAAATCCCCTAATTGCATGATTAAACCTTGTTTAATTAACAATTAAACTAATCTTCCTCCAAAAGGGAATATTCCTTATCCTTCTTTTTTTTGCACAATTAAAACTTTCTTTTAATTTGCAAAATATCTATTTTCTCACCCATGAGAATATTCCAAAGAATATTCTCTCTCTTCCAATCATCTCACTTGGCTTCTTGAACAAGCTAAACCTTTAACCTCTTCAGCAAGTCACCTGGTGACCTATGTGTGCAGGTCAAAAGTGTGTTTGTTTGGAACAAATGTGAACCCTTGATTAAATCTCATCTTGTATTCTCACCCGTTGATGAGAATCCATGATCCATGTCTCCTATTTCCTCCATCCTAGACTGTTGATTAAATTTTTCAATCTCAAGCATCCATTTTTCATTTGCTCTCCTATAAATAGAACACTATTTAGAGACAAATGGATCCATCTTTCAATTGCAAACTCATGTTGTTGAAATCACTTGCATTCACACTCATACTTTACTCTCTTTTAGCATAATTTTAGTTCATTTTAGTTGCATAATAGATTCAAGCTTCCATTAATGGCTTCCATGCATCCATCTTAGCTTGTTTATAAATTAGGGTTTCCATCTTTTAGCTTAGAATTAGCTTAGATTAGCTTAGCAATTGCACAGTTAGATCAATTTTAGCATAAAATCATGTTAACTTAGCTTGCATCATGTTTAATTTAGCATAAATTAGGGTTTTATCCATTTATCACAATGGTTTCATCAATTCTCTTCCATAGAACCAATTGAAACAAGCTCACAAATCATGGGATTTGGAAAGGGTCATTGTTCCACATCAACACGACACCAATTCCAAAATAGGATAAACTTGAAATGGGTTAGAGTAGGAATTTAACTATTTTTTGTAGTTTGTAATTTTTAGTTTCAATAAATTCTTAGTTTAACTTTCAATTTGAATGATCTTGTTTGTGATTGAGGTTTAGTGGCTAAATTATGCTTTGATTCATCATGGATCAAGCTTAATTGACTCGCACTGACGATCCTCAGTCCACAATATGCATCCAGTGTCACATAGGATCACCCTCCTAGGTTTTTCAAAGCCTAAAGTGTAGGGGAGAAAAGCATAAAATCCATCTCTCGTTCGTTGGCCACTGATCTTGAAGTTCTTAAGCATAAGGACTGGCTATCCTTTAGAGGGTTTTTAAGGTTCTACTAGAAAAATGCCAACAAATTGGCGACTCTATTGGGGAGATCAAAAGAGTTTCCATTTGAAAAGAGTCAAGAATTTGGTGAATCTAAACATCTAGTTTATATATTGATGTTTTCAGACCTAGAAGAAGTTTTGTTGCATCAGATTTTTAAAAAATAACCCAAAATGAAATTCATCTTTGAAAGAGCTTCATATTATTTGAAGTTTAGTCATTAATGAAGAGAGGCAACGATTGTGAAAAGAACCTGATGAAGATGTGAAATATGTTTCAGATCTATAAAGATTTCCAGTAAGGAAAATTTGCATCAACTGCAACATATCCAAGTATTTTTTATGTTTTGGTTTTCAAGAAGCATAAGTTTGTGTCTGAAAACCATATTTGAATTTCTTGAAAAAATTTGGTTCTCTATTGAGTGAAACTAAGCACTAAGAGAGGGAAATAGTAGTGATTATTCTACATACTTCTAAGTTATATAATTTGCAACCTATGTATTATGTTGAAGAAGTATGTTTGTTCTTAAATATTCCCACTAAAGAGATCTTAGGTGTAGATGCATTTGGGTTATGCATTGTAATATTTTAAGGTCATGATGAAAGAAAGAAAGAGGGTAGTGAATGATAAACTCTAGAGTTGATGTAGGAATTTTACTAAAGGTGTAAGAAAATGTACCATCCACATGTCTATCCCTATGGGGTGTCAAGTGTAAACATGAAAAGTGTGCAGACCCTGTCATGTCATTAAAGAAATTTCTCTATTGAAAGATATAGAGCCATAAATTTTAATTCTATTCAAGGTTTCTCAAACCCTATTCCTAATGAAGTGAGGGAACACTTGCAATAGTTCAAAGGGAAAAGCTCAGAATCAACATCTCAGCATTTGAAAGAGATTTTGATTTGATGGGAGATTATGAGATAAGCCATGAAGATGTTTGGTTCAGGAGCACCTGGGAAAGGACTAGTTTTGCAGGAGCACTTGGGAAAGGACTAGTTTTGTTGAAGTTTTGTATGAAGTTCTTATTTTGTTTTTGTTGTCATAAGGTCATGTAGACCATTTAGTGTTGAGCTTAGGGTTTTTTTTTTATCTTTTGGAAATAAGTTGACAAGTGTTAAATAGTTTTACATGATCATTTTGCTATATGGTGAAAAGTTGTCAAAGATTGCAAAACACAGTGGGTTTTATATTGTTTGCTCTAGGTCATCTAAAAGGCTTGACCCATGAAGCTCAACTGCCTTGGAAGTATATTTAAGGCATGAATCAACCCTGAGGTAGGGTTGGACGTATTATTGTTGAGTGATATTTTTGTAAGTTGAAAAAAATAGCGTTTAAGAGATAATTTTCTATATTTTTGCATTAAAACTGAGCTTTAATTGAGTGATCCTGCTGTTATCTTGTTTGTAGTATGTAGTGTAACATTTGTACAAGATTGGTGTATCTTTTATTCACCTTTGTAGACTATTTTCATCTTTCATTTGTAAATACTTTATCCACTATTTTTTTCTGGCCTGTAACAGGAAGTTTTGAAAGAATGGAGCTCTAGAGCACTTTCCCACTGTACAATTTGTATGGCCCTTTGGTATTAGTTTTTAGGCTCCCTCATTGTAAATATGGTAGCATTTAGGTTTTGTGGTAGTGTAGGAGATGCTAGCAAAGCTTTGCCCTAAGTGAGCTAGTGCAGGTCTGGTTGGGGTAGACTTGGAGTAAAAGCCTCATATCTTGCAGGGGAATAAAGATCTTGGAGAAATTCTTTTTGGAGAATTTTTTTGGAGGTCTTGGCTATGCATGGTGATTAGGAGGAGGTTTTGATAATTAATTTGGTATGAGAACTTTCTGACAGTCTAGAACAACTTTGAAAAGCTTTAAAACCCTAGGTTTTGGGTCAGTTTTGAGTGTGGATAGTGTACGACCCATACAAAGCTTAAAACCCTAAAAATCCTTGAGGTATAGGCATAAGAAACTCAGACTCTAAACAAAGAACCTAAGTCCTTTGGTGGGTTTAGAGGAAAACAGCATTTTAACACTGTTCAGAGAACTAATTGGGGCTCTAGGCTTGTAGCCTTTCAAACCCTAGAAAATGAATCTTATGAAAGTGATGGAAAGTTGGAAGCTTGTGGTTGCATAAGGACCCTATATAGGCCATTTTGAAGTTTTTGCAACACCTCCACACCCTTGCAAGCATCTAGCATAAGGCTGAGGATATTTTGGTCTTTAAGAAGAGTAAAGGCCAATGGAGAGCATATGGCGAAGCACCAAGGTTGGCTAGGTAGAAGGAAGCTTGTTGATAGAAGAGGGGTTGGTCAGAAAAACTAGAGGCACCTAGCCATGAGGAAGGGCCTATAGGTTAGATTGGTGAAGCAGAGCACCAAGAAGGTCTTATAAGGAAAGGCCTAGGGCAAGAATCAGTGATTGATTCCTCCATCCACACTCCCTATCAGATTGGTATCAGAGCAGGTTAAATATTTGGGGAGCATCTTATAAGTTAGAAGTTGAGTCAAGTGAATCTCCCATCATGGTGACAAATGCACAATTAGCCAAGATGGTTGAAGAACAAGAGGAGCATAACAAGTTGTTAAAAAAAAGAATAGAGCAACTTGAGAAAGCATTGAACAATGTGAAGTTGGAAGGAAGGGTACCAAAGGAAGAAGAGGTTGTAGAGGAAGAAAAGGTCCCTAAACTTGACCCTATTTTGGAGGAGGAGCCTTTCTTGAAGGCATTGAATGCGTTGAGTGGAAAAGGACTTGAGGGCATACCACTATTTAGTGGAAAAATGGAACCTGATTTGGTCATGGATTGGATAGAAGGCATGGAGAATCATTTTGAATGTGATGGAGTCACTAAAGCATAGAAGGTGAAGGTTGCTAAGTCAAGATTGAGAGGATCAGCTTTCACATGGTGGAAGTTCATTTAGATAGAGAGGGAAAAAGAAGGCAAATAGCCCATATCAACTTGGAAAGGAATGGTTGCTAAGGTAAAGGAAGCCTACATGCTAGATGACTATGAGATTCAATTGCACAAGAAGAGGCAAAGTATAAGGAATAAATACCAAGATGTAAACACTTACACTGAGTAATTTCAAAAGCTTTGTATGAGGTATAATGTGACAGAGGATGAGAGTCTCCAAGTGGCTAGGTATCTTAATGGCTTGAAATGGAACATTCAAGAAGAGATGGCTCTACTAAGTCCTACCAATGTTATCAGTTGGCTATGAAGATTGAGGAAAGGAACAAGAGGAAGCAAGATCAGTCTTCTAAGGGCAGAGGCAAGGGCAGAGATCAAAAAGGACAACGTGGTGGCTACCAAGGTAGAGGCAATGACCAAATAAATCAAGGAGAATCAAAATTCATTGAGCATAGAGGTGAAACATCTTCAAGAGGATGATTCAATAGAGGAAGAGGACCTCAAGGGGGTTCAAATAGAGGAAGAGGAGCAAGCAGGAGCAATTCTTATTTTGCAAACATGAAGTGTTATCATTGTAGTCAAATGGGTCATCTAGCTTATAGGTGCCCAGAGAAAGAATCCTCATCAAGCAATGAAAAGAGAGTGGCCTATGCACAAGAGGAAACCATGAGTCCTAAAGCATCTAAGGTCAGTCACATTGAATTTGAGGTAGGAGAGAATCTGATGTTCAACAGGGTTTTGATTAGACAACTGGTTAAAGAGGAACCAAAATAGAGAAGAGCTCTTTTTAGAGTAAGGTGCAAGATAATTGGTAAAGTGTGAAAGGTCATAGTAGACTTAGGTTCAACAGATAATATAATCTCAGAGGAGGTAGTAATTAAATTGAAATTGGAGAAGGTACCTCACAATAACCCTTACAAGGTCACATGGCTGAATAAAGGGTAGAGTATTTTAGTTAATGAGAAAGTAACAGTGGAATTTTCAATTGGAGGCTATAAAGACAAGTTGGTTTGTGATGTATTACCCATGGATGCATGACATCTACTATTGGGAAGACCATGGAAATATGATAGAAGTTCCATTTATGATGGGAAAGAGAACACCATCTCATTCAAGAAGGATGGAAGAACCTTCAAACTGCAGTCATTGTCAGAAGAAGATGAAGGACAATCAAAGGTACCTAACATCATGTTGAGCAGTGGTAAAGAGTTTATCAGCAACCTACACAAGGGAGGTGAAGGATATGTGGTTTTAATGTAGTCAAAATATGAAAAAGAGACTAAAAAGATAGTCTTACTAGAAGCAGTCCAAAAGTTGCTTGATAAGTACAAGAGCATAGTTAGTGATGGTACACCTAGAACTTTACCTCAAAAGAGAGCTATAATTCACCAAATTGACTTTATACTAGGGGCTTCTTTGCCTAACAAAGCAGCATACAAACTTACACCTAAGCAGAACCTAGAGGTAGCTAGGCAAGTGCAAGAATTATTGGATGAAGGATTGATTCAAAAGAGCATCAACCCTTGTGCAGTGCCAGTGGTTTTAGCAACCAAGAAAGGAGGTAAATGGAGACTTTGTACTGATTCTAGGGAAATAAATAGGATCACCATTAGGTATAGATTTCCTATTCATAGAATTGAAGACCTGATGGATTGTCTTGGAGGTGCTCAGTTCTTCACAAAGTTGGATCTCAAGAGTGGATACCATCAGATCAGAATTAAGGATGGTGATGACTGGAAGACAAATTTTAAGACAAATGATGGGTTATATGAGTGGAAAGTGATGCCATTTGGTCTCTCAAATTCCCCTAGCACGTTCGTGAGACTAATGAATGAAGTGCTTAAGGATTTCACAGGGATATTTGTGGTAGTATATCTTGATGACATACTGATTTTTAGTAAGAAGCAGAAGAACACCTCAAGCATGTGGAGATGCTTCTTAGAAGGTTGCAAGAAGAGAAGTTGGAAATCAATCTTGAGAAGTGTGTGTTCTTCAAGCAAGATCTTGTCTACTTGGGTTTTGTAGTATCTGAAGGCTCATTAAAGATGGATCCAAGCAAGGTGGAAGCCAGCCTAAACTGGCCTACACCAACCACAACAACAGAGGTAAGGAGTTTTCATGGATTGGCTCAATTTTATAGAAAATTTGTAAGGAACTTTAGTGGCATATATGCACCAGTCCTAGATACTATCAAAGGTGGTCTAAAAACAAAGTTTAAGTGGACTCAAGAGGCTGCTAAAGGGTTTGAGAAACTGAAACAAGAAGTGGCAACTCAACCTATTCTATTATTACCTAGTTTTGACAAGTTGTTCATAGTTGAGTGTGATGCAAGTGGAGTAGCAGTAGGAGTATTTAGTCAAGAAGGTAGGCCTATGGCCTTCTTTAGTGAAAAGCTCAATGAAGCCAAGCAAAAGTACTCTACCTATGATCTAGAGTTGTATGCTTTAGTGCAATCACTTAGGAAGTGGAGGCATTATTGTTACCCAAAGAGTTTGTGGTTTTTACTGATAACTAGGCACGTAGCTATATCAACACTCAAGAGAAGTCGAGTAATAGGCATTTGAAATGGATGGAATACATCCAAGCTTTTAATTTTACCATCAAGCACAAGAAAGGACAAATGAACAAGGTGGCAAATGCATTAAGCAGAAGATTGTTGACAGTGCAAGAGATACAGCTCAAGAGCATTGGATTAGACAATTTCAAAGACCTCTATGGTGAAGATGAAGACTTCTCAAAAGCTTACAAGGTATGTTCTGATTTTGAGAATCATTTTCATTGCCAATATTCTAAGTATACATTGCAAAATGGACTGTTATTTAAGGGAAATCAGCTATGTGTTCCAAGGGGGTCAATGAGGGAAAATCTGATTCAAGAAAAGCATAATGGCAATCTTAGTGGGAATTTTGGCATCAATAAGACTTTAGAACTAGTGCAAAGGTTTATTACTGGCCTAAGTTAGCAAGATATGTTAGACAGTGTGTTGTGTGCATTAAAGCTAAGGGAGGAGCTAGCAATGCTAGTTTATATCAACCCCTGCCCATTCCTAACAGACCATGGGAGTGTGTGAGCATGGATTTTGTGGTAGGTCTTCCTAAGACCAAGACTAGTTTTGACAGTGTTTATGTTGTGGTAGATAGATTTAGCAAGATGAGTCATTTTATTCCCTGCAAAACTACTCATGATGCAAGCTACATAGCTCATCTTTTCTTCAAGGAAGTTGTAAGTATCCATGTATTACCATTAAGCATTGTATCTGATAGAGATGTGAAGTTCATGAGTCACTTTTGGAAGACTCTATGGAGCAGATTGGGTACCAATCTATCTTTTGGATCAGCTTACCATCCTCAGACCGATGGTCAAACAGAGGTGGTTAACAGAGTGTTGGGTAATATTTTAAGGTTCCTAACCAAGGAGTATGGACATACATGGGATATGGTTATTTCCCAAGCTAAGTATGCTTATAATGATAGTGTCAACATAACTATAGGAAAAAGTCCTTTTGAAGTTGTGTATGGGATGCACCCAAGAGGCATTTGTGAGCTCAGAGACCTTGGAACTATGGAAAATAGGAGTGGACATGTAGAGGACTTCACTCAGACCATGAAGGAGATCCAGGAGCAGGTCAAGAAGACAGTTACTGAGGCTACACAAAAAGTGAAGGAGAAGGCAGATATGTCAAGGAAAGATGTGCAATTTCAAGTAGGGGACTATGTTATGGTCCACCTTAACAAGTCAAGGTTGTAGAAAGGAATGTCAACCAAGCTACAAATGAAAAGAGTAGGACCCTACAAGATATTGTCCAAGTATGGGCAGAATGCATACAAGGTGGAGTTACCTACTGATCTAGGCATCTCACCAGTATTCAATGTTGCTGATTTGATCAAGTATAAGGGAACAGTCAAGGATTTGGATCAAGACAGTAAGGAGATATTCAAGAATTTCAGCAACATGACACTACCAACTCCAGACAAGCTACAAGCAGAGAAGATCTTGGAGTCAAGAGTGAAGAAGGCTACAAGGCACAAGGTGTACACGGAGCATCTTGTCAAATGGAAGGATAAGCATGAATCTGAAGCTACCTGGGTAAAAGAAGTAGACTTTAAGAAGCAAGGCATTGATATGTCTCTGATCTCTCCTAAATTTACTTAGTTGTTTGTGCTGAGAGTGGGAGAATGGTGCAGGAGCACCTGGGAAAGGACTAGTTTTGTTGAAGTTTTGTATGAAGTTCTTATTTTTTTTTGTTGTAATAAGGTCATTTAGACCATTTAGTGTTGAGCTTAGGGTTGTTTTTGATCTTTGGGAAAGAAGTTGACAAGTGCTAAATAGTTTTACATGATCATTTTTTATATGGTGAAAAGTTGTCAAAGATTGCAAAACACAGTGGGTTTTATAATTTTTGCTCTAGGTCATCTAAAAGGCTTGACCCATGAAGCTAAAATGCCTTGGAAGCCTATTTAAGGCATGAATCAACCCTGAGGTAGGGTTGGAGGTATTATTATTAAGTGATATTTTTGTAAGTTGAAAAAAATAACGTTTAAGAGAGTTATCTATATTTTTGCATTAAAACTGAGCTGTAATGGAGTGATCCTCTTGTTATCTTGTTTGTAGTATGTAGTGTAACATTTTTACAAGATTGGTGTGTCTTTTATTCACCTTTTTAGACTGTTTTCATCTTTCATTTGTAAATACTTTGTCCACTATTTTTTTCTGGCCTGTAACAGGCAGTTTTGAAAGAATGGAGCTCTAGAGCACTTTCCCACTGTATAATTTGTACGGCCCTTTGGGATTAGTGTCTAGGATACCTCATCGTAAATATGGTAGCATTTAGGTTTTGTGGCAGTGCAGGAGATGCTAGCAAAGCTTTTCCCTAGGCGAGCCAGTGTAGGTATGGTTGGGGCAGACTTGGAGTAAAAGCCTCATATCTTGCAGGGGAATAAAGATCTTGGAGAAATTATTTTTGGAGAATTTTGTGGGAGGTCTTGGCTATGCATGGTGATCAGGAGGAGGTTTTGTTAATTCAATTGGTAGGAGAAATTTCTGACAGTCTAGAATAGCTTTGAAAAGCTTTAAAACCCTAGGTTTTGGGTTAGTTTTGAGTGTGGACAGTGTACGGCCCGTACAAAGCTTAAAACCCTAAAAATCCTCGAGGTATAGGCATGAGAAACTCAGACTCTAAACAAAGAACCTAAGTCCTTTGGTGGGTTTAGAGGAAAATATCATTTTAACACTGTTCAGAGGCCTAATTGGGGCTCTAGGCTTGTAGCCTTTCAAACCCTAGAAAAGGAATCTTGTGAAAGCGATGGAAAGTTGGAAGCTTGTGTTTGCATAAGGACCCTAGATAGGCCATTTTGAAGGTTTTGCAACACCTCCACACCCTTGCAAGCATCTAGCATAAGGCTGAGGATATTTTGGTCTTTAAGAAGAGTAAGGGCCAATGGAGAGCATATGGCGAAGCACCAAGGTTGGCTTGGTAGAAGGAATCTTGTTGATAGAAGAGGGGTTGGTTAGAAAAACCAGGGGCACCTAGCCATGAGGAAGGGCCTATAGGTTAGATTGGTGAAGCAAAACACCAAGAAGGTCTTATAAGGAAAGGCCTAGGGTTGGAATCAGTGATTGATTCCTCCAACCCCACTCCCTATCAATGTTGTCATGAAGTTGTTTGTTCAATTTCTGAAGGAAGATGCCAGAGATTGGTTTTCATATTTGCTAGTATGTTTTATCTCTTCATGGAATAGTTCATGGCAGCATTCATAGAACAATTTTGTGAGAGAATTGATCCAAGTTTAGAGAGAAAAAATTTATGAACATCCAAAAAGAAGAAGATGAGTTGGTTCCTTCTTTCAATCTCAGATTTGTAAAACATGAGGTGACATTCTTGAAAGTATAAGACCAAATGATGCATTGTGATTTTTTGTTTAGCTTAGTGCATTTGATGAATAAAGAAGCTATCGGTCAAGAGATAAAGATCCTACAACACTTCATCATGCATATCAAATTTCCACGGATATTAAAAACAACTCAAAATATTCAATGATGAAGGGATACGTGGCTGGAAGTGTTGGTTATCCTAGCACACCTCATGCAAGTGGAATTCATGGATCAGACAATAGAAATGATTGTCAAGATGATAATGCTTTTTCTGTTCTAATTTTTCCATCATTACAACATATAAATCACAGTGAACTCCAAGTTGAACATCGACAAAATTTGAGCAATGTTGATTAGATGTCTTTTGTTCAAAATTATGGCATGAAGGGACATAAGGGAGAATCACCATATGATTTGTTTGCAAGATTTTTGAATGCCTTGCTGAAGGTCCCCAAAAATTTTAGACCTGAGGATTCAATGTGCATTGATTTTTTTTGTGAAATCTATGAGGCAAGGTTGAGTACCTTGCCAAAAGAATTGAAGCCTCATAGTTTTGAACAGGTATTTGTTTGGATAGAAATATTTGAGAGCCCAATGTGATTATGCACAAAGTGTGATATCCCAAAATGCTAATAGCAGTTTTCCTAATGAGAAAAATCAAAACAAAATTTACATAACTGAAAAAGGTATATCAGAAAATAAAAATCCATCTTGTGTAAATGAGGATAGTGATTGTAATCAACCCACAAGCAACATACATGCAGATCAATATGATAGTGATGAAGATGAAGATACATGGTATGATGAAAAAATAGATATGCATGAAATCCCACCTTGTAATATCTTGGTTAATGAAGAAGTAAAAGAGATACAAGATTTCATTCCATGCCATGTTTTGATCAGTGAAAATGGTGCGAGTGTTGTTGATTTCTCATTACAAATCAATGGTCAAGATATTGAAAATGAAAATTTAAGTATTCATTCTGAAAACTTTGAGAATAGTTTATGCAGTGATGAGTTTTATAGTGATGAAGATCATAATAATAGTGAACCTAATTATTTTTTTGAGGATTATAAATGCTCCTATGAGGATGATCTAGAGGTGTTTCCTTCATATAAAGGGTGCAATGATATGAATGTTGATGAATCACTTTTTCTCAAGTGAATGAACAAATTTCATTTGATGAATAATTGGAATGTAGTTTGGTTTTGTTATCAATGGAGCATACTAACTCTATGGGTGATGATGAGTTTGAAGATAAAAACTTGTGTGTTCAATTTCCTAATCCTGAGCACAGTGTTAGAGATGATAAGGATGTTGATGATGTTGAGTATGACACCGATGAACATGATCATGTTTGTGTTGTTCATGATTGTTTGTGTGAAGCAGATATGGAGATGTTTGTGACACATGAAGAGGATGTTTATGTACAAAATATTTGAAAATGTGTTGATTCAAATTTATATGTAAAGCCACTAGCTCATGAAATTAATGGTGAGATGGAATATGCTTGTTTCAATATGAAAATGGACATTTTTTCATTCAATAAGGAGTGCATTGATGTGGAAGAGAATGAAGATCCTTGTTCAATTCTTAATGAAAAAATTTTAGTTAACAATACATATTTTGCATCTGGATCAACATGCCTATCAATTGATGATGCACATGGAGTTGTGAGCACAATTGAATGTCTTTCTACTGAACCTATTAATTCTGAAAACATTAGCTTTCAAAATGATTCAGATGTTCATATTAATATGGTGGAAAGCAGTGTTGAGTGTGTTACTCATTTTAGCAGGGGATATGTTACAAATGGTCAATATGAAAAGTTTAACTCAGGGTTAGGTCCTGAATTATTTGATCCTTCCTTTGAAGCATTCTGCATTGAGTTGAATGATGATTTAAAAAATGAATCAGACTATGTTACTGAACCTTATATGAGTGTATTTACGCAGTTTTGGGATGTTGATAATGCATATGATCTTCATTTCCATGACACCAAGGAGTTTTGTGATGTGGCTAAGTCAAAATTCCTAGATGTGTGCTTGTGTCATGATGTCCAATTCAAAGAGATTCCTGAATATGAAATTTTTCTTTGTGATGCACCTGAGGGTTGTTTACATATTGCACAACAAAGTGTTTATGACAATTTCATGTTTGATATGCAAACTAAATTTGATGTCAACATTTGTGATGTTGACTATCATGTGGACTATGAATGTTTTCATTTTTTAGTTCAGTTGGATGACCATTTAGTGGAACATGACAATGAGTTGGATGGGGTAAGATGTCACAATGTGTATGAATATGCTTCACTTGATGAATATGTTATATTCTTTCCAAATTATGGTATATTTCACTTAGTACCTGCTGATGTGTTTTTTATGCACTTCTCAACACAGGTAATGCATAGGTACATCACCTCTCTTGAAAGACAATCTTCCACAATCAAATTGCAGAACATTATCCCAAGGTCTCTAATGCTAGGTCTTGATAGTGCTTGGAATACCTTAGTTGATTTACATGATTTGTTGGAATCACAAGGTGGACTTACAGGTGAGTTACAAAGCATGGGAAGTTGGTTCCAAAATGAAGTTCTTAAGAAGTAGAAATTGATGTGCAATTGATGCAAGTTCAAAACAATAGTCTAGAACTCTATTTCATCATCATATTTGGATTTACAATGTGCAATGAACCTTTCCTAAGGTTACTATTTTAAAAAAAAGGTCAAAAGGGCAGGGAAGAGAGTAAGTTCCTAGACCTAAGCTACAAATGAACAGTAACAATGGTGGCTGCTATAGTAGACAAGCTTCCCAAAATTGAGTTTTGCTTGACCAAGAGAAGCCTACAGCTACACAAAACCAGTGCAATCTTCTAAGGACTACAGATTTTCAAATTGCACATGCATATCATGAACATGCAATCAAACTAAGTTGCAACAATAGCATAAAGAAGCCCAGACTAACTTTGCACAATAGCTTGTCATCAACAAGTGCTAAAAGTATGGGCTGAAATCTCATCAAATACTATAACAACAACATCATCGTAACATCCATCCAAGAACTAACAACTAAAACTAACATGGAAGTAGAACCATGCATGCATAATGAAAAAACTCAAAAGAAGCACTCATAAATCATGCAATGTTTCTTTCTATTGCTGCAAAATGCCTTTACACCAATTCTCCAACCATTTACAAATGAGGGGAAAGCCCCTATTTATAGTTTTCCAAAGCCCAAATGAATGGATAGGATTGATTTACAATGAGTGGCTCACATTTTTTTTACATTAGGGTTTCACCTACCCCTATTATATAGCAATTTAAAATACATCTTTTGTCCCATTCCTATTTTGTCTTCTAGTGCCCAGGTGCTGTAGCAATTTTTTCCTCTTGCTGATTTCCCTTTTTGCTATAGCTGGAACTATTGAAAGTTTCCTTTCTATTTGATGTGTTCCTAGCATTCTTTAGTGAATCAGACGAGCCTCATTTGTGGATGTGCATCATTGTGGGATGGATTATCTTCCCCCCAATTTGACCAGACGACCCCTGATGGATCACGATCATTTGACAAAAAATAGGACAGCCCTTGGTCATTCCTGATTCTAGTAAACAACCATCTAATTTCCCTTGGCATTGATTTGCTCTATCATGCAACCATTTGCTTGACAGTCCCTCTAGCAGGCTTTGTTTGTGTAAACATCCTTTAGTTGGCAATCCTTTTCAGCTTCGATATGTTCTCATAGGTGGTTGCACGGAAGCAAACTCATAGGTAACTTCATCTTACACAATCTCCTTCTATATTAAACTCCTTTTATAATCGTATTCTTGCACAAGATAGTAAGCTTAATTAGGCCCATGAAGTATAACTAAATAATGACATGAAATCTCTTTTCGAATCCATACGATAGTCTCTAATTGCTTGAATTATTCACTTCACCAATTCCTGGGATTAGAATAGAGGAGAATATTTGTATATCCACATATCTAGAATCCCTTAGTGATTTTACCGTCATGGCCCAAATAAATCCATGTGCATCTATTTGAATTATTGTAACTTGAAATACGCATACTATGGGCATCCTTGATCATAAATGTTATCATTTTTCCCATGTCTACTCCTATTGTGAAGTTGATACCCACTGTTATAAAGAAACAATAGGTAGAAAAATCCTTGTTGCACCTAATGGAAAAAATGGAGTTCATGCCAATCATCATCTATATGTCGAGACTAAAGGTTCAGTAGATGGTCACTGAGTAAACTCACAGTCATGTCATCTAGGAGTGACGGTGATGAGGGTCATAGAGCTTGCACATAGGAATTTCGTCGTCAAGTGTGCAGGAGGGGTCATGTAGAAGGTCAGGGCAGCAGTGCTGTTGGAGAGCAGAATCAAGGAGACAGTGAAAGATTGGTGGCCACCCTCATTATTGAGGTCGCAAGAGTCCAAGCCTCCCAATGATGAATGATAGATGCCAACATCCCTAACCCTTATTCCGACATCAAGGAAACATAACCATACACAACCATATTTGCAAATTGAGGATCGATGATGTGTAACGGTGCCAATGCCAAATGCTTCTACAATCTCCTTTCCATATCTTATATCTTCCTTCTATGGATCTAGACATTTAGTTTTGTTATTAAAGAAACCATTTCAAAAATGACCATTACAACTCTCATTTAACGGGTCACCAGTTTGTTTAAAGTGGTCAACATGTTAAATATTCGATGGTCCTACTGATCTCTTCAGGGCGCCTCCTCTAGTTAAACATTACAGTCGTATCAAACTCACCTTCTCAAGTATTTACTGAGCTCATGCTAACCAGGTATTTGATGAAGCAAGTGGGGATCGATTCTCCTGGTTGCATTACACACCTTAATATGCAGTGCTCGATCTCATCATGTTGCAAGGATGGAAATAATGTGTCGAACAGCTTGGTCCTTCCCACCATGGAGTTTGTGACCTCGGTCAAGCAAAGAGCCACAAATATAATACTCCACTCAACTAGTGAAAGCATTCTACGTGAGACCTCAAGGCACCTAGGACAAGGAGAAGTAGATAGACCACAAGAAATGTGACGGAAATGCCATTTATGTGTAGGTGACTCCTCGATCATTAAAGCTCACATTCGTCTTGTTTGATCAAGATATCCTTAAAGGATCATTACCATTATACATAATGCAGAGTCTATTGTAACATCTTCAGGTAAAGGGACGTGGGAATGATGTCGATGACCAATAGTAGTGTTGAATCTATGAGCTGAAAGTTTGTGGGCACTGGAGGGTAGGACGCCAGAACAGAGCAGCCGTTGAAGGAGCGACACACAATAGATGGAGGCCCACATTGTGGCCTCCACACGAGTGATGGATGTGTGAACTAAATGATGGAGCCGGCCTTCGCCTATCCCCCCCCTTTTTGAGATTATGGATGCACAGTCCCTAAAGCTCTGGAATATTGAATGGAGGACCCTTGCCAGGAAAGATTATCAACCACACAAAAAGTGTTGCAACTAGGCATGCATAATAGAGATTCTATATTGATGATATGATATGATATGAGATGATTACAAATGTACAAATTCCCGTAATATATAGGAAAAAGAGAAAACCTAAGATGTATGAGATGTAGCCATGTGTCATGATCTAACAACATGTGACAACATGTGAACCCTATCTAGAAAATTATTAAATGTTGAGATAAGTTCTAGAAGGACAACTCATCTTCTAGAAGGAATCTTATCCCTACAAATGAGGAAGGGGAAAATTACCCCATTATTAAATGATTTATTAAAATGCAACCTAGAACTAAATGATATATGACCTAAGTTAACTTATGCTAGTGTAATAATTAATTTAATTACACTAACACACCTCATAAGTTCAACTTAGGGAGGAAAATGCAATAATTATGGAGAGATGATAATGATGATGGGTCCCAGCTACGAGGCCATGTTAGGTACCCATTTACATGATAAAGATGCAGAAAATCTCCCACAACCGAAGAAAAGGGGAAAACCCAGTGGGAACAAAACCCCTCCAAAAAGGAGATGAAAATGCAAAAAACGTGAAGATAGGATGGGAAGGATGGGGGACTCCCAAATACCCCCCAAGGACACCATCCATCACATGGATACAATACAATAGTCCCCCTAGAAGATGATATCACCTACAAAAATGGTAAGTGTCTGAAGACAAAACAAGATCCAATGTCAACAAACAACTTGTCTCCCTTTCGGAAGAAACAAAACCAAGTGCAAGTGTAGAGATGCTTCCCATTCTAGATAGGAATTGAAGGAAGGATGAATATGGATGATTATGGTGTCTCTAAACTCTGCTCAAATGTCTCATTTCCTGAAGATGAAGATGCCACAATCAATGAAAAGGGTGACGAATCAGGATGATATAGAAACTAATGCTGAACAATATCCAAAGACATTGATGTGATGGAGACTTCATAGGCCCCCCTGAATGAAGTTTCCTCAAAACCACTAAAAGAATCTTGAAGCCAATCCAATGGTGGATGCTGAAGAAACCTTGAATCCTGAATGGAATGATAGGGAAGAAGTCTCATACATGAAATCTTTGAAGAGAGACCAAGTGTCTCTAAGATAGTCTCGGGATCCCCATGCATGGTTGAGACAAAAGGATGAGGAGACTCAAGAAAACTCTCCAAAGTAGGATCAGAATAGAGGAGTAATATCCCCTCAAGAATGTCCTCCAAACCTATAGAAGTAGCCAAGTCAGTGATACCTGAAATGAAGCCATCCCTTGATGTCAAGTCTAGAAAAATGAAGGTGTCTTGATGAATGATGATGGTGGAAGCCTTAATCAATGAATCTGGACAAGGAATCACTGAATGTGAAAGGATACCAACTGTCTCTGATGGAGAAGAAGCATCAGAAGAAACCTTGTCAACCTCTTCAGAAGATTCAAGGAAATCAACTTCCTACACAACAATATCATCATGGGGTACTTGATCTGAAGAATGACATTCTGAATCATGACCATCGAGGAATGGTGGAGTGTCTGAATCTCCATATATCTCCCAAAGCTTAGCCCAAAGGATGTTAGGACAGTCACAATGATCAATATAACTCAAAACATCACAATCAACTTGCATAGAAATGATCTCCAAGATAGTGTATATGTTGTAACTTCAAGCAAAATTATGAATACCTTCACTCGGATGAGGAACTATACCATATAGATGAGGCAATAGATCAAGTGATTGGAGATGGTGGTTGATCCCATCTTGCCATTGTGAATAGTTTGCCTTGTGCAACATAGTCAAAGGAGAATAATATGCAAGCCCCATAACAAAATTTCTCCAAAAACACAAAGACATTGACCTTCAACAACAAATAAGGACTTCCAAGGATGATGTGCAACTGAAGTGATGCTACCCAGATCAAAAAAATCTTTTCCCAAGGTTTAGGATATCCAAGTTATTGAACAAATGCACCAAACTAAAAAAATCAATGCAAGAATACCTAGAGCTAAAACTAATCAAGGGGTCTAGACTAATGAAAAAAGCTTGAAAAATATTCTTGATGCCACTGGACTCACTGAAATCTGATGAATGGTTGTGAAGATATGAGCCTCTGAGTTCATATTAGGGTTTTTTCTTTAGTTAGCTGTAGAATTTTCTACAGGAAAAATTATGCAAAAAAGATTGCACCACTAGAAAGTAGATGAAATTCCCTTTCTGATGGTATCTCGTTTGCCAAATTTTGATACCCTGGGTGAAAGTTATGATAAAAAGAAAAAAATGCCTATATGAGGCACTCTGTAGACTAATGAGGAGCAAAAAATAAGCCCTCGGGCACTAAGATTCGGTCGTTGATATGACCGCTATGGTTGAAATGGAAAAAAAAGCGTGCATCGTTGGAGGAAAAACACTCAGTCCTTGATGTGACCACTACCTTGAAGGGTGGGGCTAGGTGCAATGGAAGACACCACCGGTGGTGGATTGGCACTCGACGCTAGCTTTGGACCAGTCAACAAATCTCGGTCAGTGTACACCTCAGTTGGCGAGAAGGGGCTTTCAGAATACACGCACGGGCATTGGCAGAAAAGAAGGTGTGGGGCCCAGTCAGCGGGAGCAGGTCTGGCTAGAAAGGATAGGATGGGCCAGGACAACAAAATTCGGTTGTGATGTGACCAATGATGGTGGGTGGACTCCAATGACCGATAACAATGTACTCCCCCTGCCTTAAATGTGGCTAATGATAATTTGAAAACTGCAAATTGATTTGACAAGATGATAAAGATAATATGATTTGATTTTTTAATATTGCATAAAATGCAATTAAAAAATCAAAGATATTCAAATAATTTTTGCCGACTATAATATGTATGTAGAATAAAATACTGCCCGATGATTTAAAAAAAATCAATCCCTTGATAAATGTCGACGAAGATTAAAATACAGTCACCCTCCAAATATTTTTTCTGAAACTATATAAAAATAGCCAAATATATTTTTTTGCAAAACAATATAGATAAATTTCCTAATTTTTTTTTGAAAAAAAAGTGCCCGCATTTAAAAAAAATTGCCTCAGAGGATAACTGAGAGGGAGGATTCTTTTACTGCAAATTTGTACGGATCATACCAGTTGATTTTGCAAACCCAAATACCTTTGATGCTCTCAGGTTGATGAATCTAATTTTTATGAATGGGCAGGCGATCCTAGGGTTTTGAGGCCTTCTATAGACAATGGCGAGCTCGGATTTGACTCTATCTACTTCATAAATCATCTTGGTCCCTAGGTGGAGTCAAGTAGCCTTCAATGGAAACCTTCAATCCTGCAAGAATCTCACACACCAACTTTCTTGATCGAGGGTTGATGTTTCACTGGACAAGCTCTGATACCATGTTGAGATTATGGATGCATAGTCCCTGAAGCTCTGAAATCTTTAATGCAGGACCCTTGCTAGGCAAGATAATCAACCACACAGAAAGTGTTGCAACTAGACATGCATAATAGAGATTCTATATTGATGATATGATATGATATGAGATGATTACAAATGTTCAAATGCCTTGAATATATAGGCAAAAGAGAAAACCTAAGATGCATGAGATGTAGCCATGTGTCATGATCTAACAACATGTGACAACATGTGAACCCTATCTAGGAAATTATTAAATGTTGAGATAAGTTCTAAAAGGAAAACTCATCTTCTAGAAGGAATCTTATCCCTACAAATAAGGAAGGGGAAAATTACCCCATTATTAAATGATTTATTAAAATGCAACCTAGGACTAAATGATATATGACCTAAGTTAACCTATGCTAGTGTAATAATTAATTTAATTACGCTAACACCATTTTCATACCTATTACATTCTGCTTGATGCTCAAAGGGTGTATCATTCATAATGCGAATGCAGATGCATAGTTGCACAAAAGTTTACTGATAACATTGCACGTCTTCATTAGTATTCCTTCCTAAGTTCGCATCTCATATAAAGATGGTACTGGTTGATCGTCGTCCAGATCAAAATGGTCGCCTCAACTTGATTTCTTCAAGCACGGGGTGCCTTGGCCGACATTTCTGACAACAAATACCTATGTCATTATCATTGTCCACTATGGGATGTTCCATTTTCATTCATCCAAGATGGTGCTTCAATGTCATTCCAACCATCCCACCAATCACCTTATATTCCAGTGTCGTTCATGTTAATCACCCCACAGGATAACAATATCAAATTTTTACTATGTCAATTTTTTTTGCAATATCACCAATCAATTCCTTTAGTAGCATGGCAACCCTTTCCCATATATTTTTGAGCTTTTTCACTTGGATACTTGCTCCTTAAATTCTTTACCAATCCATCCTATGACTTATGATCTTTGTTTTTAGAGTCATCTCGTGTGGACATGTTATGTAGTTTGGTCGTCATGGGAGAAGTCCATCGGGATGCCATTTGGAATGGTTGAGAGGTAAACAGCCCTGGTGTTAGCGGAGCCCTCAAGGATGGCTGTCGTTGGGCTAAATATGGTAGGGAGCCGCACTGTGATTGTTGTAGTAGTGATGACGAACACTAATGAACATCATGAAGGCAGAACCCGCATCCAAGTATTTCGCGTAATGATCACCACCACCATCTACGAACAATGTCATCAGGTTGGAGAAAACCCGCATTACCTTCCCCACAAGGTATACTTCATTTCTAACTATGAGCCTTGAATATGTTTTCATGGAACAAACCATCTATACGTCCCTCAAAGCATGAAATACCTCATGAGAACAATTTAAGGTGATCGAACTAAGGTTTGAGAATTTCAAAATTGGTCCGCTTGATAATGTTCATTCACTTGGATTTAAACATTCATTCAAATTTCCCCAGCCATTGTGGGATGTGTCACGTGCCACCCATCCGTTCATGATGGTGTGTGCTTCTAAAAGTTCATATTTACATGATATGTGCCTAAAACAAATCATATCGAGACCTTATGTCGACCACAATATCGGTCGTCCCATTTCATTAATCCACCTTGCAACATTGTCTATCATCATTCTCAGCTTGCAGAAGGTGGGAGACGAGAGCTTTGAACTTATGACCCAAAACCACCAACTCTCTTCAATGCAGTAGTGTTTTCCATCAGTGTTTGTAGATAGAAGGATGTGGAGAGGCACAGGATGAATGCCGCTAAGAACGACACTAGAGGAGACGTCCATTGAAGGGGCGAAACCTGCACTTAAGACCACTGCCTGAGGAAATGATGTGTTCATGCGAGAGGGTGACAACCCATGATAGGGTGTGCACATAATGCCACTAAAGTACGATCGAAGAGAGTATGCCATTCTAACACCCACATACCCCACGTCATAGTGCCCATGCATTTTCTTGTTTATTTCATGATTAGTCTCAATCTGGGGCTGGTTTTGCAACAGTCTATAACCATAATTCCACTCATAGAGGCCAATTTAAAATGCTCAAAAGGATAAAAAGATAAGAGTGCAGTTACCTGGGTGAGAATTCTATTTAGAAAATGGCATAGAATCTCAAATACACATTGGGTACTAAATAAAACACCGTTGGGTTGGTCCAAAATGGCAGCTATGAAAGGTATAGTGCCCGCACTGGCAGAATCTGCATAGGGAACAACCCATGGAGGGATGAGGAAGCATTTTATATGACATGTCCATGGGGATTGTGGGCCCCGCATAGAAAGAAGTCATTGGACAGGTGAGTGCAGGTGGCGGGTGAAGGAATGTCGCTTCAACGCAGTCATTAAGAGGATGGAAGAAGATGGATGGAAACTCGCATAGCGGATCCTGTAGGGGAAGACAGCCACTTGGCATAAATTTTGAATGTATCCATTGTGAAAGGATTCGTTATGTGGCACTGAGGACTTATGCTCTTGAGATCATCATCTAACAACTTGGCACTATTGATCATGAAAACGACCAATAAGCCCATATCAATGTAGATAAAGAAAGCGAGTGTGCCATGAATGAACATCGTGTGACGATGATGGAATGGTGAATGACAACTATTGTGGGGAAACCCAATAAAAGATGATGGCTTCAGTGGGTTGCGGGTCAGAGGAGCGGGGAGTTAGTAGAGCTTCACCATTCAAAAATGGTGTCAGGGTGACATACTTCTGTAGGTGACAGCCTGCAAGGGCATGCCCGCTAGCGGGTTTTGACTCAAAAGCTTTCCCACCACTAACTCATTTGACTGCAAAATATGACGAAATATGTATAATTTGATATATTGTCAGGTGCTTGTAAAATTTGATGTGTAATTTTCAATTTTTTAAAAGCTTATCCCCAACATTCATTAAAATTTTGACTAGCAGTTTCGTTGAAATTTTGACAAACATGAAAAATAAGAAAAAAATCAAATTGTGGCCGACATAAAGAAAAGTGAGTTCGTTGATTTATTGCGACAGTGTTTTTCTCTACTTGAAACAGTTTGTGGAGAACTAAGGACGATTTTCTTGGGAAAAATCAGAAAAAATTCAAGAAGATATCGCCAAGTTGAGGGTAGTCATTGTCTTTTTGTAGAATTCAGTTGTGAAGTTAGATTTGTAGTTCCGGTTTGAAAATCATATTTTAAAGCAACATCTCATCGATTTTCATTTTAGAGGTTTAGGGTTTTGAGAATTTCATGTCCATATTTTGTTGTCCTGAATCACCATAAGATCACAAACTAAGGAACAAATTCTGTATAATTATGTGATCCATAACTCTATTGGTCATGTGGCAGTTATAAGCTATAATAGGATGCATTCATGTGTGACCCAAGTTTAATGTGGCTATGTTGTGATAGAAATGGAGGCACTCATATAATGTAGTTAATTCAGGTTGTATAATGTAGGTGTCAATCATCATTGGGTGCATTCAGGTTGTCTCAAGTTTAACAGGTTATGATGTAATTATAGCATGATCGAAGAGTGATTACCTCTTGCTGCAATAAAGAGCCTATAAATTTGGTTGATATGCAGAGTGGTTGTGTTATATCAATTATGTAGTGCATTCAAGCACAACCCATGTTTAATGGGCTATTCTAGAGAGTGATCAAGATTTTCTAAACCTTATGAATGTTACTTAAAAGTGTATAGCTTAAACTACAAACCAAGTTTGTTACATACTTGAATGCAATCTTGGGTTACCACAAACTATAATAATGTGATCTACTAATAACCATTATGGAAAGTATTAAAGCAAGACCCATGCTATATAGGATACATTTCCCTGATCAAGTTTACATACCTTAATGATCAAACACAAGCTTCCCACACACTCTAGGATACAATCCAAGATCATACCACAAATTTGTTAAGAAAACTAATTTTCTGACCCAAGATTTAAGGTTGTTTTTTAATACCAACAGAAGCATTGGTAAGAGCATGATTAGGGTACAAACCCTAGGCCTCTATAGAAACATAAACAATAACTCTAGCAGATTAGTGAGGTTGCAATACCAGAAATATTGAGACATTGTAGCTAATAACAAAATCTTGCAATCTAAAGATTGTAGCCAATAACAAGCACACTATATAGCTTAGTGACATTTGTAAATGCAATCTACGATAAGAAGAATGACATTCACTTGAGATATGATAGTCAAAAAGAGGCTAAGCAGTGACAAGATAATAAAGCTCAAACCTTACATAGTAAAGTGGAGATTTTAACAATGAGTTTCCTTACCCCCTTGCTAACCTTAAGGGTTTTTCAAATGCTTTTGGTAGTGTTAGATAAGGCAAATGCAATCAGGGAATGACTGTCCAAATGAAGTAACATTGGTAATCATAGGTTCAGTGTTTCTTCTTAGCCATTAATGTATAATGGAGGTAGTGGATTCCATGTTTGAGCAGTGTTTTGAGACTCATCAAAGATGGGAGAATAGTGAATAATACCTTGCCGACCATGAAGTAGTGTCAATAAGGTTGAAGGATCTTAAGATCTACAATACCATGAAACAATGAGTCCCCTGTAGTAAGTAGGCAGTCTATAGGGTATAGTTTGATTTTATAGAAGGATGCTCATGAAAAGAATCTTCAAGTGGTAGTGAGTGAGTTGTTTGAGATTGCAGCTGAGGGTGCAATACCCAGTCTTAAAGGAAGTTAGCAAAGCAGTAAATGTGCAAGAAAATCAAATTGTACACAAAAAACAATTCACAATGTTATCTTGCATAATGCCTTGAGTTTAAAGACAAAAATATCATTGTATCTCATTGTGCTTATGGAGGCAACATTTTAAGCAAGGCAGTGAGTGGTGGTTTGGAACAATGGCAGGTATGAAGGACTTGCTTTATATGCATACTATGCAGTCTAGCTTAAGACAACATTCTTAGAAGAGATTGAAGGTGGATTATGGAACTCAAGGGTTACCATGAAAAGGATTCAAGCAAAGACTAAGATCTATTTAAAAGCCATGGTCATGAAGTTATTAAAGATGTCACATGCAAAACCCTAGTAGCTGGAGTAATGAATACAGTGCCAAAGAGGATAGTGTGCTAGGGAAGATTTAGGAGATCTCCACATTATCTAATTACAATGAAATACATCATTTTTTTTTTAATTAAAATAAATCATTCTAAACCCTATATAGGATACATTGATACTTCAAAAGCCTTTAAAAGAATTTGAGATTATGCAAATATATGTCAAGTAAATACCTAGATTACAAATAGTAGCAGGAACAATGTAAGATTTGTTGAGCAGAGCAGGAATGAGATAAGTAGCAATGAATCCTATGCCTCCTTTCACGCACATCTCCTCACCATTCTCTGTAATTCTTTACTGAAACAATTCTCCTTTTTGGAAGTCTATGCTTGAAAATAATGTTTTGACGAAGGTTTTAGAGTATGTTTATTAAAATGAAAACTCCATTCTCGTGGGCTACACCTGAAAATAAGATTTTGACAAAAGTTTTAGGGTATGTTTATTAAAGTTTTAGAGTATTTTGGTGGGCTATATTCTCAATTCCTTAAATGATTTATTCAAATGGATTGTGTCTAAATAAATGACTAGATATTTAGTCATTTTTATTTGTGTGACTCAATAATTTTTAATCAATGACCAAAATAGTAATTTATTTACTCATTTATAGCTGAGTTGCAAAAAACGAGTAGAATTTAGTCATTTTTAGTTGTTGTGACTAATTTTTTTAGTGACCTAGTCATTTATTTTCCAAATTCTACTAGTGTGTGCTTCCTTGTACGATTAGGTCTCTCTCAATGCTGAGGGCCCTAGGGATAAGCTCGTCATAAGAAGTGACACATTGCATCTTTAACTAAAAGGATAAATCCATATTGACATTAGCAATAATGATTTCGACTTGTTGCTCCTTAGGAATGGGTCACTTTCTCTTACTAGCTCGCTACCTCCATCGTTGTAGGAAGTTTGCGATGAAGTTCAATATTCTAATTTTAGGAGTCTAACGGTTGGAAATCATAGTAAAATCAGAATTTAATAAGTTTTGGAATTAGCATTTTAAAGTGATTTTTGGGGTCATTAACTTCAGACTATCTTCTCTTTTGCAAGGGTGGTTGCATGCCAAATTTTTTTGGTGTAAAATATCAAAATTATTAGATTTTGTTACTTGTCTATGAATAAAAATTATTGGAGTGTGAGTTTGATATTTTTTGAAGATCTAAATAGTCAAGCTTGGCAAAGAAAAATTATGTTAGATAATATTAGTCCAGAACAAAATGAAGAGACACTTGATAGATTGTGGGCTAGATTGAAAAGAAAGGGTGATGGGAAATGTTATTGTCCTTGCAATAATTGCAAGGGCTTAAAGACGCGACAAATTTTAATCACAACAACTGAGAAACATTGTAGGAAGCATGGTCACGTTGAAAGGGGGCATGATTATCGTCCATTGGTAAGTTGTTTATTATATGTGTTTATATTGATTGAATTTATAAATATTTATATCGTTTTAACATTTTATATATATATATATAATCACTTGATCATGATTGTGGTTTATTTGTGTCTATCATTATTATAAAGGTGGGGCACCCTAGAGTATATGATATGGATTATCACAGCCTGAAGAATGTGGTTTTGCAAGTGGACAAACATGGAGCTATGAATATTGAAGATGAAGTTAATGATCCTATGGAAGAAGATGCTCATGCGCCAAAAAAAACAGTTGAAGATGATGGTACAAATACATTGATCCATGACACATTTAGTGGCAGAGCTGATCATGATGATCGAGATGACTTTCATGATGTTCATGATTTACCTATACTTGAGAAGGCATACGAGCCCCTTTATGAAGGCTCCCAAACAACTCTTCTCTTTGTTGTATTGTTGTTGTTGAACTTGAAGGTTATGAATGGTTTATCAAACATAGCAATTGCATGGATGTTAAGGTATGTCATATATGTCATCTTTTTTCATCTATTTTAATTCTTGTTAGTTCATCACTAGTAAATAAAGGATGAAATATGTACCATTAATATTCTTTATATTAACAAATTATTTTTTGTTGTAGATTGATTGGTGAATTTTTGTTACCACCATCAAATATTTTACCTCACTCATACCGAGATTTATCTGGCATTATGAAAGATATTGGAATGGAGTATCAAGCAATAGATGCATGTCCCAACGATCATATTACATATCATAATCAACATGAATTTGCAACAGAATGCCCAGAATGTGATATCAGTAGATATCGAACAGATCAACTAACAAAAAAGGTGTCTTGCAAGCTTCTTCATTATATTCCCATTATTCCACATATGCAACGATTATTTAGGTGCGAAAGCTTAGTGCAATTTATGGATTACCATGCATAGAATAGAAGCGGAGATGACATTCTTCGAATGTCTACAAATGGTTCTGCATTTAGGGACATGGAGGAAAAATGGCCACACTTTAAAGAAGAACCTCGTAATCTCAGGCTTTCATTGGAGCAGACAGTGTCAATCCATTTGGATAGCTGAGATCCATTTACTCGGTGTGGCCTATTTTTGTTATCAACAATAACATTCGTCCATGGATGTCAATAAAGAGGGAGCACATAATGTTGTCAATGATTGTTCCAGGTATTTGTTTACATCAATTTTTTTTAACATAGTAGCATCTCATTTGTCTTATTTGTCGCATAATGACATATTTTTTTCATTCAATAGTCATGTACATTAATTTAAATATATTGCATTAAAATGGTTATAATAATTATGTAATGTTTATGTTCATTCAACTAGGTAAGTACCAAGTTAAAGATATGAATGTATATATTGAGCCTCTTATTGACAAGTTACTAAAGTTATGGAATGGAGCCACTATGTATGATGTCTCTAGACCAATAGGACAAAGAAAATTTCAATTCCATGCAATGCTTGTATGGACAATTCATGATGTCACAGGGCTAACACATTTTTGTGGTATGTTATAACATTCAACTGCACTTTAACAATATTTAATTTTATGAAGTAGATATCATGCATGTTTTTAAAATAATCTATTCATTATATATAATTATAAAAATTAACATATTTAATCCAATCATATATGATCTTGCAGTTCTTCAAACAAAGGGAAAATTTGCATGTCCAATTTGTGGTCCAAAGAAGAAATCTCATCATTCAACAAGTTTATGAAAGCAGGTGTTTGATGAGTATAGGAACTTCCTCCATAGAAATCATAAGTATCGAACTATTGAAAAACATCTTTTCAATAGAAAAGGAGAGACTACATCAAAACCACGAAGAATGACACCTCACCTATGGAAGTTGGAATATAATAGAATTAATCATCAAGGTTATACATCATATCAAATTGTTTATCTATCATATATGATATGTTTTGAATTTATATTTTTGTATTGTGTTGTGTTTACTCATGCTGTAATTGACAATGACTGTCGTTGTTAAATTTTTTAACTTATATGCTTGATGAAGGTCGTCAAGGCATTAATGGACGACTTCCATAGGGACTGAAAAGTTATCCCAGACAATTTAGTAGGTTTCCCTACTATGAGAAGCTACAAATTGTGTATTTGTTTGATACAATGCATATCAAAAAGAATATAACAACAATGTTATGGAAAATATTGGATGGAAGGCATGACAAAGAAAAAAATTGTTAAAATTTGTAGTGACATTCAGGAAGAAAATCATGCAATGAAAAATGTTATTCAATTAAATAGCGATGGAGACCAAATTAATATAAGTGCCCTTCCTTGGTTATTAACAGAGCAAAAAAGCAAAGTTATAAAAGAAGTCATACGAAAAATTCAATTTCCCATAGGATTTGTTGTGAACATAAACATTATAATAACAAAGAAAGGTGAATTTGGGTCAGGGATGAAAACACATGATTGGCATTCCTTCATTAAGGTAATTATTCTAGTATATTATATACACTTGTATAATGCATGTACTTTTCAGTGTATTATGTTTACTACTTTTGGAAAAATAATGAAAAGATCATTTTATAATTGTTGTAGTAATGCTCTACCTCTATTCTCCGCATACCTTGACAAATGTCAATAAAGTTATATATGATCTTGGAAAATACATGAGGTAAGTAGTGATATTTGTTCAATTCATTGTATACATCTTATAATTTCCATTTGTTTTACTTGTTATGTAATATATTGTATATTTTTGTTAAATCTCATTAATATATTTGTGCCTTGAATCACTTGTAAATGATTGTCATCTAAAGAAATCCATAAAGAAGATATAAAACTATTGGAATAGAAAATTCCTCGGCTTCCAATGTGAAATGAAAAGTGTCTATTTCCTTTTGACATTTTCAATGCCCAAAACACTACCTCATACACCAAGTTGAGGAGATTGAATTGTGTGACCTATACACACAAGGTCAATGTGGATGGTTGAGAGGCACTTGAAATTTTGGAAGGCTTTGGTTAGGACAAAGAGCACATCCCCGAGGGTTATATGGTGGAGGGATATATGGTACAAATTGCATCATGGTGTACACTGAATCTTGCTAAGTTTGCAGCAAAGATCCATGTAGATCGCTTTTGGGATCCCAACTCCATTAACAAATTTGAAGGGGAGTACCTATTGGGGAAAGGTAGATTGAGGAAAAGTGAGAGGTAATTATAAGATAGTCATGGAGATTAATTGGAATACATTTTACATATGGTTTTTATGTATATTGTACTTATTTAATTTTTAATCTTCAATATACATCAATTATAAATTAAGGTCGTATACTGTGGTATTTAACTAATTATACGTCGTTTGCGAATTTCAATTTTTTTTGATACAGTTGGTCGAGAGTGGGATGCACTACATTTTTACATCACAGAAAATCTTGATTGGATGATGGTATGGATTGAACGATGTCAACAATCTGATCACGTATTAATATGGGAAGGTGTGGCTTCATTGGTTTAAGAAGCTCATTGTAATGGAGATTCCAATGTTACACAAAGGGAAATTGATTTAGCATATGGTTTAAGGATAAAAAAGTACATCTAAATATATTAATCACCCATATTATTTAATTATTTTTAATTATATTGATGTATATATGTTGAGATTGTTTTCTTTGCATGCATTCGGCCAAGAATAAATATGTTTATCAACTGACGATATTGCAATAATTTTTACATGTTTGACATATTGCCGGTGAAACACCACAAGGCTATTTGGTGCAATGGTCATAAATTTTGAATCAAAATGTTGGATGACATGAAGAAAACTTGTGATTCTTGTATAAATGCAGTATTTCAGGTGACTAATGTTTCATCTAGAAGCGACATACATCTAGAAGTCTCAGAGAATCGATACTATGGGATTCTGGATGATATACTTGAGTGTGACTTTAAGTCCTTTAGATTAATTTTGTTCATCGTCCTATGGTACATGCTACGATTGAATGAAAATGATCCCAAGAGAACTTTTATTGAACATGATAATGAATTTACCATGGTTAATACAAGGTCGATCGAGCGAGCTGGAAATGAGCCCTATGTTCTTCCAAGCCAATGTGAGCAGGTATTTTACTCAGAGGTTCTAGGTAAACCGGGTTGGTCATTTTTTGTTAGACATAATCCAAGAGGAAGGCCGGTAAAGTATAATGTAGTGGAAGAAGAAGATACCGAAGAACTAGAAGATGATTTAGATGACCATCAAGATCAACAGTTAGTTGATAATGTCCCTAACGAAGATGTCGAAGAGGAGGAACTAGATCATGATGATGTAGGAGTTAATGTTCATGAAGATGATATTCATGTGGATGATTACATTATCAAAATTGATATCGATGATGACAATGATGATATGACCAATCCTTACAATGTCAAATCTAGATCGAATGATACAGACAAAGAGTTGGATGAAGAAGAAGATCAATGAAATTGAAATGTATGACTTATGTGATTATATTATCTATTTGATATTAATTTCTTGATAGAATTATTTTTGAATTATGTGGCTACATAATTAATTCATGATGTTTTTAATTTTTATGTCATTACATAATTAATTTAGTGATGTACTTTTTAATGTTTGAAAGGTCAAAAAATTAAAACATTTCAATAGTGATGTTAACAACCTTGAAATAAGTGTGTTTTATATTTCATGTGATCATAAAAGATTAAAAATTAAGTTGTAGAGGTGGTTGTTCAATGGTTGACGTGTAAAGGCCTTTAAAAGGCATAAAGTGATCATTGTAATGGTTTTTGATGGTTGAGGATTTAAAATACAAGCTCTTGACATTCAAAAATTTGTGTTTTTCTTCAAAATTTCTATATTTTTCCTTTTATGCAGTACTGTACAGTCACATGCAGCCATATTTTGATGTGAAATCAATCCCAAGTCATGCAGATATGTGTTATCTTTGATTTGAATATGATTTGAGGGCTTAAGGCATTGATTTGAGTTAGAAAGCTTCATTTTCTTGCATATAGCTCGGTTACCCTATTTTTGAGGGTTTTGTAGTCCAAACATGATATAAAGGGGTTCTTACACTTTTTGTGATTACTGTAGCTTGTGTAAGAGGCCCCATGGATATTGTTGTAATTGTAGGATGCATGAATAGGGTGTAGGATGAGAAATAAAGAAGGTATAACTGTTGTCCTCAAGATTTTTGTGAAGAAAAGCATGTGAAATGAGAGGTACTCTCTAGCCCGATGCTTGTTTGCTCCTTCATTTTCTATAAGAAGGATTTCAAGGCTAGAAGTACGGGTTAGCAAGTTAGATATTTTTTGGTCGAGTCTAGGTAGAGTTACAGAGAAAATTGTAAAGTTCGATGGTTTTAAGGAAAATGCAATTTAGGTTTTGAGTCATTCTGTAGTAGGTTTTGAATTCATGGGGATTTGATATTTTATGACAGTATTGGCATTTGAATTGAAATGATTAATTCAACCTCATTTCTCTCCATTGTGCATGCATATCTAAATTTTCAATAAGATAATCAAGGGTTGTCTCGTTCATCTCATTGTTGTGGTGTGTATGATTTTTGTTTTGACTTTAATTCAAGGAATTAATTAAAATGCTTGAATGGGATTGTAGGTGGATATGTTCTGTATAAGGATTTGATAAGTAGTATTGGGTTAGAATACATGTTGATGAAATTGTAAAGAAATTTTCTAAAGGATCTTATATGTTATGTGTTAAATTTATCATAAACCCTTAGATGTTTATGAATTTGACTCCCTCAATGGATATATGGCATTGATCTAAGTTGTACTAATTTGTATGGTTCAGTATTTTGTTTGTCTTTACCTAGTGCTTGCTAAAAATT
The DNA here is from genome assembly GCA_007258455.2 of Sequoia sempervirens. NCBI lineage: Eukaryota > Viridiplantae > Streptophyta > Pinopsida > Cupressales > Cupressaceae > Sequoia > Sequoia sempervirens. The sequence continues at coordinate 208,055,935 of VDFB02252616.1, read as the reverse complement.
GCAAAGCAATGACTATTTTACACTGTGGAATGTGTTGTAGTTATCTCATGCTCCAAATAGGTTAATATTACTAATGAATAACCAATTCTATTTAGTATTATGCTATTATTTTGAGCTATTAAATGAGATTATCTGTTGTTGTTAATGTTGTTTACGATAATGGTGCAGTGGTTGTAAACGCATTAAGGGATCACCCTCCCAAGTCTTGTAGAGCCCAAAGTGTAGGAGGTCTTCAAAATCCTCGTCAGTTGGTCCAGGTCCTTCGAGCTGCCCTTGTTTGGAATTGGACATTCCATAGGTAAATTAGAAGACCAACTTGGTTACAATAAAAACAACCAATAGGTAGAGGGGAGAGAGATATAGGGATTCAGTGAGAGAGAGAGAGAGGGAGGGAGTGGGAGAGAGATAGAGGGTAGAGGGGAGGCAGATAAGAGTGAGTGAGAGAGAGAGAGACTTGAGAGAGGTAGAGGGAGTAGGAAGGTGAGACTTTAGAGAGAGAGGGAGTAAGGGAGGGAGTGGGAGAGAGATAGAGGGTAGAGGGTTTAAGGGTTTAGAGTTTAATGGCTAATGGTTTAGGGTTTAGGGTTAAAGGTAGAGGGGAGAGAGATAGAGGGAGTGAGTGAGAGAGAGAGATACCTAAGAGAGGGAGAGGGGTAGGAGGGAGATTCTTGAGA
>VDFB02252616.1:208032447-208047317 GCA_007258455.2 Sequoia sempervirens | reverse complement strand
TTCTGGAAAATACTCTAATTGTTTGAAAAATAAATTTGAGTTTATAACTTGTATAAACATGCAAGAATATGATTACCAAGTTCTTCTTAATGATCCAAATGAGATTCCCTAATTACTATGATCAACTAATTAAAAGGATTCAATCTTTTCTTGAAAGAACCAATTAATCAACCATATAGATACAAGTGTGCACCGATAAAATGAATATAAGCTTGTTATATCAATTAAAATAACTAGAAAACATCAACCTTGCAGAAAACTTCAGTAATAATTTCAATTAACACAACAAACAACTGATACTAGAAATACGCCACCACATTAAATGATTTTCATTGATATCTCCATAGTTTCAAACATGCATCATAGTCTCATAATTGCAAAACATTTTAATCTATTGTATCTTTCTCCTATTCGATATTCGCTATTTGCTACCAAAAATGGATATTTATACATCAACTACTTGAAAGGGCACGTCCTTTCAAAAATGTCTTATGTTAAAACAAAAAATAATTAAAAAAAGAAGTACTTAGGCTCTGTTAAGCCACAAATGAATCTTTGACAAGTGGTCCAAGTAGTCCTGATGCTCATGTGTATCTACATCTCCCAATGCATTATAGATCGTTATCTCCATTTTCACCATCTTTTCATTTTGTTCACATACTTCATCCAATGTTGTATCTTTTGTGGTAGTTGTCTTCAGAATTTCTTGCAATATTGATTCACTTTCACCTTTCCACCTAGTCATTTCCTTTAATTTTCCTCTATCATTGAAGAATGCAGTCAATCCCTTTTTGGTGGCATCAATTAATCCCTGCGCATCCCCTTGCAATTCTTCAAAGAAGTCTTTGTGCTTGTTCACAAGATGATTTACAACCTCAATTGCTACATTATTGGAAACATCCCTCTGGTTTATTTCTTGAAGCTTCTCCAAAATCCTACCATCCATTCCTTCGTGTTCTCGCCATGCAGCAAAGTTATGTGAGTGTGTTCCCCAGAGCTTATTCAACCAAGTTGTTAGACTGGCTTTTCTTTTCTTAATTACTACTACAAGTGCATCATATTTCCCTTGAGAATATGCACTTGATCCTTCCCAATGATATTTTTCTTGTGAACTTTCACCATGAGTGAGAAGCTTGGTTGACTTCATTGTAACCCCTAACAAATCTTTCAGGTGGTCATTTTCTCTCAACATCCTCTCATTATTCATTTTGTACATTTCTCTTTCCTTGATTAACATCTGTATTTGAGCTTTGTTCAGTTTTTCTACATTGATTCCAATCTCTGCAGTTGCCATAGGATCAGCCTCCCCAACCTTTAGATTCATAACATGCCCGAATGCTTTCTTAGTATCAATGACAGCTGATTTCATGTGAGGTGGATACAAGACCCAAATCATCAATGACCCTTCATCTGGATTGTATTTTGAACCTGCATATACTTTTGTCACCTTATCCGGGATGAGCTTGTGTGTAGCATTACTGTCCTTCAGAAAACTATCAAAGACTAATGCAGAATTGAGATCCAACTCTGGAAAGATCATAACACCAACATTTTCTAGCATTCTCCTTCCCTTCTCAGGGGTCATACCCACCATCTCTCTGTCCACACTCATCTTTAGGTCCTTCAATAGTTGTTCCTCATTACTTAGTGTAACATTATCAACCATTTCTCTTATCTCTTTTCCTTTTTGTTTATACAAGAATGCTTTAAATTCTGGAGAATTTATAAATTCATTATCTGATACAAATTACTTATACTCCATGTGCCTTGCATCTGTATCTATACTCTCTTCCACATTTAATTCCCTGGCAGGGCGGGTGTAGTCCTCAGTTCTCAATCTTGACATCTTATTGGATTGACCCTTTGGCACATTACCCTCAGATGCCTCTTCCCCAAAAGATAATAGCTCTGTATCTTGCAACCCTTCATTATATTTTTCTACCACCATTTCTGCTTCTTTAGCTTCCAGGTTCCTGATCATATCATCAAACTAATAGGGTACATGTTGATATCCTCCAAAGTTTATCTTTTGTCTAGTAGAATTGATATACCCTTATGGATCAAAATTCTTTCTAGGTGGTCCTCTTTTCATGTTGTATTGCAATAGCTTATCAAGAATCAAATTGTACCCTTCCTTTGCCAATACAGTAAAATCACTGAAGCACAACGTACTGGGCATGAAAGCCTATTTTCCAAAGGAGCTCAAATTCATAACACTGGAAAAGTCCATCTGCCTAACAATTTCCAAGTATGCAATCCTGTCCGAGACTGTTTTAGGAAAAATGAATGGGGCATCTTCAAATTCGTAAACCCTAATCATGGTAGCATCATCCAAACAATACCAATCCCCCCAATTGTGATTAATTGGCCCATTGAAGTCCTTCGGCCTGAGAAACCTCTTTATCTCATCAGATAGAGAATAAGCACAAGGATGATTATAGAATTTGTACAATGGTTTTACAAAATACTCCTCAAAGTGTATGAAACAAGAATTAGCAAACCTGCTATCCCAAACAATAGTCCATAATTGAACAAGTAATGACATACCTTCCTTATCAAATTGGGAAATTCTCATCTCCTGAGGCCATAACCCTAACTCATGTCCAAAATACAACACTATGTGCATCAACAATGAATAATGCCTAAGATGTAAGTTAGAGGTTCCACTTTTCACTGCCATCAACCTAGAATCAAGCCCCTTAAAAATGTATGAGGCATAATCAAAAGATCTAGAGTTATGATACTGAATATCTGCTAAAATTATCATAGGCATGATTGACATATATTCTGGGACTTCCATTCCCAATACTTGGCCTACCGAGAAATAAGTATACTTCATATAGGGTTCAAAAAGATCAACATGGAAGGGGGTTCCATCACTATCCTCTAGTGGAACTGGTTTCCCGCCCTATCTAATTTTGTGCAGTGGCAACCTCCAACCTTTATAAATTGTGTCCATCCTCCCGAATTCCCTTTCTAATTCTCCACATATGATTTTCTCATTGCAAACCCCTTCCAATTTGAAAACCTCACCTATTGCATCTTCTGATATATGTATCAATGGTTTCTTGGATGGGTCACAGATGGCTTTTAGTTTTGAATTATAATGAGCGACCAACAATCTCACCAATTCAACATTGACAAATACATTAGGGCATACCAACTTTCCCAAATTAAGCTTCCATGGATTACATACTAGTTCAAAATGATTTCTCTGATAGTAATGAAAACTAAAAAGTTCATAGCCTCTTATTGGTGTCCAAATATCTCCTATGAGCTTTCATTTGTCATCTAGTTTATCCACTTCTGCCCTAAGTTGTGCAGATCGCTTGGCTTTAGGTCCAGAGCCAGGTAATTGGTCGATAAGATCTTGGCTTAGCTTTCACTCAGTGCCCTCTGGCTCAATTTCAGTTTTCTGTTTTTTCCCTCTAGACTGACTAATTTCCCCATGTTTTCTCCCCTTCAATTTTCCTGAACTAGTGGCTTCCATTCTTCAAAAATTGCAGAAGTCAAAACTACAAAATTCAAGGCGCAAAGAGCTTACTGTATTTCACTTGAAAATTTTGATTCGAAAAATGCCCTGGTTCTTCGTTCGTCCTTTTTCTTTCTCTGCTATCAATTCCATAACAATGTTTTCAATTAAATTTTCCTTAATTCATGAATTTACTTATGCTTCATGGCGCCATTAATGTTTTAGTTGAAACACAAGTGTAGCAGGTATTTTTTTGAAACTCTTATTGTCACATCATGTAATATTGTTGGCGGGAAATTTTCAAATCTTGGGCGATCCTTCTATTAGGGCTTCTACCAACATTCATTAAAACATTCACTAAGACACCTTGTAGTTTCCCCGACACTTCGAGTCTCCCCGAGATTTATTTTGATTCACTTGTATCTTTTCTATCGATAGATCATATATCACTAAGATGTCTCGTAGTTTCACCAGCATTATGAGTCTCCCCGAGAGTTATCCCTTCAATCTCAAGTATATCGCTATAACTCCCACCGATGCAAACATGTTGTTGTGACTTTGTAAGTCGGGAAGATGTTCCTCCGCTTAATTTGTATCTCACTGAGATATTTCCTTTGGTCTATTTTCTGATCGCTGAGACATAATTATTTTCTTGTCGATGGAACAACACTCGACATGAATCTCATATCTCTCTCTGATGAAACCAGTCTCGCCGATGATCAAAATGTATCGCCAAGGATTTACAAATGAAATCTTGTCGGTGTGACATAGGGGGTCGAGAGGACTCCATGAACTCATATCGACAAAATCCTCCTTCGCTTTATCAACAAGACTGGATGGATGCTACGAGACTTCACTCTGATGGCCCAAGTCTGGCCGATATAGTTCTTTGTGCTTCGGTCGGTAAGACACATTTGTGCTCGATATGACTCACCCTGATAACTGTTGTCTTTTCAATAGGATCCTTTTTTCGTTGAGACTACAAACTGCATCATGCTGATATGAATCCTCAAATAAAATTATATCGGTAAGACATTCACGACCTCTTGCCGATACACTAAAAAATGTGTTAGTATAAAATAACTTATGGGTCGGGAAGACGTATATCATCTCATGCTGATATGAATTTATATATTCAAATGCTTGGGGTTAGGTGAATTTTATAGGACCAAATGGTAAATACTGACTAGAACATGGGTGACAAAGAAAAATACATCAATTTTATATTGATGATATGGGCCTCTTTGGAAAACTTTCATGAGTACAAACAACTATAAAATTTTCAAATTTTACAGTTAACAGGAGGGTTAAGGGTAGAGGGTAGATGGTTTAAGGTTTTAGGGTTAAGGGTGGAGGGGAGAGAGATAGAGGGAGTGAGTGAGTGAGAGAAAGAATAGGGGTAGGAGAGAGAGACTTGAGAGGGAGGACTCGGGAGAGAGAGAGAGATAAAGAAGGAGGGAAGTGGTGAGGGTGGAGGTTTTATGGCCATGGGTTAAGGGAGGATAGAGGAGGAGGAGTGGAGAGAGAGGGACATGGGGTTAGGATGGATGGAGAGAGGGAGGGAGTGGAAGAGGACAGAGGGAAACATGGGTGGAGGAATGGAAGGGAAATATGGTTATGGAAGGGGTAGAGAAGAGAGGATAGAGGGAGTGGAGGAAGAGGGGGGTAGAGGAGAATTTGAGATAGAGTGACCATGAGTGGAGAGAGGAGAGACCCGAGGAGAGGAGGAAAGTAGGAGGGAGAGGAATGGATAAAGATAGAGGGAGGGAATGGGAGAGAGGGGTTAAGGAGGGTGGAGGGTTTAAGGGTTAAGGGAATGGATGGAGAGAGAGAGGGATGGAGAGAGTGGTAGAAGGAAGGGAGATAAGAGTGGAGACCAAGAGGAAGGTGGAGAGAGAGGAAAGGGAGTGGAGAGATATGGGGAGCCATGGAGGGAGAGAGAGAACTAAGAGAGGGAGAGGGGGTAGGAGGGAAAGACTTGAGAGAGAGAGGGGGTAGAGGGTTTAAGGGTTAAGGGTTAATGGTTTAGGGTTTAGGGTTTAGGGTAGTGATAAAACTTAAAAGTTTTGTTCTCTGTGTTCTATTTTATCCTGCCTTGTGTCTCTAGTCATCTATGGTGTTTGGGAAAAGCCTAAGGTTGGGGTTTCACCTTCATCTTCATGTAAAACCCTAGTGTTCATCTTACACCTTAGATGGGATCTATTTGGCCATTACTTTTTGGGAAGGTTTTAAAACAACTTAAGCCCCATTGGTTCGTCTAGGCTAGGCCCCCTTTTGTTTTATCGTTTTATTTCCTTCGCTTGACTTTATTTTTCCTAAGTCTTTTGTTGGTCCTGTGTTCCCTCGTTAAAACAACTTATGTCATTGTTTGTCGTCGGCCTAGTGATGCCCCCTTATTCCTTTAGGGGAGAGGGCCCAGTAGTCGTTTAGGCTAACTTTCTCAGCATGTAGCAATTGATTGGAATATCGTAAAACCTTTGTTTTTTTAAAAAAAATGTAGACTAGTCTCTTATTTATCTATAACTAAGGTTTGGAGGCACGACTCATCATGCAACTCGCCACATCGATAGATCTTTTGAGGAGTGTCTAAAATTTGACTTTTAAAAGGTTCGACCAAAACTTAATCATGGAACCCCCAATAGTTGAACAAAAAAATATCATTTGTTGCTTGTAGAATATCATATTTTTATTTAAATTAAAATTAATATACAACCTAAGTGGACCAAATACTTATTGATAACCATAAATCTTTGATATCTCTACTTTTAAATTCAACACATATGGACTAATAGTTTAACACAAAAAATCTATTTGATGTTATAAAAACAACACATAATTATTTAAAATACAACTTAGATTGAACAAAAATGGACCAATAGTTGAACACTAAAACTTTTTGAAAATTCTTCACATTTAATGGGAAAATACATGTTATTTATTGTGCTCACCTTTTATATTTGTGATAGGACAAACTATTAATATAAAATTATCCAATGCTTGTACATTGCTACCCCAATTGTTGTACACATAAGAACAATATTTTTTCACTATGATAACAATACTTGTTTAAATGAGTGTCTTATTTTATTAAATGAGCATTTTATTTTTTAAATGATATACTTATAGTGGAGAGTTATGATATTTTATTTGAAACAAAAAATACTTATTTCACTTCTTCATGAATGTATTTATGTTTTTTTCTATATAACATTTAGAGGTTCTCATGTGTTCAAGTATGGGTCCATTTTTTATCAACATTTGGTTTTTTTTTTATTTACATTTGGACTATTTATTTACAATATATAGTATAAATATGTGGTAAGATTGGGTATTATCATCACGATTGAGTGCACGACTATTCGACCCCGCACGACTACTGGGCCCTCTCCCCTAATAAATGTTTTTATTTTGTAGAGGGAGAAGTTCGCATGGTCGTAGATCAATCGTCATGTGATCTCAGTTGTTCCCCGCCATCCCACGATGACCCCACAACACTGTCTTTATTGATCACGATATCATGGGTGAGTGCCATGTGTCTCATCCGGTGAAGTTGAAGGAATGATAAATACTTTGATGAGTCTTTAATATATTATGTTGCGGGTTACTAAAGCAGTTATAAGATGCACATGTTTTAAATCAATGGAGATGTTATAATCTCTGTAGAAAGGTGCTCGATGGTTAATAACAAGGCTGGCAATTGTGTTGAACGAATAGAATTTCTGATGGTTGAGATCCATGGTTTCCCACCATCGCGTGATCAAAATTTGTGAGGTCTTTATTGATTCAGATATCACGGGCGAGCGCCACGTGGATCTCCTTGGAAACGAGTAGTATGGTGGGCCCCTTATTTCCATGATGGAGACTATGTCAGTTTTCTTTGAAGGCAACCGTCTGATGATCTGACCAAGGTGAAGGATAGATGGCTAATATTTGAATATACATCAAATGTGATTAGAGTTGTTCATGCAGCATGCGAGTAAGCTTTAATGGCAGACATGACATCTACTGCCATGGTTTGATCAAAATAAAGCAACTATTCTTCTGCTTTTGGTATCACAAAGCATTCTAAACATCTTAAATGGGGATTGTAGGTCGATATGTTTTGTATGAGGATTTGATAAGTAGTATTGGGTTAGGATGCATGTTGAGATTGTAAAGCAATGTTCTCAAGGATCTTATATGTTATGTGTTAAATTTGCAATAACCCTTAAATGCTTATGAATTTGACTCCCCCAATAGATATATGGCACTAATATGAGTTGTACTAATTCTTATGGATCAATATTTGTTTGTCTTTACCTAGATCTGGCTACAAATTGCAAATCAATGACTATCTTATATTGTGAAAATGTGTTCTAGTTATCTAATACTCCAAATAGTTGATATTATTGATGAACAACCAATTCTATTTAGTATTATACTATTATGTTGAGCTATTTAAATGATATTATCTATTGTTGTTAATGTTGTTTATGATAATGGTGCAAAGGTTGTAAACACATTAAGGGATCACCCTCTCGGGTCTTGAAGAGCCCAAAGTGTAGGAGGTCTTTAAAATCCTCGTTAGTTGGTCCAGATCCTTCGAGCTACCCTTGATTGGAATTGGTAAAGACCAACCTGGTTACAGTAAAAACAACCAACAGGTAAAGGGGAGAGAGATAGAGGGTAGAGGGTTAAGGGTAGAGGGGAGGGAGATAAGAGTGAGTGAGAGAGAGAGAGAATTGAGAGAGGGAGAGGGGGTAGGAGGGAGAGTCTTGAGAGAGAGGGAGGGTAGAGGGTTTAAGGGTTAAGAGTTTAGGGTTTAGGGTTATGGGTAGAGGGGAGAGAGATAGAGGGATTCAGTGAGAGAGGGAGGGAGTGGGAGAGAGATAGAGGGTTAAGGGTTAAGGGTAGTGTTGGTTGTTTTTACTGTAACCAAATGGTCTTCTAATCTACCTATGGAATTTCCAATTCCAATCAAGGGCAGCTCAAAGGACCTGGACCAACTGACGAGGAAATTAAAAGCCTCCTACACTTCGGGCTCTATAAGACCCGGGAGGGTGATCCCTTAATGTGTTTACAACCTTTGCACCATTATCATAAACAACATTAATATACAATAGATGATCTCATTTAATAGATCAACACAATAGGATAATACAAAATAGAATTGGTTGTTCATTAGTATTATCAACTATTTGGAGCATGAGATAATTACAACACATTTCACAATATAAGATAGTCATTGATTTGCAATTTGTAGCAAGCTCCAAGTAAAGGAAAAAAAATACTGAATCATACGAATAAACACAACTTAGATCAGTGCCATATATCCATTGTAGGAGTCAAATTCATAAGTATCTAAGGGTTTATGATAGATTTAACACATAACATATAAGATCCATAATAACATTGCATTACAATATTATCAATATGCATTCTAACCCAATACTACTTATCAAATCCTTATACATAACATATCTGCCTATAATCCCATTCAAGCATTTTAATTAATCCCTTGAATTAAAGCTAAAATAAGGATCATACACACCACAATAGTGAGATGAAAGAAACAACCCTCAGTCATCTTATTCAAAATTTGGATATGCATGCACAATGGAGAGACATGAGTTTGAATTTATCATTTCAACTCAAATGCTAGTACTGTTATACAACATTAAATCCCCATGAATTCAAAACCTATTACAAAATGACTCAAAACCTAAATTGCATTTCCCTCGAAACCATCAAAATTTACAATTTGCTCTACAACTTCACCTAGACTTGACCCAAAATTATCTAACTTGCTAACCCGTACTTCTGGCCTTGAAATCCTTCTTAGAGAAAATGAAGGAGCAAACAAGCATCGGGCCAGAAAGTACATGTGTCACCAGCCAAATGGAGCACTTGGTGATATTCCAAAAATCGTTACAACAGGCATCACCCTAGAGAATATTCCTGTTCATCGTGCCTGCTAAGAAAGGTTGATGCAACAACAAAAGAGCCTCAAGAATCTCGTGCCAAGACTACCACCAAAAACAAAACTGGATCCGTTGTAACTGCAACAATTGATTTTCCAACCGTTAACAACCCACTCTTTTACTCCTCATTTAAATACTTATTTACCCATTTCTGATATTCCTCATCAGTTGGCTAGTCAAAATTAATTACCTCATTCACCTTGACATTATACGTTGTGTATTTAACTGCTACCTAATTTGCCTCTCTTTCAAAAGATTCCAAAAATGAGTTGGTGCCAATGATTTTGTCCATATAGCTCACCAACAAATCATAATCTGAGTCATCAAAAATTAATTTAATTTGATCATTGATGACCTCATTTGCCTGATCTTGCCACTGTTGGAGTGACCTGATATTCCCCTGCTCATCAATTATGTTAGGTAACAATGTGTTACCCTAATCATCAAAATTCTCCACCAACTCTTTGATCTTCCTACTCAAGTCATCTAGTAAGGTCTGAAAAACTTGCAATGATTTAACTAACACTTGAGTAGGCCTTAATGATTGGGGCCTATTATTTATATCAAACCTTGAGGCCTTATACATTATATCTAAATCGCTGGCCCTAGGGATCCAATTTTCAATTAATGGTATAACTACCTCCTGATCCCTATCAATATTCTTTATTGCATCTAATAATAAAGAATATAAAGAATATATAGATGATAATCTATTATCAACTTTCTCATTCAAATGACTCAAGACAACAGTAACAATATCCTTTTGCTTTAAAAGGGATCCCTCCTCACTTACCTTCAATGATGCCTATAATTCTTCAATTTTGTGCATTAGTTCCTTCTTCGTAGGATCAACAGAGCATTCTACCTCTTCATCATTTTTTTCTAAAGAAGGGATGAGGGAAGGATTTTGACTAGGAGACCCTGGTGTGGAAACAATAAGAGAAGCAGGAGGCACTGACCCTGATGTAGAAGGAAATGTACTGATCCTTGGAGCACTTGATGTTTCCCCAATCTGTTTGTACCTTAACCTATCCACCTCAATCTGTAGTTCAATATTCCTTTGTTGTATCTTACTATAATCCTCAATTAAAAGATTATATTTCTCCATTAGGCTTTTCTTTTCAATGTCCTCTCTTTTAGCAATCTTTTGGGCCAATTTGGCCACATTTACAGCTAAATTAGTAGCCTTAGTGGTTGAGGTCTCTGAAGCCCTCTTTATTATTAACCCTCTAAAATTTGTGTTAATATCAGTAATATTTGGCTTTTTCCCTTGAGGGGCCAATGCCCAAATTGCCAAGGTCTCATATTCTTCACTGAAGGAAGAATCTTGCAACGCTGCTTTGACCTCTTCTTCAGAGTCTTGCAAGGGATGCTTGGACTTTAGAATAGCATTAAAAGATACAACATCTACAATGTCCCATTCAGGTAAAATCAAGACACTAGCCTGACTTACCGGTTTTCTTCCTTCCTCAGGAGTGATGTTCTTGAATTCATCCATTAATTCAACTTTCACTTCATCATCATTCTCCTGGTCTAACCTGTAAGGCCTCAATTCTCTTCTCTTCTTACACTTATCCTGGTATTCTTCAAATTTCATCCTCCATACCAATTGCAAGAAGACATGAGTTTTTACATATACATCATCATCTATAAACTCCTTACATGCTTCCATCCTTGCATCTTGCACATATTTACCTTTCATATCCAAGTCGGATAATACCAACTCAGCTGGCCTAGGAGGGGAAGGCATACCAATATTCATATCCTGATCAGTAACAACAATTTCATCCATCAAATCCTCTTGTGGTTGATCAATTCTTTGCCTCTTAGGGCTTGGCTCAGATGGTGGTGATGAGGGACTATCCTCAGGTGATGATTCCAAATCAATGATTTTAATTGCCCAAGGCATTTTGAATTTTGGACCTGGCTATGTAGGCAATTTCACTATTTGTTTTCCTTTTCTATCCACTTCCTCCTCATCACTACTATCATCCTTTTTCCTCCTGTAAATGGTCCACCTTTCTGTAGGTTGGTATGTTGGCCTTGTCTCAATTTTCCTGGCACCTTGTTCTTGTATACCTTGACTCAATTCTAAGTTTATCTTGTTGGTCCTCAAGGTGCCCATAATTTCTTTGAAGTTCTCCATCAGAAAGTCAATTTTATTATGGCACTGTGTACTGAACTCCAACAATGGATCATACTTTGGATCCATTTTGTGCACAATATCCAATAACTTATCATAAGCTATCCATTTCTCCTTGTTCAACTCCTACCTATTTAGGTCAAATTCATTTCTAATCAAATCCTCAGGAAAGTTAAACTCATGCAAAAACTTACCACCTTTTATTCTTTGTTTGAAAAGGGCAAAGAAACCCTCAGGATCATGCTACCACTTTGTACCACACCTCAAATGGTAATCTTCAAAGAATTTTCCAAAATGCACCCAGCCTCCTTTTGAAAATACAAAATCTGATACCACTATATAATCTGGGAAAAAATTTCCTTTACCCTTCCCAATAAGGTTGTCCTCATGGATACAACCAATCTGCCACATAACCTCTGCAAACCCCACTCTTGGTGGCACATTGTATGGAAATATATGAGGGGTCCCTTGAAAACCATACACCCTCAAAAAAGTGCTAACTGGGTATGGAATAATGTCACCCCAATTATGGCAGACTTTCAATTCTGGCCTCCTCCCCTTTGGTCTGAAGAAATCATGCAATTCCTCAAGAATCTTGGGTACATTCACCATCAGTCTGGCCCTCAATCTAGAAGTAAAACAATTATCAAATTGCACATAACTGGTGCTTTCCTTATTACAAGATAAATCTGCAACCCATATCTATACTGACAATCTTTCTCCATCAACTAATTGCCTTAATTCCATCTTCTCAGAGAAAAAGTCAACATTCTTGAACAATAACATATACATTAAAAAAGAATACAAAAAAATTGAGTGCCTGCATCATTTTTCTACAACTTCGACAACCCTTCATGTATCCTTTCAGCCAAGAAAGAAGAAAAATCATAAGTTACAAAGAAGTTAGGGTGTTGTATTTGCACCCCCATGAACATGTAAGCAATGGGAATCACAGTACTAGGATTGAAACCTAGAATTTGGAATAATGAATAAAAAGTGGCCAAGAAATGATTTGCAAAATAGTTTAATCTGAAAGGTTCTTGGTCACTACGGCTAATATGAAATCTTGAACCTCCTACCCTAGCCAAATGAGGTGGGAGCAACTTGGCTCTGAAAAGTGACTTCAACTTCCCATATTCCTGCTTCATCTCCTCAAGATTGATCGGAACCAAGTACACACTAGGCTCACTCAAATCAAAAACCTGTTGGAATTCTTCTCTATTAATGTATAGCATAACCCTTCCATCATTATCTCTGATTACCCATGTGATAGGGTCATATCGTGCAACAATTGCCCTAAGCAAGTCTACATCAGGGAACAAATTTGGCACCACTACCTTCCCCAAATAATACATCCAACCATTCGAAAAGGGGTGAGGAAAATTCCTCTATCCATACTACAATCTAAACATCTCCAAACCTGTGAGAGGAACCCTAGCATCGTCTATATTGGAACAATTATATACTAACCCTTCCCCTAGGGTTTTTCCTCACATAAAAACCAATCCCTTCTTCCTATCATTTGTTGACAAGGGAAATTGATCCAGGAAGTCATCATATAGGTTCCTATTTAAATAATCAATTTGTCCAGAATGTTGCTTTGGTGGTGCCATCTTAGATAAACTAGGGCCTCTTTACAATTTCAAACTTTAAACAACTAGGACTAACCAAAAATATGAAATTACATAATAAAAACCTACAATTTCTCACAATTCAGTTAACCTATAGCCCTAAAAAATTTAGCAACAAGCCCTACGACAAGCACACAATTTTTTTTCCCAAATTCAGGTTCAAAATAACCAGGAGATGCAGAAATTAACTCACAACTTTGTGTTTGCAGAAACTCCAACTTCTTGCTGTAGCAATTCTTAACTTTGTCTTCAGCTTTGAGACTGCTTCGCAAAGATACTTGAATTCTGTATGATACAATAAAAGCAAGAGAATTGTTTTTATTTCGATCAACTCATGCCAACAAGTGTCTCATCCACAATTAAATCTCACTCATGTGCTGCACGAACGACTCCAATTGTATTTGATGCAGATTTAAATATTAGCCGTCGATCCTTCACTATGATTAGATCATCGAACGACTGCCTTCAAAACAACTGACACAATTGTCCACATGGCCATAAGGTCCCACCATACCATATGCTGCCAAGGAAATCCACATGGTGTTCACCCGCGATATCATGATCAGTAAAGACCTTGCAACTTCCGATCACACGATAGTGGGCAACTGTAGATCTTGATCGTCAGTAATTTTGTGCTTTCAATACAATCGCTAACTTTTCCATTAACCGTCAAGCATCTTCCCCACCGAGATCATAACATATCCGTTAATTTGAAACATGTGCATCTCACAAACACTTTAGTAACCTGCTACATAATATATTAAAGCCAAATTAATTTACCAAAGTATTTCATTGTTCCTTCAGCTTCACCAGATGAGACACACGGTGCTTTCCCGCGATATCACAGTCAACCAAAGCAGTGTGGTGGGGTCATCGCGGGATGGCAGGGAGCAGCTGAGATCAAACAATAATTGATCAATGGTCACACAAATTTGTCCCCCCTGCAAAATAAAATATTTATTAAAAGAACGAGGGGACATCACTAGGCAGATGATAAACAATGACATAAGTTGTTTTAAAACGATGAAGCACCAGGCCATCCAAGACTTAGGGAAAAATAAAATCACGCGAAGGAATTAAAACAATAAGACCAAGAGGAACTAGCCTAGATGAAATGATGGGGCATAAGTTTTTTTAAAACCCCTCAAAAAGTAACATCAAAATAGATCCCACCCAAGGCGTAAGATAAACAATAGGGTTTAACATGAAGACAAAGACAAAACCCCAACCTTAGGATTTTCCCAACACCATAAAAGACCAGTAACATAAGATAGGGTAGGAAAGGAACACAAGGAGAAAAAATTGAAGCTCCATCAGGCTATGTTGGAACAATTATACACTAATCCCTCCCCTAGGGTTTTTCCTCACATCAAAACCAATCCCTTCTTCCTATCATTTGTTGACAAGGGAAACTGATGCAGGAAGTCATCATATAGGTTTCTACTTAAATAATCAATCTAGCCAGAGTGCTGCTTTGTCAGTGCCATCTTGAGTAAACTAGGGCTTCCTTGCTATCTCAAACCTTAGACAAACTAGGGATAAAAATAATATGAAATTATAGAATAGAACTTTGCAATTTCCCACAATTCTCCCTCTCTCAGGTCTCTCTCTCTCACTCACTCCCTCTATTTCTCTCCCCCTATTTCTCTCCCCTCTACCCTTAA
>VDFB02252616.1:208005186-208032347 GCA_007258455.2 Sequoia sempervirens | reverse complement strand
CTGTAGCTAAAACCATGGGAGCAATTTTCATGTTCTCAGGAACATCAATTCCCAATACTTGACTAGCTTATCTTCACTAGAGAACCTCATAGTTTGGTTACTTGTGCCTTTAATCCTATGTAGAGGCAATTTCCACCTCTTGTGACTTGTGTCCATGGTGCATTATTCCTCCAACAAGTCTCTAATTCATAATTTTGTTTTTAGGGAAATGTCTAGCTAAAAAATCATGGAAATATAATCTAGCTTTATGACCATGAACTGTGACCCATCAGGAAAATGAATTGCTCTCATCATCAGATTGTAATTCTTTGCCAACACCTTGATTAACTCTACGTTCACAAAGATGTTGGGTACTACAAGTTTACCCAAATTCAAATTCCATGGGTTTGACACTGGCCTATGCCAGAATTTCTTCCTATAATGATAAATAAAGAGGTCACAACCCCTACACGGAGTCCTTACATCTCCCAGATATTTTTGTTTATCTACTAATGTCACACTCGATGGGTTAAGCTATGTTATTCTTTTGGATTTTGGCCCAGACCCAGGACACTGATCGATTAAGTCTTGATTCAATATCCTAGCTTTAGTTTTTTGTCTTTTTGCTTTCTGTTTGCTTGGGGTTTTTTCCATCTCAACCCTACTCATGCAATGATTTCATCTACTTACTGAGAAAATAATTTGAGCTGAGTCTAGACCACTTACTTGGATAAATGCTGCAAATTTTCAGCTACCTACCACCGTCCAACTTGGTTCTCCAAATACTTCAATTACAATTCATAGCAATTTCAACTTCTTTGAGGTCGTATTTATCAAATTTTAGGACACTTCATACAATCCTAGTTCATAAATGGTGCTCGTGCCACCTTTATGATCAAGTTCTTCATTAATAGCGGTAGTCTCATCGATATTTTTGTTAGTCACATCAATTGGACTAATCATCATTTCATAATTATCGAAGAGACTTTTAATTAAAATGCCCATTGTTTCTTCAATACGTTGGTATGGTGGTGTTTTTCCCTTCCCTTCTAATGTTTACCACACTACCGCCTTGCTCAAGGCTTCTTGTTGCGGGGTTGCAGTGTATACTGCTCTACCGCATATGTTGCTCACCTTCTCGGTGGTATAGCGGTGTATTCTTTTGATCATTACTTGAAGAGTGTTGATGAGAAAATATTATTTGTCTTACTGATATCTCAATGTCTCATCGACATTAGATCTTATGTTCCTCCGATGTTGGTTGCTGGTGTTGATGAGACAAGTTAATGTCTCTTGTTGATATGCCACTATCTCATCGACAATTACTTCATTATATCCAAGAGTTGTGTTTTGCCAAGCACTTGTAGATATACCTTGTCAATGTGACATAAGTGATTCTCTCCTCGATATGCCTGTATCTTGTTGTCATTTCACTATTTTACATCATCGATGAGACATATAAACAAGTCTCTTCGACATAGGGGTGTCTCATCTACATTTTTTATCTGTGCTTTGTGCTAATGTTGTGAATACTTTGGAGGGACTCTCATCGACATGGTGTTGTCTTGGTGATATGCTATGAGAAATCATAGGAGTATTTCAAAGGAGGAATATACTTTGATGTTGTGATCAAGGGTTTTTTTTGGAAGCTCACGTGAAGGGTTTTATTAAATTTAAGTTATTATGACAGGATTTCTATGCATATGGTGGATGTAAGAGATGAGTGAAAATGGAAGTATGCAAAAATAATTAGGATGGAATTTTTGCTACAACACAATCCATGTTTAAAAAAGGATGATTCTTACGGCCTCAACTTTGAAATGCTTCAGTAATATTATTTGTGTCAATACAAATTACCTATTGCAATATCCTTAAATTGTTCAATCTTTGGTATGAATTGTTGGCAGAAAAAAATAGGATTAAACTTGGATGCTTCTTCCATTCATTTTGCATCAACATATGTTCATGAAGACACAAAAGTTAATAGCTCAATCAGGTAGAGATTTTGTGATTTTCAAATGAAGAGTAAGGTACATTTTTAATTCTGCTACATTACATTCATGTGCATAAACAAAATCAGAAGATTACATTACTAGATTGCACTTATGCAGATGCATATAATATAGGAAAGATTCTACAATCCTTTCAAAAATGTAGTCTTTATTGATAATGTAAATGTATGTTTTTCCACACAAGTTGTGGAACTGACTATTTGAATGCATATAATAAAAAAACTATACATTTATAGATACAAAAGAGAAAAATGCACATAAAGAGAAAGGGGACCTGTCATTGCCTCAATGACGAATCCCGGTTGCTTTGTTCTGCATCATCTTCAGTCTTCCCACTTGTCTAAGCCTCCAAGTTGATGTCTTCCTTGCTGCTCCTAGGTTCCCTGCATTTGAGTGAGAAGAGAGTTGTTAGAGCAATGAAGGATCACCAGTCAAAATATGTGCACACATCTATAAACATATAATTTGATCATCATGTGCATTCAAATAACTTGAATACCATAGATGTCTAGGAAAACAAGAAAGTTATCAAACATATCTATCATATTCTCAGTTTTATCTAACATGTTTTCTCATTGTGCAGGTATAGATAAAATTAGGTTGTTTTGTTTATCTGGTTACAACATGTGAGGTGAAATGTGGCTCCCACAAGGGCTGAGCCCAACCTGCTACCCTATTGTTTTATTTAAGAAGGATAATCACAAGTAAACCATCCATGAAGCATTAAAGATCAATCTTTGCAAGGATAGTGGAGTATGTTGGCAAGGGGTAATATCCTTATTGATAAATATTTATCCTTATTAATAAGAACATTCCACTATCAACATAGCCATGATTCTAACAAAATTGATCATTAGGGATTCCAAGATAGTTTTGATTAACAGTCTGGTTAAAAGTAAGCAGCCCCAAGCATCATAACAGTCACAAGAATTGAACATGAGGGGCAGTCATGTAGATTAAAAGATTACACAATAGTCATCACTTGCAAAGATAGAGACAACATGTTTCCACATAACAAATTAAATCGAATGCATGAAAGGTACAATGATGAAGTCCATAATAGCGAATGTTGCTTAAGAGGGATTGAAGAACAAAATTTTGTATCAAGGAGAACAAGGTAACCTCAAACTCTGTTGTACCTGAGTATGACAGTACCTAAGCTTCTGGTGTTTCTAGATGAAACCTAAAGCGGAAAAGTGTAGTCTCCATCTGAAGGAACCATCTTCAGAGCTCTTCCCTGAAATGAGGGTTGAAAACATTAGAAGAAAAGAAATACCCTAATTCTAAAGTAACAATTTGTATCAAGATAAATGTCAGAAAGTATAATTAAAAAGACAAATCCTTACAATTGGACCTCAAATTGGACAATTTTTTTTATGATTTTATCTTTAGAATGTAGGAACTTTCTTTGTCAGAGCTTCACGGCCTGAAATTGGATCTCCAGTTGGACCGATAAAATTTATGATTTTATATTTAGAATATAGGAACTTTCTCTGTTCGATATTCACGACCTCAAATTAGATCAGAAGATGGATAAGCAGATTTATGATTTTATCTTTAGAATGTACAAACTTTCTCTATCAGATATTAAAAATGTAAGGTTGGATCAGAAACTGGATAAGAAAATTTATTATTTTATCTTGAGAATGTAGGAACTTCCTCTGTCGGATATTTGGAAATTCCTACACACAAGTTCTGCTTCAGAGTGAAAACAACCAGAAGTGTTTCACACCGGCTCAAGGTACCATCCAACTTGGTTATGACACCGATAGCAATCTGATTTTTCCTTAACTGTCCATACCCGAACGTTGCATCACTATTTATTTTTCTTGCACATAAAAATGCCACATATTAACCCCTTCTAAATAAAACTCAAAATACCATGAGACAATGAGTCCCCTATATTAGTAAGTAAGTAGGCAATCTATAGGGCATAGTTTGATTTTATACAAGGATGCTCATGAAAGGAATCTTCAAGTGGCAGTGAGTGAGTTGTTTGAGATTGTAGTTGATGGTGCAATAGCCAATCTTCAAGGCAGTTAGTAAAGCAGTAAATGTGTAAGAAAATCAAATTGCACACAACAAACAATTCACAATGTTATCTTGCATAATGCCTTAAGTTTGAAGACAAAAATCTCATTGTATCTTAATGAAAGTAGTGACCTTAATGGTTAATCAATAGAAACCATGATTTTAAAACATGTTATTGTGCTTATGGAGGAAACATTTTAAGCAAGGCGATGAGTGGTGATTTGGAGCAATGGCAGGTATGAAGGACTTGCTTTATATTCATACTATGTAGTCTAGCTTAAGACAACGTTCTTAGAAGACATTGAAGGTGGATTATGGAACTCAAGGGTTACATGATAAAGATTAAAGCAAAGATTGAGATGTATTTAAAAGCCACTATCATGATGATATTAAAGATGTCAAATGTAAAACCCTAGCAGCTGGAGTAATGAACACATTGTGAACTAGGGTAGATTTAGGAGATCTCCACATTATCTAATCATAGGAAAATACATCATTTATTTATTTTTTTAAATTAAAAGAAATTATTCTAAACCCTATATAGGACACATTGATACTTCAAAAGCATCTAATTTATTTTATTAAATTAAAATAAGTCATTCTAAACCCTATATAGGATACATTGATACTTCAAAAGCATCTGAAGGAATTTGAGATTATACAAACATATTTCAATTAAATACCTGGATTACAAATAATAGTGTGAACATTGTAACCCTTGTTGATCAAAGCGGGAATGAGATAAACAACAATGAATCCTATGCCTCCTTACCATTCTCTATCATTCTTTACTGAAACACTTCTCCATTTTGGCGGGCTACGCTAAAAAATAAGGTTTCAACAAAGGTTTTATTGTATGTTTATTAAAATGAAAACTCCATTCTGGCGGGCTATGCCTGAAAATAAGATTTTGACAAAAAATTTAGAGTATGTTTATTAGAGTTTTAGAGTATTTTGGTGGGCTATATTCTTGATTCATTAAATGATTTATTCAAATGGATTGTGACTGATGTGATTTGCTACATTTAGTACATTAAATTATAATGATGCCATGATTACCGTACTATCACCGTCTCTTATTATACCCACTATGATATGGCAGTGTTTTTCCCTTCCCTTTTGTTGTTTACTGCACTACCGCCTTTCTCAAGGCTTCTTGTTGTTGGGTTGCAATGTATACCGTTCTACCGCATATGTTGCTCACCTTCCCGGTGGTATAGCGATGTATGCTTTTGATCATTACTTGAAGAGTGTCGATGAGACAATCTTATTTGTCTTATTGATATCTCAATGTCTCATCGACATCACTTTGTTATATCCAAGAGTTTTGTTTCACCAAGCACTTGTAGATATACCTTTTCGATGTGACATAAGTGATTCTCTCATCAATATGCATGTATCTTGTTGACATTTCACTATTTTACATTGTCAATGAGACATATAAATAAGTCTCTTCGACATAGGGGTGTCTAAACCAGCGCTAAACCTAAAGCTAAACTCGAAGCTAAAGTCGGGTCTAAAAGTGGCACTAAACTCGAAGCTAAACTCAGAGCCAAAGGTGGCGCTAATAGCGGTGCCACACTCAAAGCTAATATCGGTGCTAAAGGAAACGCTAATTTCAGTGCAAATTAGTGCCTTAATTAGCACCGACTTGTCCTGACCAACACAAATAAATGCCAAAAATAGTGCCATCCCAATAAATAGCACTGATGTTTTCAAAAAATTGGCAAAAAATACATTAAAATAGTGGGTGGCAGCAAAAAATGGAGCAAATCACATGGATTTGTTGTAGTGGGAGAATATGGAGTTTCCTTTTGGCTATGAATACCACAATATTTACAAAATTTATCAAAATCATTAGAGAAACATTCACCACCATTATTAGTCCTCAACCATTTTATTTTATTTCCAATCTGCAACTCAATCATTGCTTTAAATTCTTTAAATTGACTAAAAACTTTAGATTTACTCTTTAGAAAATATACCCATGTCCTTCTACTATAATCATTAATAAATGAAACATAATATGTGGATTTTCCAATTGAATGGACATCAACAAGACCAAACACATCAAAGTGAATAAGATCCAATACACCACAATATTTATGAGAACTCGAGTTAAACTAAACATGGTTTTGTTTTCCATAAATGCAATGCTCACAAAAATAAAATTCAAGATTACAATCAGACAGACCTTCAATGAGGTTTTTATTTTTCAAGGTCCTTAGACCCTTTTCTCCAATGTGGCAAAGTCTCTAGTGCCATAACATAGTTTTCTTTGTAGGTAACTTTGATTTAGAAGAAAGGGAACCCTTTGATACTCAAAATCCATGACCATATGTTGAAGGTGAAACCCTCACTTCTTCCACAAACTTTATTTTCACAAAAGTACTGTTGCACTCAATAGTGCATGCATCAAGCTTATACGATGTGCCATATCTGAAACCTCTAGCAATTACCATGGCACCTCTGACCATCCTACATCCTACATCATAAAAATACTACCTGCACACTTGTATCTATTAGTTTTCTCACAAATAACAAATTTCATGCTAAACCAAGGATATGCAACACACCATTAATCCTTTTTATTCTACCATCAGGAAACCTGATTTTAACTTTACCACAACCAAAAATATTTAAATAAGAATTATTAGCAAAGTACACCTTACCTCCATCAAATTCTTCATATTCAGAAAATGAATCTCTATTAAAGGTCATATGGAAAGATGCGCCTGATTCAATTAACCATGCATCATTACCTACATGAGTTTCCAAAGCTACAATGAATATATCACCATATTCCTTCTCAGACTCAGAATCATAATCAAATTTCTTCTTTTTCTTCTTCTTTTGTTCTTTGCAGTCCTTATGAACATGTTGAGGATTACCGTAGTTCCAACAAATGACTTTGGACTTTCCAGGAGACTTAGATCTCCACTTGGACTTGGATTTTTCACGCTTCTCATTCTTATTTCCTTTTTCCTTAGGTCTTCCACAAAAATTTAGAGACTCCTTGGTACTAATGGATACCTTCCTCCTCTTCTCTTCAAAAAGAAAAGAACCCACCACATCTTCAATCTTCAATATAAATAAAGTTCTCCCAACAGCCATAACAAGAGAATCCCACAAATCAAGCAAAGAACAAAGCAGGATTTGACATTTCTCCTCCTCATCCATTTTGACACCAATTGATTCCAACTGATCCACCAATATATTGAATGCTTCTTGGTGGTCTATAATTCTTGCACCCTCTTCCATTCTCAAGGAATATAATATATTCCTCAAGAGAATATTTTTCACTAAAGATTTAGCTTGATACATCTCACCAAGCTTCTTCCATAGTTTATGTGTGAGGCCTCTTCATGAAAATTGATTAAAAAAGAGTCTGCCAAGCACAATATGATTAGGCCCTTGGCTTTATGGTCTATAACATCATATTGAGAAGCTTGAGTAGGAGCTGGAGACCTTGAAACATTCTCATCAACAACATCCCACAAATCTTGATCTATCAATAGATCGTCCATCTTCAGCTTCCACATTTCAAAATTATTTCTAGAAAATCTATCCACCTTTATTCTCCCTAAAGAACTTGTCATCTAAAAATTCTTGCAACAAGATCACAAAGTGTCTTTTGCTGAAGCTCCCACTCAAATTTGGATTAGTTCAAAAAATCAATAACCTACAATTGAAACCAAAGGTGATCAAGATCTGATACCACTTGTAAGGAAGCTATAGTAGTAGAACAACATCCTACACTAATCTTGAGAGGAGAATAATGCAAGACTTTTATAGATCTTTAACAGTAAAAAAAACTTAAATATAAATAAACACAAATATCATGAATACCACAACACAATGATTTATGTGGGGAAAACCCTTTCGAGAGAAAAACCCCACACTCCAAAATCCACCCAATATATTATTAAAAAATCACAAAGATTATAATATGCTTGTAGAGCAATCTTCTCACAAGAATATCACCAACTAGAGATCCAAAATTAACAAAACTGCTATAAGACTCTCACAATACATCACAATACACATCCATAATGCAATTCCCTCATAAAATAGGGTTGCATTCTAGGGAAATTCAAGCCAAGAAAAATATCGACTGCCATATATGAGACATAGTGATGGAGGGTCCAAATTTTCAATAATAAAGTGTACGTAAAATCTGGCCTCCGCGGGTGCTTCCCCCGAGCCCCCACTAGGGCGTGTTGCCCCTTGGACCCCCAATCGGGGGGATGATCCCCTCAGAGCCCTCGCGGGGGAGTCTCCCCCACACCCATGCCATTGTTTCCGGATGAACAATACGTTATGTATCAACAGTAACTTATGTAATTGCAAGGTTGAGACACATTTTCCCAACACAAGAGACAAAGACTATGAGAAGCTTGAAGTAGAAATTGTGGCAGTGAGAAATGAGCTTGAGAATGTGAACCAACAACTATAGAAATTTTTTGGTAAAAGTAATGAAACCCTAGATCATATTTTTGAGAGACAAAGAGCTCCACATATTAAAACTATAACAGGTTTTGATGATCAGAAGAAGGTGATAGTACAATCTGAGAAGACTACCAAGGAAAGTTTAGAAGTGACAGGATTCAGAAGTTCAAATTCTGAAAGAACCATGAAAAGTAATGAAATCATGAGATGCAATGATGACTTTATTCAAGTACAGAACAAAAGAAGATTGAGAAGACATGGATATAATACCAGGTCAAATTCTCCTTTCTTTGGTTATTGTTTTAATTGCAATAATTTTGGTCATAAGGTTGTTGACTGTAGAAGAGCTTTGGTAAGAAGAAATATTTTTTTTTAGCAATAATGAATTTGCACCTTTGTACAACTTTAATATCATTTGTTTCAAATACAAAAATTTTGGACACATTGCAAGGTGATGGCACCTTCAAATTTTGTAAATTTGAAGTGCCTATGCCCTTTCAATGTGTTGATAGAGGCTAGGTTGGCATACTACTCAATCTACCTCGGAGCCCATCTTTTTTGATTAAAATTTTGCAGCTCAGAGTTCATCTTGCAAATCTATATAGTAGAATGTTTCTTGGTAAATATGGTAGTGCACCTATTTATTTTCGCACTTCCAGGATGAGTTTTGATAGGCTATTTAATCCTTCTGAATGCGACTGGGCTAAAATTGGTGTTATGAAAAGTTGCAAATTTCACAAATTTGAAGGAAACCCATTTCTTTTTTTGGTCTAAAACATCTTCAGTCCCATTTTCATAAAAAATGGAGGTCTTCTGATGCATTATTTTAGTGTATTTCAGTTCGGTGAACACATTCAGTGGGCCAGTTTACAAAGGAGGTAGATCTAAATTCTAATTTTTGGGAAAAATCTGATTTAAAACCCATAATTGATTATGGCCGCTTGCAAAAAATCTCAACTCCAGGCGTTTTCATTTGCATGCAGTGAATTTTCCCTGTTTGGGTGAAAGGTGAAATTAAAAATTGGCATTTTTCCTAATGTTGCAAAAGCTAATGTTTAAAATATTTTACATATTTTAAATGCTATTAAAATGAAATGCACATGAATTGGGGGAGTTTTAGGGAAAATTAAATATTCCTCATGTTTTATAAATTTTAACTTTATAAAATTCACGACAAGCTTCCCCACCAGCCCTCGACATTGCAGGAAGTGGGGAGAGGTGTGGGAAACTTTTGGGAGGTGGTTAAATATTAAAGGAGACTATATAAACCTTGAAAAGTTGTATTATTTTTTTTTTATAAAAAATTCATGGCTTTCTCATTGTTGCCTGCCAGTCCGCAACAGTGAAAGCTCATGGCAGCAAAGCTAGTGAGGAAGCGAGGAAGAGTGTTGGGAGTTTATGCAAAGGATAATTGTTGGCATAAAACATTATTAAAAAAATATTAAAGAATTTTAAAAGTGTTGTCAACATGCTCTCCCTGGGGAAGCGGGGAAGCTTTGAAATGGCTTATGCCCAGGCATTGGAGTTAAAATTTGCCACGTGAGGGCAGATTTGGGGAAATTTTTTATGGTTTTCATGGTTGAAAATGTGATTAATAACATTTTTAAGCTTTGGGAAAAATTTTAAATGCATCTACAAGTTGGAAAATATTATTTCAATCTCCAGAAAAGTGTCTCAACCATTTATATTGCCCAGGTAGTTGTTTTAGCAATATTTGACCCATTTTAAAGTGTCCATTTATGCTGCAAACACCCAATGTAACTGAAAACGCCTCCATGGCTATTTGAATGCTTCATCCATGTCACAAATTTACCTACAACATAAGAAATGTGATGATCTCTTCTGTTATGTTCATGAGAGGATCGTGCTTCATTAAAGGCAATATATTTTATTGTCTCTTGAAGTATTTATTAAAAGCAAATAGAGCATATATCAAAGTTAACTCAAGTGTTGAAGAGAAAAGCCAAGGGGGAATCACGGTGGGAAGAAGGTGTCCAATGTGTTTTAATTGGCTCATCTCAGCAAGTGAATGAGATATGGATGACAAACATCTACTTCTTCATGTGCAAATTAAGGGTTTAAATCTGTTATGATTTATATATTTCTCTACTACTCCATTTTGGGTGAAAATGAGTCAGTTGGAGATAACCATACACATCCTCATTGTATTGTATGAAGTTTATCTGTTTTACATTGTTTTGCATCACATGTTGAATATATGTGTAGACATCAAAAAATTTCCTAGATGATATCATATACTTGAATCAGGTTTACTAACATCATTTCCTCTTGAAACCCATCCTCTTTTCACTTAATTAATCAAATTAGCCTAGCTAATTAATTAATTGCATCATTTTCGTCTATTAACCTAATTAATTCAAATTAGGTTAAATCACCCCATTTCACGCTAACACTTCATCTCATTAAAATAAATAAGTCAAAGTATTTAATTTAATTCCTTAAGTCATCTTATTTAATTAAATAATCCTAAGTTATTTAATTAAATATCATTTCATCTCTACCCCATTCATTAAATCATTTAATGAATATCATTTTAATTCTTCAAATCCCCTAATTGCATGATTAAACCTTGTTTAATTAACAATTAAACTAATCTTCCTCCAAAAGGGAATATTCCTTATCCTTCTTTTTTTTGCACAATTAAAACTTTCTTTTAATTTGCAAAATATCTAATTTCTCACCCATGAGAATATTCCAAAGAATATTCTCTCTCTTCCAATCATCTCACTTGGCTTCTTGAACAAGCTAAACCTTTAACCTCTTCAACAAGTCACCTGGTGACCTATGTGTGCAGGTCAAAAGTGTGTTTGTTTGGAACAAATGTGAACCCTTGATTAAATCTCATCTTGTATTCTCACCCGTTGATGAGAATCCATGATCCATGTCTCCTATTTCCTCCATCCTGGACCGTTGATTTGATTTTTCAATCTCAACCCTCCATTTTTCATTTGCTCTCCTATAAATAGAACACTATTTGGAGACAAATGGATCCATCTTTCAATTGCAAACTCATGCTGTTGAAATCACTTGCATTCACACTCATACTTTACTCACTTTTAGCATAATTTTAGTTCATTTTAGTTGCATAATAGATTCAAGCTTCCATTAATGGCTTCCATGCATCCATATTAGCTTGTTTATAAATTAGGGTTTCCATCTTTTAGCTTAGAATTAGCTTAGATTAGCTTAGCAATTGCATAGTTAGATCAATTTTAGCATAAAATCATGTTAACTTAGCTTGCATAATGTTTAATTTAGCATAAATTAGGGTTTTATCCATTTATCACAATGGTTTCATCGATTCTCTTCCATAGAACCAATTGAAACAAGCTCACAAATCATGGGATTGGGAAAGGGTCATTGTTCCACATCAACATGACACCAATTCCAAAACAGGATAAGTTTGAAATGGGTTAGAGTAGGAATTTAACTATTTTTCGTAGTTTGTAATTTTTAGTTTCAATAAATGCTTAGTTTAACTTTCAATTTGAATGATCTTGTTTGTGTTTGAGGTTTAGTGGCTAAATTATGCTTTGATTCATCATGGATCAAGCTTAATCGACTCGCACTGACGATCCTCAGTCCACAATATGCATCCAGTGTCACATAGGATCACCCTCCTAGGTTTTTCAAAGCCTAAAGTGCAAGGGAGAAAAGCATAAAATCCATCTCTTGTTTGTTGGCCACTAATCTTGAAGTTCTTAAGCATAAGGACTGGCTATCCTTTAGAGGGTTTTTAAGGTTCTACTAGAAAAATGCCAACAAATTGGCAACTCTGTTTGGGAGATCAAAATATTTTCCATTTGAAAAGAGTCAAGAATTTGGTGAATCTGAACATCTAGTTTAGATATTGATGTTTTCAGACCTGGAAGAAGTTTTGCTGCAGCAAATTTTAAAAAAAATAACCCAAAATGAAATTCATCTTTGAAAGAGCTTCATATTGTTTGAAGTTTAGTCATTTATGAAGAGAGGCGACGACTGTGAAAAGAACCTGATGAAGATGTGAAATATGTTTCAGATCTATAAAGATTTCCAGTAAGGAAAATTTGCATCAACTGCAACATATCCAAGTATTTTTTATGTTTTGGTTTTCAAGAAGCATAAGTTTGTGTCTGAAAACTATATTTGAATTTCTTGAAAATTTTTGGTTCTCTATTGAGTGAAACTAAGCACTAAGAGAGGGAAATAGTAGTGATTATTCTACATACTTCTAAGTTATATAATTTGCAGCCTATGTATTATGTTGAAGAAGTATGTTTGTTCTTAAATATTCCCACTAAAGAGATCTTAGGTGTAGATGCATTTGGGTTATGCATTTTTTAATATTTTAAGGTCATGATGAAAGAAAGAAAGAGGGTAGTGAATGATAAACTCTAGAGTTGATGTAGGAATTTTACTAAAGGTGTAAGAAAATGTACCATCCACCTGTATATGCCTGTGGGGTGTCAAGTGTAAACATGAAAAGTGTGCAGACCCTGTCATGTCATTAAAGAAATTTCTCTATTGAAAGATATAGAGCCATAAATTTTAATTCTATTCAAGGTTTCTCAAACCCTATTCCTAATGAAGTGAGGGAACACTTGCAATAGTTCAAAGGGAAAAGCTCAAAATCAACATCTCAGCATTTGCAAGAGATTTTGATTTGATGGGAGATTATGAGATAAGCCATGAAGATGTTGTCATGAATTTGTTTGTTCAATCTCTGAAGGAAGATGCCAGAGATTGGTTTTCATATTTGCTAGTATGTTTTATCTCTTCATGGAATAGTTCATGGCAGCATTCATAGAACAATTTTGTGAGAGAATTGATCCAAGTTTAGCGAGAAAAAAATTATGAACATCCATAAAGAAGAAGATGAGTTGGTTCCTTCTTTCAATCTCAGATTTGTAAAACATGAGGTGAAATTCTTGAAAGTATAAGACAAAATGATGCATTGTGCTTTTTTGTTTAGCTTAGTGCATTTGATGAATAAATGAGCTATCTGTCAAGAGATAAAGATCCTACAACACTTCATCATGCATGTCAAATTTCCATGGATATTAAAAACAACTCAAAATATTCAATGATGAAGGGATACATGGCTGCAAGTATTGGTTATCCTAGCACACCTCATGCAAGTGGAATTCATGGATCAAACAATAGAAATGATTGTCAAGATGATAATGCTTTTTCTGTTCTAATTTTTCTATCATTACAACATATAAATCACAGTGAACTCCAAGTTGAACATCAACAAAATTTGAGCAATGTTGATCAGATGTCTTTTGTTCAAAATTCTGGCATGAAGCGACATAAGGGAGAATCACCATATGATTTGTTTGCAAGATTTTTGAATGCCTTGCTGAAGGTCCCCAAAAATTTTAGACCTGAGGACTCAATGTGCATTGATTTTTTTTGTGAAATCTATGAGCCAAGGTTGAGTACCTTGCCAAAAGAATTGAAGCCTCATAGTTTTGACCAGGTATTTGTTTGGATAGAAATATTTGAGAGCCCAATGTGATTATGTACAAAGTGTGATATCCCAAAATGCTAATAGCAGTTTTCCTAATGAGAAAAATCAAAACACAATGCACATAACTAAAAAAGGTATATCAGAAAATAAAAATCCATCTTGTGTAAATGAGGATAGTGATTGTAATCAACCCACAAGCAACATACATGCAGATCAATACAACAGTGATGAAGATGAAGATACATGGTATGATGAAAAAATAGATATGCATGAAATCCCACCTTGTAATATCTTGTTTAATGAAGAAGTAAAAGAGATACAAGATGTCATTCCATGTCATGTTTTGATTAGTGAAAATGGTGCAAGTGTTGTTGATTTCTCATTACAAATCAATGGTCAAGATATTGAAAATGAAAATTTAAGTATTCATTCTGAAAACTTTGAGAATAGTTTATGCAGTGATGAGTTTTCTAGTGACGAAGATCATAATTATAGTGAACCTAATTATTTTTTTGAGGATTATAAATGCTCCTATGAGGATGATCTAGAGGTGTTTCCTTCATATAAAGGATGCAATGATATGAATGTTGATGAAGTCACTTTTTCTCAAGTGAATGAACAAATTTCATTTGATGAATAATTGGAATGTAGTTCGGTTTTGTTATCAATGGAGCATACTAACTCTATGGGTGATGATGAGTTTGAAGATAAAAACTTGTGTGTTCAATTTCCTAATCCTGAGCACAGTGTTAGAGATGATAAGGATGTTGATGATGTTGAGTATGACATCGATGAACATGATCATGTTTGTGTTGTTCATGATTGTTTGTGTGAAGTAGATATGGAGATGTTTGTGACACATGAAGAGGATGTTTATGTACAAAATATTTTAAAATGTGTTGATTCAAATTTATATGTAAAGCCACTAGCTCATGAAATTAATGGTGAGATGGAATATGCTTGTTTCAATATGAAAATGGACAGTTTTTCATTCAATAAGGAGTGCATTGATGTGGAAGAGAATGAAGATCCTTGTTCAATTCTTAATGAACAAATTTTAGTTAACAATACATATTTTGCATCTGGATCAACATGCCTATCAATTGATGATGCACATGAAGTTGTGAGCACAATTGAATGTCTTTCTACTAAACCTGTTAATTCTGAAAACATTAGCTTTCAAAATGATTCAGATGTTCATATTAATATGGTGGAAAGCAATGTTGAGTGTGTTACTCATTTTAGCAGTGGATATGTTACAAAAGGTCAATATGAAAAGTTTAACTCAGGGTTAGGTCCTGAATTATTTGATCCTTCCTTTGAAGCATTCTGCATTGAGTTGAATGATGATTTAAGAAATGAATCAGACTATGTTACTGAACCTTATATGAGTGCATTTACCCAATTTTGGGATGTTGATGATGCATATGATCTTCATTTCCATGACACCAAGGAGTTTTGTGATGTGGCTAAGTCAAAATTCCTAGATGTGTGCTTGTGTCATGATGTCCAATTCAAAGAGATTCCTGAATATGAAATTTTTCTTTTTGATGCACCTGAGGGTTGTTTGCATATTGCACAACAAAGTGTTTATGACAATTTCATGTTTGATATGCAAACTAAATTTGATGTCAACATTTGTGATGTTGACTATCATGTGGACTATGAATGTTCTCATTTTTTAGTTCAGTTGGATGACCATTTAGTGGAACATGACAATGAGTTGGATGGGGTAAGATGTCACAATGTGTATGAATATGCTTCACTTGATGAATATGTTATATGCTTTCCAAATTATGGTATATTTCACTTAGTACCTGCTGATGTGTTTTTTATGCACTTCTCAACACAGGTAATGCATAGGTACATCACTTCTCTTGAAAGACAATCTTCCACAATCAAATTTTAGAAGACTATCCCAAGGTCTCTAATGCTAGGTCTTGATAGTGCTTGGAATACCTCCATTGATTCACATGATTTGTTGGAATCATAAGGTGGACTTATGGGTGAGTTACAAAGCATGGGAAGTTAGTTCTAAAAATGAAGTTCTTAAGAAGTAGAAATTGATGTGCAATTGATGCAAGTTCAAAACAATAGTCTAGAACTCTATTTCATCATCATATTTGGATTTACAATGTGCAATGAACCTTTCCTAAGGTTACTATTTAAAAAAAAAGGTCAAAAAGGTAGGGAAGAGAGTAAGTTCCTAGACCTAAGCTGGGAATGAATAGTAACAATGGTGGCTGCTATAGTAGACAAGCTTCCCAAAATTGAGTTTTGCTTGACCAAGAGAAGCCTACAACTACACAAAACCAGTGCAATCTTCTAAGGACTGCAGATTTTCAGATTGCCCACGCACATCATGAACATGCAATCAAACTAAGTTGCAACAATGGCATAAAGAAGCCCAGACTAACTTTCCACAACAACTTGTCATCAACAAGTGCTAAAAGTATGGGCTGAAATCTCATCAAATACTATAACAGCAACATCATCGTAACATCCATCCAAGAACTAACAACTAAAACTAACATGGAAATAGAACCATACATGCATAATGAAAAAACTCAAAAGAAACACCCATAAATCATGCAATGTTTCTTTCTATTGTTGCAGAATGCATTTACACCAATTCTCCAACCATTTACAAATGAGGGGAAAGCCCCTATTTATAGTTTTCCAAAGCCCAAATGAATGGATAGGATTGATTTACAATGAGTGGCTTGTTGGTGTAATTAATTAATTATTACACTAGCATAAGTTAACTTAGGTCTTGCATTTAATTAGTTAAGTCCTAGGTTGCATTATTAGATAAATCATTTAATAAATAAATGGGATAATATTCCCTTCCTTGTTTGGTGGGATAAGATTCCTTCTAGAAGATGAGTTGTCCTTCTAGAACTTATCTCAACATTTAATAATTATCTAGATAGGGTTCACATGTTGTTAGATCAAGACACATGGCAACATCTCATGCATCTTAGGTTTTCTCTCATGCCTATATAATCAGGCATCTTGTACATTTGTAATAATGTCATATTCAATTTGGCATCCTTGCATCTTAATGATAGCATGTTTTTTTTGCCATTTCTCTCTTGTGGAAGTTTTGTCTTGCAGGTGATTCTGGGGGGTATGAGGAGTTCACCTAAACTCCTACATGGTATCAGAGCTTTAGTGCTGCAGACTTCTTCTCAAATATGAGAGATCATTTTTTGGCATGAAGGTCTTGTTGGATGCAAGCAGTCATTTTTCATTCAGAAATCTAGCTTCCACTCAGTTCCAAAAAAAATGATTTATGGGTTTTGTAGCTAGGGTCAAAATATGAACTGGGTATCTTTTAGATTTTTGATATATTGTACGGATTTGGAGAAAATTGTAGTACAAAAATCAGCGCGCATCATTTTTCTCTTGGCTGAGGTTTAAAAAAATTATTTTTTCATCTTCTGCTTGCTGGATCAAAAAATGATTTCTGGGTTTTGTTATTAGCTTCAAAATATTTTTGGGTTTTTGTTTTTGTCTACTCATTATAAACAAATTTTTCAGAAATCAAATTTGAAAAATTTTCATCATGGAGACAAATGTGAACATTGGTTTGTGCATGCACTCATTTTTGTTTTCATGCACTAGGTTAGCATTTTCTCTATAGTTTATGCATGCATTAGCATTCTCTCCTTTTACAATCATTGGGTTATTGTAATAACGAACTGATATAAAGTTCCATTAAGGGGGGTTCTTGCATCCATCTTTCATGTTGGTGACAACTCGCATGAGTTTGTTTGGTTTCCTGTTGTCTCCTTTTAGCTTCTTTCTTGTTTAGTTGGACACATCTTTGGTTTGATTTGGTTCAAAATTCATATTGGGATTTTATGGTTCTTGATCCTCATTGGTTCAGATCTTTCCCATTTGAAGGCCATGTTTTTATGGTGAATGTTCCAGAATCTTGATGGTACTCATCCTATGGGCAGTTTTAGTTTCAGTTTGGCATTGGCTTCGAGACAAAGCTTCCAGATTTGTCACCATTATGGATCCATTCATCCTTTCATCTACTGTTGCTTACAGATTCCAGGGTTGATCTAGTATGTGAGTTTCCAGAGTTCCTTGGCATCGGGTCTACTGTTGCATTTGTGATTTCGATTGGTATTTTGCAAACAAAACTATCTTTCCTTGCTTGCCAGATTTGGGGTTCCAGTGTTTCTTCACAGCAGTTCATCTCACTGAGGGGGGTTTATCTCTCTTTGCATTTGTACATGAGTACCTGATCAGGCCTTGTTGCCGGACTCATCTTTGCATAATAATCTGCTTCTCCCTAAGTTGCACTTATGGGGGGTGTTGGTGTAATTAATTAATTATTACACTAGCATAAGTTAACTTAGGTCTTGCATTTAATTAGTTAAGTCCTAGGTTGCATTATTAGATAAATCATTTAATAAATAAATGGGATAATATTCCCTTCCTTGTTTGGTGGGATAAGATTCCTTCTAGAAGATGAGTTGTCCTTCTAGAACTTATCTCAACATTTAATAATCATCTAGATAGGGTTCACATGTTGTCACATGTTGTTAGATCAAGACACATGGCAACATCTCATGCATCTTAGGTTTTCTCTCATGCCTATATAATCAGGCATCTTGTACATTTGTAATAATGTCATATTCAATTTGGCATCCTTGCATCTTAATGATAGCATGTTTTTTCTGCCATTTCTCTCTTGTGGAAGTTTTGTCTTGTAGTTGATTCTGGGGGGTTTGAGGAGTTCACCTAAACTCCTACATGGCTCACATTTGTTTTACATTAGGGTTTCACCTACCCCTATTATATTGCAATTTAAAATACATCTTTTGTCCCATTCCTATTTTTCCTTCTAGTGCCCAGGTGTTGTAGCAATTTTTTCCTCTTGCTGATTTCCCTTTTTGCTATAGCTGGAACTATTGAAAGTTTCCTTTCTATTTGATGTGTTCCTAGCATTCTTTAGTGAATTAGACGAGCCTCGTTTGTGGATGTGCATCATTGTGGGATGGATTATCTTCCCCCCAATTTGACGGGACAACCCCTGATGGATCACGATCATTTGATGAAAAATAGGACAACCCTTGGTCATTCCTGATTCTAGTAAACAACCATCTAATTTCCCTTTGCACTCATTTTCTCTATCATGCAACCATTTTCTTGAGACTCCCTCTAGTAGGCTTTGTTTGTGTAAACATCCTTTAGTTGGCAATCCTTGTTAGCTTTGATACATTCTCATAGGTGGTTGCACGGAAGCAAACTCATGGGTAACTTCATCTTGCACAATCTCCTCCTATATTAAACTCCTTTTATAATCGTATTCCTGCACATGACAGTAAGCTTAATTAGGCCCATGAAGTATAACTAAATAATGACATGAAATCTCTTTTCGAATCCCTGCGATAGTCTCTAATTGCTTGAATTATTCACTTCGCCAATTCCTGGGATTAGAATAGAGGGGAATATTTGTATATCCACATATCTAGAATCCCTTAGTGATTTTACTATCATGGCCCAAATAACTCCATGTGCATCTATTTGAATTATTGTAACTTGAAATACGCATACTATGGGCATCCTTGATCATAAATGTTATCATTTTGCCCATGTCTGCTTCTATGGTGAAGTTGATACCCACTATTATAAAGAAACAATAGGTAGAAAAATCCTTGTTGCACCTAATGGAGAAAATGGAGTCCATGCCAATCATCATCTGTATGTCAAGACTAAAGGTTCAGCAGATGGTCGCTGAGTAAACTCACAGTCATGTCATCTAGGAGTGATGGTGACGAGGGTCACAGAGCTTGCACATAGGAATTTCATCGTCAAGTTCGTGGGAGGGGTCATGTGGAAGGTCAGGGCAGCCATGCCGTTGGAGAGAAGCATCGAGGAGACAGTGAAAGATTGGTGGCCACCCTCATTACTGAGGCCGCAAGATTCCAAGCCTCCAATGATGAATGATAGATGCCAACATCCCTAACCCTTATTCTGACATCAAGGAAACATAACCATACACAACCATATTTGCAAATTGAGGATTGGTGATGAGTAACGGTGCCAACGCCAAATGCTTCTAAAATCTCCTTTCCATATCTTATATCTTCCTTCTACGGATCTAGACATTTACTTTTGTTATTAAAAAAACCATTTCAGAAATGATCATTACAACTCTCATTTAACGGGTCATCAGTCTGTTCAAAGTGGTCAGCATGTTAAATATTTGATGGTCCTACTGACCTCTTCAAGGCGCCTCCTCTAGTTAAACATTACAGTCGTATCGAACTCACCTTCTCAATTATTTACCGAGCCCATGCTGACTAGGTATTTGATGAAGCAAGTGGGGATCAATTCTCTTGGTTACATTACACACCTTAATATGCAGTGCTCGACCCCATCATGTCGCAAGGATGGAAATAATGTGTCGAACAGCTTGGTCCTTCCCGCCATGGAGTTTGTGACCTCGGTCGACAAAGAGCCACAAATATAATACTCCACTCAACCAGTGAAAGCATTCTATGTGAGACCTCAAGGCACCTAGGACAAGGAGAAGCAGATAGACCACAAGAAATGTGACACGGATGCCATTTATGTGCAGGTGACTCCTCGATCATTAAAGCTCACTTTCATCTTGTTCGATCAAGATATCCTTAAAGGATCATTACCATTATACATCATGTGAAGTCTATTGTAACATCTTCAGGTAAAGGGACGTGGGAATGATGTCAATGACCAATAGTAGTGCTGAATCTGCAAGTTGAAAGTTTGCAGGCACTGGAGGGCAGGACACCAAAACGGAGCAGCCGTTGAAGGAGCGACACACAGTAGATGGAGGCCCACATTGTGGCCTCCACGCGGGTGATGGATGTTTGAACTAGATGATGGAGCTGGCCTTCGCCTATCCCCCCCTTTGTTGAGATTATGGATGCATAGTCCCTAAAGCTCTGGAATATTCAATGGAGGACCCTTGCCAGGAAAGATAATCAACCACACATAAAGTGTTGCAACTAGGCATGCATAATAGAGATTTTATATTGATGATATGATATGATATGAGATGATTACAAATGTACAAATTCCCTAAATATATAGGGAAAAGAGAAAACCTAAGATGCATGAGATGTAGCCATGTGTCATGATCTAACAACATGTGACAACATGTGAACCCTATCTAGGAAATTATTAAATGTTGAGATAAGTTCTAGAAGGACAACTCATCTTCTAGAAGGAATCTTATCCCTACAAACAAGGAAGGGGAAAATTACCCCATTATTAAATGATTTATTAAAATGCAACCTAGAACTAAATGATATATGACCTAAGTTAACTTATGCTAGTGTAATAATTAATTTAATTACACTAACACACCTCATAAGTTCAACTTAGGGAGGAAAATGCAATGATTATGCAGAGATGATAATGATGATGGGTCCCAGCTATGAGGCCATGTTAGGTACCCATTTACAGGATAAAGATGCAGAAAATCTCCCACAACCAGAGAAAAGGGGAAAAACCAGTGGGAACAAAACCCCTCCAAAAAGGAGATGAAAATGCAAAAAATGTGAAGATAGGATGGGAAGGATGGAGGACTCCCAAATACCCCCCAAGGACACCATCCATCACATGGATACAATACAATAGCTCCCCCATAAGATGATATCACCTACAAAAATGGTAAGTGTCTGAAGACAAAACAAGATCCAATGTCGAAAAACAACTTGTCTCCCTTTCGGAAGAAACAAAACCAAGTGCAAGTGCAGAGATGCTTCCCATTCTAGATAGGAATTGAAGGAAGGAAGGATGAATATGGATTATTATGGTGTCTCTGAACTCTACTCAAATGTCTCATTTCCTGAAGATGAAGATGCCACAATCAATGAAAAGGGTGACGAATTAGGATGATATAGAAACTAATGCTAAACAATATCCAAAGATAGTGATGTGATGGATGTGATGGAGACTTCATAGCCCCCCCTGAATGAAGTTTCCTCAAAACCACTAAAAGAATCCTGAAGCCAATCCAACGGTAGATGCTGAAGAAACCTTGAATCTTGAATGGAATGATAGGGAAGAAGTCTCATACATGAAATATCTGAAGAGAGACCAAGTGTCTCTAAGATAGTCTCGGGATTCCCAAGCATGGTTGAGACAAAAGGATGAGGAGACTCAAGAAAACTCTCCAAAGTAGGATCGGAATAGAGGACTGATATCCCCTCAAGAATGTCCTCCAAACCTATAGAAGTAGCCAAGTCAGTGATACCTGAAACGAAGCCATCCCTTGATGTCAAGTCTAGAAAAATGAAGGTGTCTTGATGAATGATGATGGTGGAAGCCTCAATCAATGAATATGGACAAGGAATCACTGAATGTGAAAGGATACCAACTGTCTCTGATGGAGAAGAAGCATTAGAAGAAACCTTGTCAACCTCTTCGGAAGATTCAAGGAAATCAACTTCCTACACAACAATATCATCATGGGGTACTTGATCTGAAGAATGACATTCTGAATCATGATCATCGAGGAATGGTGGAGTGTCTAAATCTCCATATATCTCCCAAAGCTTAGCCCAAAGGATGTGAGGACAGACACAATGATCAATAGAACTCAAAACATCACAATCAACTTGCATAGAAATGATCTCCAAGATAGTGTATATGTTGTAACTCCAAGCAAAATTATGAATACCTTCACTCGGATGAGGAACTATACCATACAGATGAGGCAATAGATCAAGTGATTGGAGATGGTGGTTGATCCCATCTCGCCATTGTGAATAGTTTCCCTTGTGCAACATAGTCAAAGGAGAATAATATGCAAGCCCCATAATAAAATTTCTCCAAAAACACAAAGACACTGACCTTCAACAACAAATAAGGACTTCCAATGATGATGTGCAACTGAAGTGATGCTACCCGGATCAAAAAAATCTTTTCCCAAGGTTCAGGATATCCAAGTTATTGAACAAATGCACCAAATTGAAAAAATGAATGCAAGAATACCTAGAGCTAAAACTAATCAAGGGGTCTAGACTGATGAAAAAAGCTTTGAAAAATATTCCTGATGCCACTGGAATCACTGAAATCTGATGAACGGTTGTGAAGATATGAGCCTCTGAGTTCAGATTAGGGTTTTGTCTTCAGTTGGCTGTAGAATTTTGTACGAGCAAAATTATGCAGAAAAGATTGCACCACTAGAAAGTAGACGAAATCCCTTTCCGACGATATCTCGTTTGCCAAATTTTGATACCCTGGGTGAAAGTTATGATAAAAAGAAAAAAATTCCTATATGAGGCACTCTGTAGACTAATGAGGAGCAAAAAATAAGCCCCCAGGCGCTAAGATTCAGTCGTTGATATGACCGCTATGGTTGAAATGGAAAAAAAAGTGTGCATCGTTGGAGGACAAACACTCAGTCCTTGATGTGACCGCTACCTTGAAGGGCGGGGCTAGGTGTAATGGAAGACACCACCGGTGGTGGATTGGCACTCGACGCCAGCTTTGGACTGCTCAACAAATCCCAGTTGGTGTAGACCTTGGTTGGCGAGAAGGGGCTTTCAGAATACACACACGGGCATTGGCAGAAACAAAGGTGTGGGGCCTGCGGTCAGCAGGAGTGGGTCCGGCCATAAAGGATAAGACGGGCCAAGACAATAAAATTCGGTTGTGATGTGACCAGCGATGGTGGGTGGACTCCAATGACCGGTAACAATGTACTCCCCCTGCCTTAAATGCGACTGATGATAATTTGAAAATTGCAGATTGATTTGACAAGCTGACAAAGATAATATGATTTAATTTTTTAATATTGCATAAAATGCAATTAAAAAATCAAAGATATTCAAATAATTTTTTCCGACTATAATATGTATGTAGAATAAAATACCGCCCGATGATTTAAAAAATAAAAATCAATCCCTTGATAAATGCCGACGAAGATTAAAATACAGTCGCCCTCCAAATATTTTTTTTCTGAAACTATATAAAAATAGCCAAATATATTTTTTTGCCAAACAATATAGATAAATTGCCTAATTTTTTTTTGAAAAAAAAGTGCCCGCATTTAAAAAAAATTGCCTTAGAGGACAACTAAGAGGGAGGATTCTTTTACTGTAAATTTGTACGGACTGTACCAGTTGATTTTGCAAACCCAAATACCTTTGATGCTCTTGGGTTGATGAATCTAATTTTGATGAATGGGCAGGTGATCCTAGGGTTTTGTGGCATTCTGTAGAAAATGGCGAGCTCAGATCTAACTCTATAGCTCAGATCTAACTCTATCTACTTCATAAATCATCTTGGTCCCTGGGTGGAGTCAAGTAGCCTTCAATGGAAACCTTCAATCCTGCAAGAATCTCGCACACCAACTTTCTTGATCGAGGGTTGATGTTTCACTGGACAAGCTCTGATACCATGTTGAGATTATGGATGCACAGTCCCTGAAGCTCTAGAATCTTCAATGCAGGACCCTTGCCAGGCAAGATAATCAACCACACAGAAAGTGTTGCAACTAGGCATGCATAATAGAGATTCTATATTGATGATATGATATGATATGAGATTACAAATGTACAAATGCCCTGAATATATAGGCAAAAGAGAAAACCTAAGATGCATGAGATGTAGCCATGTGTCATGATCTAACAACATGTGACAACATGTGAACCCTATTGAGGAAATTATTAAATGTTGAGATAAGTTCTAGAAGGATAACTCATCTTCTAGAAGGAATCTTATCCCTACAAACAAGGAAGGGGAAAATTACCCCATTATTAAATGATTTATTAAAATGCAACCTAGAACTAAATGATATATGACCTAAGTTAACCTATGCTAGTGTAATAATTAATTTAATTATGCTAACACCATTTTCATACCTATTACATTCTGCTTGATGCTCAAAGGGTGTATCACTCATAATGCGAATGCAGATGCACAGTTCCACAAAAGTTTACTGATAATATTGCATGTCTTCATTAGTATTCCTTCCTAAGTTTGCGGCTCATATAAAGATGGTATTGGTCAATCGTCGTCCAGATAAAAATGGTCGCGTCGACTTGATTTCTTCAAGCGCGGGGTGCCTTGGCCGACATTTTTGACAACAAATACCTGCGTCATTATCATTTCCCACAGTGGGATGTGCCATTTTCATTCATCCAAGATGGTGCTTCAACGTCATTCCAACCATCCTGCCAATCACCTTATCTTCCAGTGTCATTCATGTTAATCACCCCACAGGATAACAATATCAAATTTTTACTATGTCAATTTTGTTTGCAATATCACCAATCAATTCCTTTAGTAGCATGGCAACCCTTTCCCATATATTTTTGAGCTTTTTCGCTTGGCTACTTGCTCCTTACATTCTTTACCAATCCATCCTATGACTTATGATCTTTGTTTTCAGAGTCATCTCGTGCGGACAGGTTATGTAGTTTGGTCGCCGCGGGAGAAGTCCACCGGGATGCCATTTGGAATGGTTGAGAGGTAAACAACCCTAGTGTTAGCGGAGCGCTCAAGGATGGCTGTCATTGGGCTAAATATGGTAGGGAGCCATGCTGTGATTGTTGTAGTAGCGACGACGAACACTGACGAACATCGTGAAGGAAAAACCCGCATCCAAGTATTTCGCGTAATGATCACCACCACCATCTACGAACAATGTCATCGGGTTGGAGAAAACCCGCATTACCTTCCCCACAAGGTATACTTCATTTCTAACTATGAGCCTTGAATATGTTTTCATGGCGCCAACCATCTATATGTCCCTCAAAGCACAAAATCCCTCATGAGAACAATTTAAGGTGATCGAACTAAGGTTTGAGAATTTTAGAATTGGTCCGCCTGATAATGTTCATTCACTTGGATTTAAACATTCATTCAAATTTCCCCAGCCATTGTGGGATGTGTCACGCCCCACCCATCCACTCATGATGGTGTGTGCTTCTAAAAGTTCATATTTACATGATATGTGCCTAAAACAAATCATATCGAGACCTTATGTCAACCACAATATCGGTTGTCCCATTTCATTAATCCACCTTGCAACATTGTTTATCATCATTCTCAGCTTGCAGAAGGTGGGAGATGAGATCTTTGAACTTATGACCCAAAACCACCAACTCTCTTCAATGCAGTAGTGTTTTCCATCAGTTTTTGCAGATAGAAGGATGCGGAGAGGCGCAGGACTAATGCCGCTAAGAACGACACTAGAGGAGACATCCATTGAAGGGGAAAAACCTACACTCAAGACCGCTGCCAGAGGAAATGATGTGTTCGTGTGAGAGGGTGACAACCCATGATAGGCTGTGAATATAATGCCACTAAAGACCGATCAAAGAGAGTATGCCATTCTAACACCCACATACCCCATGTCACAGTGCCCATGCATTTTCTTGTTTATTTCATGATTAGTCTCAATCTGGGGCTGGTTTTGCAACATTCTATAACCATAATTCCACTCATTGAGGCCAATTTAAAATGCTCAAAAGAATACAAAGATAAGAGTGCAGTTACCCGAGTGAGAATTCTATTCAGAAAATGGCATAGAATCTCAAATACACATTGGGTGCTAAATAAAACACCGTTGGGTTGGTCCAAAATGGCAGCTATGAAAGGTACAATGCCCGCACTGGCAGAATCCGCATAGGGAACAACCCATGGAGGGATGAGGAAGCATTTTCTACGACACGTCCATGGGGACTGTGGGCCCTGCATAGAAAGAAGTCATTGGACAGGTGAGTGTGGGTGGCGGGTGAAGGAATGTCGCTTCAACACAGTCATTAAGAGGATGGTAGAAGATGTACGAAAACCCACATAGCGGATCCCGTAGGGGAAGACAGCCACTTGGCAGAAATTTTGAATGTATCCATTGTGAAAGGCTTCGTTATGTGGCATTGAGGACTTATGCTCTTGAGATCATCATCTAACAACTTGGCACTATTGATCATGAAAATGACCACTAAGCCCAGATCAATGTAGATGAAGAAAGCAAGTGTGCCATGAATGAACATTGTGTGACGATGACAGAATGGTGAACGACAACTGTTGTGGGGAAACCCAATAAAAGATGATGGCTTCAGTGGGTTGCAGGTTAGAGGAGTGGGGAGTTAATAGACCTTTACCATTCAGAAATGGCGTCAGGGTGACATACTTCCGCAGGTCACAGCTCGCAAGGGTGCGCCTGCTGGTGGGTTTTGACTCAAAAGCTTTCCCAC
>VDFB02252616.1:207770565-208005086 GCA_007258455.2 Sequoia sempervirens | reverse complement strand
AACCAACTCATCTTCTTCTTTATGGATGTTCATAATTTTTTTCTCGCTAAACTTGGATCAATTCTCTCACAAAATTGTTCTATGAATGCTGCCATGAACTATTCCATGAAGAGATAAAACATACTAGCAAATATGAAAACCAATCTCTGGCATCTTCCTTCAGAGATTGAACAAACAAATTCATGACAACATCTTCATGGCTTATCTCATAATCTCCCATCAAATCAAAATCTCTTGCAAATGCTGAGATGTTGATTTTGAGCTTTTCCCTTTGAACTATTGCAAGTGTT
Source organism: Sequoia sempervirens (assembly GCA_007258455.2). Classification (NCBI taxonomy): domain Eukaryota; kingdom Viridiplantae; phylum Streptophyta; class Pinopsida; order Cupressales; family Cupressaceae; genus Sequoia; species Sequoia sempervirens. The sequence continues at coordinate 208,004,796 of VDFB02252616.1, read as the reverse complement.
CCCTCACTTCATTAGGAATAGGGTTTGAGAAACCTTGAATAGAATTAAAATTTATGGCTCTATATCTTTCAATAGAGAAATTTCTTTAATGACATGACAGGGTCTGCACACTTTTCATGTTTACACTTGACACCCCACAGGCATATACAGGTGGATGGTACATTTTCTTACACCTTTAGTAAAATTCCTACATCAACTCTAGAGTTTATCATTCACTACCCTCTTTCTTTCTTTCATCATGACCTTAAAATATTAAAAAATGCATAACCCAAATGCATCTACACCTAAGATCTCTTTAGTGGGAATATTTAAGAACAAACATACTTCTTCAACATAATACATAGGCTGCAAATTATATAACTTAGAAGTATGTAGAATAATCACTACTATTTCCCTCTCTTAGTGCTTAGTTTCACTCAATAGAGAACCAAAAATTTTCAAGAAATTCAAATATAGTTTTCAGACACAAACTTATGCTTCTTGAAAACCAAAACATAAAAAATACTTGGATATGTTGCAGTTGATGCAAATTTTCCTTACTGGAAATCTTTATAGATCTGAAACATATTTCACATCTTCATCAGGTTCTTTTCACAGTCGTCGCCTCTCTTCATAAATGACTAAACTTCAAACAATATGAAGCTCTTTCAAAGATGAATTTCATTTTGGGTTATTTTTTTTAAAATTTGCTGCAGCAAAACTTCTTCCAGGTCTGAAAACATCAATATCTAAACTAGATGTTCAGATTCACCAAATTCTTGACTCTTTTCAAATGGAAAATATTTTGATCTCCCAAACAGAGTTGCCAATTTGTTGGCATTTTTCTAGTAGAACCTTAAAAACCCTCTAAAGGATAGCCAGTCCTTATGCTTAAGAACTTCAAGATTAGTGGCCAACAAACAAGAGATGGATTTTATGCTTTTCTCCCTTGCACTTTAGGCTTTGAAAAACCTAGGAGGGTGATCCTATGTGACACTGGATGCATATTGTGGACTGAGGATCGTCAGTGCGAGTCGATTAAGCTTGATCCATGATGAATCAAAGCATAATTTAGCCACTAAACCTCAAACACAAACAAGATCATTCAAATTGAAAGTTAAACTAAGCATTTATTGAAACTAAAAATTACAAACTACGAAAAATAGTTAAATTCCTACTCTAACCCATTTCAAACTTATCCTGTTTTGGAATTGGTGTCATGTTGATGTGGAACAATGACCCTTTCCCAATCCCATGATTTGTGAGCTTGTTTCAATTGGTTCTATGGAAGAGAATCGATGAAACCATTGTGATAAATGGATAAAACCCTAATTTATGCTAAATTAAACATTATGCAAGCTAAGTTAACATGATTTTATGCTAAAATTGATCTAACTATGCAATTGCTAAGCTAATCTAAGCTAATTCTAAGCTAAAAGATGGAAACCCTAATTTATAAACAAGCTAATATGGATGCATGGAAGCCATTAATGGAAGCTTGAATCTATTATGCAACTAAAATGAACTAAAATTATGCTAAAAGTGAGTAAAGTATGAGTGTGAATGCAAGTGATTTCAACAGCATGAGTTTGCAATTGAAAGATGGATCCATTTGTCTCCAAATAGTGTTCTATTTATAGGAGAGCAAATGAAAAATGGAGGGTTGAGATTGAAAAATCAAATCAACGGTCCAGGATGGAGGAAATAGGAGACATGGATCATGGATTCTCATCAACGGGTGAGAATACAAGATGAGATTTAATCAAGGGTTCACATTTGTTCCAAACAAACACACTTTTGACCTGCACACATAGGTCACCAGGTGACTTGTTGAAGAGGTTAAAGGTTTAGCTTGTTCAAGAAGCCAAGTGAGATGATTGGAAGAGAGAGAATATTCTTTGGAATATTCTCATGGGTGAGAAATTAGATATTTTGCAAATTAAAAGAAAGTTTTAATTGTGCAAAAAAAAGAAGGATAAGGAATATTCCCTTTTGGAGGAAGATTAGTTTAATTGTTAATTAAACAAGGTTTAATCATGCAATTAGGGGATTTGAAGAATTAAAATGATATTCATTAAATGATTTAATGAATGGGGTAGAGATGAAATGATATTTAATTAAATAACTTAAGATTATTTAATTAAATAAGATGACTTAGGGAATTAAATTAAATACTTTGACTTATTTATTTTAATGAGATGAAGTGTTAGCATGAAATGGGGTGATTTAACCCGATTTGAATTAATTAGGTTAATAGATGAAAATGATGCAATTAATTAATTAGCTAGGCTAATTCAATTAATTAAGTGAAAAGAGGATGGGTTTCAAGAGGAAATGATGTTAGTAAACCTAATTCAAGTATATGATATCATCTAGGAATTTTTTCGATGTCTACACATATATTCAACGTGTGATGCAAAACAATGTAAAGCAGATAAACTTCATACAATACAACAAGGATGTGTATGGTTATCTCCAACTGACTCATTTTCACCCAAAATGGAGTAGTAGAGAAATATATAAATCATAACAGATTTAAACCCTTAATTTGCACATGAAGAAGTAGATGTTTGTCATCCATATCTCATTCACTTGCTGAGATGAGCCAATTAAAACACATTGGACACCTTCTTCCCACCGTGATTCCCCCTTGGCTTTGCTCTTCAACACTTGAGTTAACTTTGATATATGCTCTATTTGCTTTTAATAAATCCTTCAAGAGACAATAAAATATATTGCCTTTAATGAAGCATGATCCTCTCATGAACATAACAGAAGAGATCATCACATTTCTTATGTTGTAGGTAAATTTGTGACATGGATGAAGCATTCAAATAGCCATGGAGGCATTTTCAGTTACATTGGGTGTTTGCAGCATCAATGGGCACTTTAAAATGGGCCAAATATTGCTAAAACAACTACCTAAGCAATATAAATGGTTGAGACACTTTTCTGGAGATTGAAATAATATTTTCCAACTTGTAGATGCATTTAAATTTTTTCCCAAAGCTTAAAAATGTGATTAATCACATTTTCAACCATGAAAACCATAAAAAGTTTCCCCAAATCTTCCCTCACGTGGCAAATTTTAACTCCAATGCCTGGGCATAAGCCATTTCAAAGCTTCCCCGCTTCCCCAGGGAGAGCATGTTGACAACACTTTTAAAATTATTTAATATTTTTTTAATAATGTTTTATGCCAACAATTATCCTTTGCATAAAATCCCAACACTCTTCCTCGCTTCCTCGCTAGCTTTGCTGCCATGAGCTTTCACTATTGCGGATTGGCGGGCAACAATGAGAAAGCCACGAATTTTTTAAAAAAAAATGTTTAATACAACTTTTCAAGGTTTATATAGTCTCCTTTAATATTTAACCACCTCCCAAAAGCTGCCCACACCTCCCCCCACTTCCCGCAATGCCGAGGGCTGGCGGGGAAGCTTGTCATGAAGTTTATAAAGTTAAAATTTATAAAACATGAGGAATATTTAATTTTCCCTAAAACTCCCCCAATTCATGTGCATTTCATTTTAATAGCATTTAAAATATGTAAAATATTTTAAACATTAGCTTTTGCAACATTAGGAAAAATGCCAATTTTTAATTTCACTTGTCACCCAAACAGGGAAAATTCATTGCGCACAAACAAAAACCCCTAGAGTTGAGATTTTTTGCAAGCGGCCATAATCAATTATGGGTTTTAAATCAGATTTTTCCCAAAAATTAGAGTTTAGACCTACCTCCTTTGTAAACTGGCCCGCTGAACGTGTTCACCGCAACTGAAATACACTAAAATAATGCATCCGAAGACCTCCATTTTTTATGAAAATGGGACTGAAGATGTTTTAGACCAAAAAAAGAAATGGGTTTCCTTCAAATTTGTGAAATTTGCAACTTTTCATAACACCAATTTTAGCCCGGTCGCAGTCAGAAGGATTAAATAGCCCATCAAAAATTTTAAACATTAGCTTTTGCAACATTAGGAAAAATGCCAATTTTTAATTTCACCTGTCACCCAAACAGGGAAAATTCATTGCGTGCAAACAAAAACCCCTAGAGTTGAGATTTTTTGAAAGCGGCCATAATCAATTATGGGTTTTAAATCAGATTTTTCCCAAAAATTAGAGTTTAGACCTACCTCCTTTGTAAACTGGCCAACTGAACATGTTCACCGCAACTGAAATACACTAAAATAATGCATCAGAAGACCTCCATTTTTTATGAAAATGGGACTGAAGATGTTTTAGACCAAAAAAAGAAATGGGTTTCCTTCAAATTTGTGAAATTTGCAACTTTTCATAACACCAATTTTAGCCCGATCGCAGTCAGAAGGATTAAATAGCCCATCAAAACTCATCCTGGAAGTGCGAAAATAAATAGATGCACTACCATATTTACCAAGAAACATTCTACTATATATATTTGCAAGATGAACTCTGAGCTACAAAATTCTAATCAGAAAAGATGGGCTCCGGGGTAGATTAAGCAGTATGCCGACCTAGCCTCTATCAACACATTGAAAGGGCATAGGCACTTCAAATTTACAAAATTTGAAGGTGACATCACCTTGCAATGTGTCCAAAATTGTTGTATTTGAAACAAATGATATTAAATTTGTACAAAGGTGCAAATTCATTATTGCTAAAAAGATTATTTCTTCTTACCGAAGCTCTTATACAGTCAACAACCTTATGACCAAAATTATTGCAATTAAAGCAATAACCAAAGAAAGGAGAATTTGACCTGGTACTATATCCATGTCTTCTCGATCTTCTTTTATTCTGTACTTGAATAAAGTCATCATTGCATCTCATGATTTCATCACTTTTCATGGTTCTTTCAAATTTTGAACTTCTGAATCCTATCACTTCTGAACTTTCCCTGGTAGTCTTCTCAGATTGTACTATCACCTCCTTCTGATCATCAAAACCTGTTATAGTTTTGATATGTGGAGCTATTTGTCTCTCAAAAATATTATCTAGGGTTTCATTACTTTTACCAAAAAAATTCTATAGTTTTTGGTTCACATTCTCAAGCTCATTTCTCACTGCCACAATTTCTACTTCAATCTTCTCATAGTCTTTGTCTCTTGTGTTGGGAAAATGTGTCTCAACCTTGCAATTACATAAGTTACTGTTGATACATAACGTATTGTTCATCCGGAAACAATGGCATGGGTGCGGGGGAGACTCCCCCGCGAGGGGTCTCAGGGGATCATCCCCCCAACTGGGGGTCCAAGGGGCAACACGCCCCAGTGGGGGCTTGGGGGAAGCGCCCGCGGAGGCCAAATTTTATGTACACTTTATTATTGAAAATTTGGACGCTCCATCACTATGTCTCATATATGGCAGTCGATATTTTTCTTGGCTTGACTTTCCCTAGAATGCAACCCTATTTTATGAGGGAATTGCATTATGGATGTGTATTGTGATGTATTATGAGAGTCTTATAGCGGTTTTGTTAATTTTGGATCTCTAGTTGGTGATATTCTTGTGAGAAGATTGCTCTACAAGCATATTGTAATCTTTGTGATTTTTGAATAATATATTGGGTGGATTTTGGAGTGTGGGGTTTTTCTCTCGAAAGGGTTTTCCCCACATAAATCATTGTGTTGTGGTATTCATGATATTTGTGTTTATTTCTATTTAAGTTTTTGTAACTGTTAAAGATCTATAAAAGTCTTGCATTATTCTCCTCTCAAGATTAGTGTAGGATGTTGTTCTACTACTATAGCTTCCTTACAAGTGGTATCAGAGCTTGATCACCTTTGGTTTCAGTTGTAGGTTATTGGTTTTTTTGAACTAATCCAAATTTGAGTGGGAGCTTCAGTAAAAGACACTTTGTGATCTTGTTGCAAGAATTTTTAGATGACAAGTTCTTTAGGGAGAATAAAGGTGGATAGATTTTCTAGAAATAATTTTGAAATGTGGAAGCTGAAAATGGACAATCTATTAATAGATCAAGATTTGTGGGATGTTGTTGATGAGAATGTTTCAAGGTCTCCAGATCCTACTCAAGCTTCTCAATATGATGTTATAGACCATAAAGCCAAGGGCCTAATCATATTGTGCTTGGCAGACTCTTTTTTAATCAATTTTCATGAAGAGGCCTCGCACATAAACTATGGAAGAAGCTTGGTGAGATGTATCAAGCTAAATCTTTAGTGAAAAATATTCTCTTGAGGAATCTATTGTATTCCTTGAGAATGGAAGAGGGTGGAAGAATTATAGACCACCAAGAAGCATTCAATATATTGGTGGATCAGTTGGAATCAATTGGTGTCAAAATGGATGAGGAGGAGAAATGTCAAATCCTGCTTTGTTCTTTGCTTGATTTGTGGGATTCTCTTGTTATGGTTGTTGGGAGAAATTATTTATATTGAAGATTGAAGATGTGGTGGGTTCTTTGCTTTTTGAAGAGAAGAGGAGGAAGGTATCCATTAGTACCAAGGATTCTTTGAATTTTTGTGGAAGACCTAAGGAAAAAGAAAATAAGAATGAGAAGCGTGAAAAATCCAAGTCCAAGTGGAGATCTAAGTCTCCTGGAAAGTCCAAAGTCATTTGCTGGAACTACGGTAATCCTCAACATGTTCGTAAGGACTGCAAAGAACAAAAGAAGAAGAAAAAGAAGAAATTTGATTATGATTCTGAGTCTGAGAAGGAATATGGTGATATATTCATTGTAGCTTTGGCAACTCGTGTAGGTAATGATGCATGGTTAATTGAATCAGGCGCATCTTTCCATATGACCTTTAATAGAGATTTGTTTTTTGAATATGAAGAATTTGATGAAGGTAAGGTGTACTTTGCTGATAATTCTTATTTAAATATTGTTGGTTGTGGTAAAGTTAAAATCAGGTTTCCTGATGGTAGAATAAAAAGGATTAATGGTGTGTTGCATATCCTTGGTTTAGCATGAATTTTATTATTTGTGAGAAAACTAATAGATGCAAGTGTGCACGTAGTATTTTTCTGATGTAGGATGCAGGATGGTCAGAGGTGCTATGGTAATTGCTAGAGGTTTCAGATATGGCACATTGTATAAGCTTGATGCATGCACTATTGAGTGCAACAGTACTTCTATGAAAATAAAGTTTGTGGAAGAAGTGAGGGTTTCACCTTCAACATATGGTCATGGCTTTTGAGTACCAAAGGGTGCCCTTTCTTCTAAATCAAAGTTACCTACAAAGAAAACTATGTTATGGCACTAGAGAGTTTGCCACATTGGAGAAAAGGGTCTAAGGACCTTGAAAAATAAAAACCTCATTGAAGGTCTATCTGATTGTAATATTGAATTTGATTTTTGTGAGCATTGCATTTATGGAAAAAAAAACCACGTTTAGTTTAACTCGAGTTCTCATAAATATTGTGGTGTATTGGATCTTATTCACTTTGATGTGTTTGGTCTTGTTGATGTCCATTCAATTGGAAAATCCACATATTATGTTTCATTTATTAATGATTATAGTAGAAGGACATGGGTATATTTTCTAAAGAGTAAATCTAAAGTTTTTAGTCAATTTAAAGAATTTAAAGCAATGGTTAAGTTGCAGATTGGAAATAAAATAAAATGTTTGAGGACTGATAATGGTGGTGAATGTTTCTCTAATGATTTTGATAAATTTTGTAAATATTGTGGTATTCATAGCCAAAAGGAAACTCCATATTCTCCCACTACAACAAATCCATGTGATTTGCTCCATTTTTTGCTTCCACCCACTATTTTAATGTATTTTTTGCCAATTTTTTGAAAACATCAGCGCTATTTATTGGGATGGCGCTATTTTTGGCATTTATTTGTGTTGATCAAGACAAGTCGGTGCTAATTAAGGCGCTAATTTGCATTGAAATTAGCGTTGCCTTTAGCGCCGATATTAGCTTCGAGTGTGGCACCGTTGTTAGCACCGCCTTTAGCTCTGAGTTTAGCTTCGAGTTTAGCACCACTTTTAGCTCCAACTTTAGCTTCGAGTTTAGCTTTAGGTTTAGCGCCGGTTTAGACACCCCTATGTCGAAGAGACTTATTTATATGTCTCATCGACGATGTAAAATAGTGAAATGTCAACAAGATACATGCATATTGAGGAGAGAATCACTTATGTCACATCGAAAAGGTATATCTACAAGTGCTTGGTGAAACAAAACTCTTGGATATAACAAAGTGATGTCGATGAGACATTGAGATATCAATAAGACAAATAAGATTGTCTCATCGACACTCTTCAAGTAATGATCAAAAGCATACATCGCTATACCACCGGGAAGGTGAGCAACATATGCGATAGAACGGTATACACTGCAACCCAACAACAAGAAGCCTTGAGAAAGGCGGTAGTGCAGTAAACAACAGAAGGGAAGGGAAAAACACTGCCATATCATAGCGGGTATAATAAGAGACGGTGGTAGTACGGTAATCATGGCATCATTATAATTTAATGTACTAAATGTAGCAAATCACATCAGTCACAATCCATTTGAATAAATCATTTAATGAATCGAGAATATAGCCCACCAAAATACTCTAAAACTCTAATAAACATACTCTAATTTTTTTGTCAAAATCTTATTTTCAGGCATAGCCCGCCAGAATGGAGTTTTCATTTTAATAAACATACAATAAAACCTTTGTTGAAACCTTATTTTTTGGCGTAGCCCGCCAAAATGGAGAAGTGTTTCAGTAAATAATGATAGAGAATGGTAAGGAGGCATAGGATTCATTGTTGTTTATCTCATTCCCGCTTTGATCAACAAGGGTTACAATGTTCACACTACTATTTGTAATCCAGGTATTTAATTGAAATATGTTTACATAATCTCAAATTCCTTTAGATGCTTTTGAAGTATGAATGTATCCTATATAGGGTTTAGAATGACTTATTTTAATTTAATAAAATAAATTAGATGCTTTTGAAGTATCAATGTGTCCTATATAGGGTTTAGAATAATTTCTTTTAATTTAAAAAAATAAATAAATGATGTATTTTCCTGTGATTAGATAATGTGGAGATCTCCTAAATATACCCTAGTTCACACTGTGTTCATTACTCCAACTGCTAGGGTTTTACATTTGAAATCTTTAATATCGTCATGATAGTGGCTTTTAAATACATCTCAATCTTTGCTTTAATCTTTATCATGTAACCCTTGAGTTCCATAATCCACCTTCAATGTCTTCTAAGAACGTTGTCTTAAGCTAGACTACATAGTATGAATATAAAGCAAGTCCTTCATACCTGCCATTGCTCCAAATCACCACTCATCGCCTTGCTTAAAATGTTTCCTCCATAAGCACAATAACATGTTTTAAAATCATGGTTTCTATTGATTAACCATTAAGGTCACTACTTTCATTAAGATACAATGAGATTTTTGTCTTCAAACTTAAGGCATTATGCAAGATAACATTGTGAATTGTTTGTTGTGTGCAATTTGATTTTCTTACACATTTACTGCTTTACTAACTGCCTTGAAGATTGGCTATTGCACCATCAACTACAATCTCAAACAACTCACTCACTGCCACTTGAAGATTCCTTTCATGAGCATCCTTGTATAAAATCAAACTATGCCCTATAGATTGCCTACTTACTTACTAATATAGGGGACTCATTGTCTCATGGTATTTTGAGTTTTATTTAGAAGGGGTTAATATGTGGCATTTTTATGTGCAAGAAAAATAAATAGTGATGCAACGTTCGGGTATGGACAGTTAAGGAAAAATCAGATTGCTATCGGTGTCATAACCAAGTTGGATGGTACCTTGAGCCGGTGTGAAACACTTCTGGTTGTTTTCACTCTGAAGCAGAACTTGTGTGTAGGAATTTCCAAATATCCGACAGAGGAAGTTCCTACATTCTCAAGATAAAATAATAAATTTTCTTATCCAGTTTCTGATCCAACCTTACATTTTTAATATCTGATAGAGAAAGTTTGTACATTCTAAAGATAAAATCATAAATCTGCTTATCCATCTTCTGATCTAATTTGAGGTCGTGAATATCGAACAGAGAAAGTTCCAACTCCAAATTCTAGAAAGTTCCTACATTCTAAAGATAAAATCATAAATTTTATCGGTCCAACTGGAGATCCAATTTCAGGCCGTGAAGCTCTGACAAAGAAAGTTCCTACATTCTAAAGATAAAATCATAAAAAAAATTGTCCAATTTGAGGTCCAATTGTAAGGATTTGTCTTTTTAATTATACTTTCTGACATTTATCTTGATACAAATTGTTACTTTAGAATTAGGGTATTTCTTTTCTTCTAATGTTTTCAACCCTCATTTCAGGGAAGAGCTCTGAAGATGGTTCCTTCAGATGGAGACTACACTTTTCCGCTTTAGGTTTCATCTAGAAACACCAGAAGCTTAGGTACTGTCATACTCAGGTACAACAGAGTTTGAGGTTACCTTGTTCTCCTTGATACAAAATTTTGTTCTTCAATCCCTCTTAAGCAACATTCGCTATTATGGACTTCATCATTGTACCTTTCATGCATTCGATTTAATTTGTTATGTGGAAACATGTTGTCTCTATCTTTGCAAGTGATGACTATTGTGTAATCTTTTAATCTACATGACTGCCCCTCATGTTCAATTCTTGTGACTGTTATGATGCTTGGGGCTGCTTACTTTTAACCAGACTGTTAATCAAAACTATCTTGGAATCCCTAATGATCAATTTTGTTAGAATCATGGCTATGTTGATAGTGGAATGTTCTTATTAATAAGGATAAATATTTATCAATAAGGATATTACCCCTTGCCAACATACTCCACTATCCTTGCAAAGATTGATCTTTAATGCTTCATGGATGGTTTACTTGTGATTATCCTTCTTAAATAAAACAATAGGGTAGCAGGTTGGGCTCAGCCCTTGTGGGAGCCACATTTCACCTCACATGTTGTAACCAGATAAACAAAACAACCTAATTTTATCTATACCTGCACAATGAGAAAACATGTTAGATAAAACTGAGAATATGATAGATATGTTTGATAACTTTCTTGTTTTCCTAGACATCTATGGTATTCAAGTTATTTGAATGCACATGATGATCAAATTATATGTTTATAGATGTGTGCACATATTTTGACTGGTGATCCTTCATTGCTCTAACAACTCTCTTCTCACTCAAATGCAGGGAACCTAGGAGCAGCAAGGAAGACATCAACTTGGAGGCTTAGACAAGTGGGAAGACTGAAGATGATGCAGAACAAAGCAACCGGGATTCGTCATTGAGGCAATGACAGGTCCCCTTTCTCTTTATGTGCATTTTTCTCTTTTGTATCTATAAATGTATAGTTTTTTTATTATATGCATTCAAATAGTCAGTTCCACAACTTGTGTGGAAAAACATACATTTACATTATCAATAAAGACTACATTTTTGAAAGGATTGTAGAATCTTTCCTATATTATATGCATCTGCATAAGTGCAATCTAGTAATGTAATCTTCTGATTTTGTTTATGCACATGAATGTAATGTAGCAGAATTAAAAATGTACCTTACTCTTCATTTGAAAATCACAAAATCTCTACCTGATTGAGCTATTAACTTTTGTGTCTTCATGAACATATGTTGATGCAAAATGAATGGAAGAAGCATCCAAGTTTAATCCTATTTTTTTCTGCCAACAATTCATACCAAAGATTGAACAATTTAAGGATATTGCAATAGGTAATTTGTATTGACACAAATAATATTACTGAAGCATTTCAAAGTTGAGGCCGTAAGAATCATCCTTTTTTAAACATGGATTGTGTTGTAGCAAAAATTCCATCCTAATTATTTTTGCATACTTCCATTTTCACTCATCTCTTACATCCACCATATGCATAGAAATCCTGTCATAATAACTTAAATTTAATAAAACCCTTCACGTGAGCTTCCAAAAAAAACCCTTGATCACAACATCAAAGTATATTCCTCCTTTGAAATACTCCTATGATTTCTCATAGCATATCACCAAGACAACACCATGTCGATGAGAGTCCCTCCAAAGTATTCACAACATTAGCACAAAGCACAGATAAAAAATGTAGATGAGACACCCCTATGTCGAAGAGACTTGTTTATATGTCTCATCGATGATGTAAAATAGTGAAATGACAACAAGATACAGGCATATCGAGGAGAGAATCACTTATGTCACATTGACAAGGTATATCTACAAGTGCTTGGCAAAACACAACTCTTGGATATAATGAAGTAATTGTCGATGAGATAGTGGCATATCAACAAGAGACATTAACTTGTCTCATCAACACCAGCAACCAACATCGGAGGAACATAAGATCTAATGTCGATGAGACATTGAGATATCAGTAAGACAAATAATATTTTCTCATCAACACTCTTCAAGTAATGATCAAAAGAATACACCGCTATACCACCGAGAAGGTGAGCAACATATGCGGTAGAGCAGTATACACTGCAACCCCGCAACAAGAAGCCTTGAGCAAGGCGGTAGTGTGGTAAACATTAGAAGGGAAGGGAAAAACACCACCATACCAACGTATTGAAGAAACAATGGGCATTTTAATTAAAAGTCTCTTCGATAATTATGAAATGATGATTAGTCCAATTGATGTGACTAACAAAAATATCGATGAGACTACCGCTATTAATGAAGAACTTGATCATAAAGGTGGCACGAGCACCATTTATGAACTAGGATTGTATGAAGTGTCCTAAAATTTGATAAATACGACCTCAAAGAAGTTGAAATTGCTATGAATTGTAATTGAAGTATTTGGAGAACCAAGTTGGACGGTGGTAGGTAGCTGAAAATTTGCAGCATTTATCCAAGTAAGTGGTCTAGACTCAGCTCAAATTATTTTCTCAGTAAGTAGATGAAATCATTGCATGAGTAGGGTTGAGATGGAAAAAACCCCAAGCAAACAGAAAGCAAAAAGACAAAAAACTAAAGCTAGGATATTGAATCAAGACTTAATCGATCAGTGTCCTGGGTCTGGGCCAAAATCCAAAAGAATAACATAGCTTAACCCATCGAGTGTGACATTAGTAGATAAACAAAAATATCTGGGAGATGTAAGGACTCCGTGTAGGGGTTGTGACCTCTTTATTTATCATTATAGGAAGAAATTCTGGCATAGGCCAGTGTCAAACCCATGGAATTTGAATTTGGGTAAACTTGTAGTACCCAACATCTTTGTGAACGTAGAGTTAATCAAGGTGTTGGCAAAGAATTACAATCTGATGATGAGAGCAATTCATTTTCCTGATGGGTCACAGTTCATGGTCATAAAGCTAGATTATATTTCCATGATTTTTTAGCTAGACATTTCCCTAAAAACAAAATTATGAATTAGAGACTTGTTGGAGGAATAATGCACCATGGACACAAGTCACAAGAGGTGGAAATTGCCTCTACATAGGATTAAAGGCACAAGTAACCAAACTATGAGGTTCTCTAGTGAAGATAAGCTAGTCAAGTATTGGGAATTGATGTTCCTGAGAACATGAAAATTGCTCCCATGGTTTTAGCTACAGACATCCAGAGCCATAATTACCGACCGTATGATTATGCAGAGTATTTATCAAAGGCCATAAATAATTCCCTCAATATCATCAAGAATGACAGTGAAGTGATTAATTTCAAGCACTATTTTCTTTTCATGCACATGATATTATACGAAGGGCAGGTGATGGGGATATGGGGTGAGGAATTAAGAATAAAAGAGTTAGATAATGATGGAAATCCAAGGCATGTACAAATGTGGACATTTGTGTGGGACAGCAGGTGTGGGAGGTCCCACTACCTATATTTTGAGGAATATTTTGTCAAACCACTATACAAGATGCTAGGCCACAAATGTGACTACAACCTCTCCCCAGAGATCTTAAGATTTATCCGACCAAAAGATGTGGATCATGAAGCGGGGATAAATCACAATTGGGGGGACCAGTACATGTTTGGGGATTGTATTGTTATCAGGGTTTTTTGATTTGAAGTTGCACCTTATTTGCTGCCTAAGACTGTGCCAGAAAGAGTTGCTTATTTAGAGATCATAAGGCAAATGTCATTTTCAGCTTTCATGCATTTAAAGAGCTATGGGAGGTAGACTTTCATGCCTTCCACTTTATGATTTGGTGATTTCACTATTATCTCTGATTCAGGCTATGACTTGGTTAGTGGTAAATTGGATTATTATGGCTTGCTGGTTGGCAACAAAAGGGAAAAGTTTGATCCTGACCACTTAATTTGTGATGCCAAAAAATTTCAGAAACTGAAAAGGTATGAGCATAGTTTCCTTTTAGAAGATGTCATCAGAAATTGTGAAGAAAAACAAAACATGATAAGAATGAATGCCTACAGTAGGGTTATGATGGTTGAGGCTTGGAAGGTGAATAATAACCCAGGCTACATAGGGGCTTTCCTTGAGGTACAAGATCCCATAGAAATAATTGAACAATTAATCCTCCATGAAGAAGAACTGATAAGAGATGTGCCACTTGTGGCATTTGAAAGAGAAAGGGGCATCGGTCCTAGGAGGCAAGTAGAAAATCACACCACTAGATCACTTATCACCTCAGCCTACTCCTGAAGTGAGATTTTCAATTGGTTCCCCATCCATGGAAGGAGATAACACTGAGGAAGAAGAAGTCTCACAGTTTAATGCTCCTATTATACCCCAATATGAGATGCCATTGGAAAGAATTGTGATCACTTTTGAAGCCTCTGATGAGCTATCAAATGATGTGAGGCATCATGCAAGTCAGGAATTTGTTGCAAATGATACTTTTGTGCAGACCCTTGAATTTAATTCCTTTATATATGAGTATGAAGGAAGACTAATAAGAGAAAGGTTAAAGGACATTGACCTTGAGAAAGAGGCTTATGCCTTGAAAGAGTTACAACATGAATTTGATAGGGAAATGAGAAACATGACTGCTGAGAGAGGAAGAGCATTATTGCAAGAAGTCAAAGTTATGCTCCTTCCTGGGTGGGACATTAGTTCATCCATTGTGTTTGATAGCTTTTTGAAGAGAAAGAATAAAACTTTGCAAATAACGGATGAAGCAGGTGACAGGGTCTATACAGGGTCAAGGTACAATCCTGATAATACCACTTTGCAAATTTCAGCTCTTTACCCCCCAGGAAAGAAGCCTTCTCTCATTGACCATGATTAAATTTTTGGACATCTCATGGTGCAAAGAGTAGGGGAGACATATCCCTTGGAGACTATTGACTTGAATGTGAATGTAGCCAAATTTACCAAATCCCAAATGCAAAAGCTAGTAAGAGATAATCAGTGGCTGATCGAGGAAAATGAGAGGTTGAAACAAGAATTAACCAACTACAAAGATAGGTTGTATGCTTCTCCAAGGCTTACTCTCATTTAATTGAACATGAAAGAAAAGTGTTAGAGGCCATGTCTAAGACTGCTCAATGGAAGCATAAATTTGAAAAGGCTCAAAAGGAACATGAAGAACTAAAAATAAAATTGAAAGCTACTACTTTTGAAGTAGCATCAAAGATAATTTGTATGAAATTCAAAGATATGTGCCAACATGTAGATGGTGTCTGGCGTGCTCATAGTGGAACATACAAGGGCCTCCTGGAGAATGGAAGACTGCTTGATAGGATGAAGGAAATGGAATCCCATATCAAGGAAAAATATGGAGATAATAATGCTTTGCTCCAAGAATGTTAGAGCCTCATGAATACACATGAAAAATTCCAGAATATCTTGACACAGGAATTGAGTGACTTCAACCAGCCACTATGTATGGCCATGCTAGATTTATTTGAAGAAATAGATTTGAAGGATCAAGAAACCTGGAAAAATGAGATATCAAAATATTTTCCAGGCATCCTTGATGACATCAATGATGAG
This sequence comes from Sequoia sempervirens, assembly GCA_007258455.2. Taxonomy (NCBI): domain Eukaryota; kingdom Viridiplantae; phylum Streptophyta; class Pinopsida; order Cupressales; family Cupressaceae; genus Sequoia; species Sequoia sempervirens. The sequence continues at coordinate 207,988,959 of VDFB02252616.1, read as the reverse complement.
GATGAGGTACTCAGGAAAACGCACTAGCAACTAGGGAGGATTGTTGGATTGGAGAATGTAATGACAAACACTCCATAATGCAAACACTTATGCCCAGGAGAAATACATTGATCACATGTCAAAGGTTAATTTGTTCCTTGCACGAGCTGTATGAGGAGGTATTCAGAGTTTGGTTGTTGTGGACACATTAACATGATGTTTGAGCCTTGAACAGATCTTAGGTGGTCACAGGCACTTGCTGATGATTAACGAACTATGGTGCATCCAACAATAAACTCTTTTTAAGTTTCTATGTTATGTTAATTATGCTTTAGTTAAGAAACGATGTAACTTTTGTGAACGGACCTGAAGCTTGTTGCTTCCCGTACAAATAGGGAAACCAAGGTCCAATTTTGATCATCATATCATCATCATTTGAATCCATTAGAATAGATACTAGACCATCTCATCCACTTATTCATATCAAAAGAACTCCTATTATGTATGTTTATATTTTGAGCAATATAATAGAGCAGATACATTATAACTCGTAATCCATTTTCAGTGTTCAATTGTTGTGTCGATTTGCATGCTTATTTATTGCTTTGTTGTCTCCAAAGTGGTATTTTCAAGTTGTTTAAATTTGCAAGATTTATCAGGGCACATTTGTTGTTACTATGTGGATGCTTTGACTGGTTTATGGTAAGGTGTGAATTAAATTCCTTTCAAATAATTTACTTTAATTGGTTCGTATAAAGGATTAAATTCCTCTTAGAGATTGGCACCCTCTTATGGTCTAAAAACCTGTGTTTTTGAGACCCAATAAATTGCAAATAACTCTAAAAATTTAGATGTCTATGAAACAATGTATATATTCTATGAAACAGTGTATATATTCTTGTACTTGTATATTCTATGAAACATTCCTTATTTTGTATGAAACAGTGTATATATTCATGTACTTGTAAATATTCTTTTACTGTTATGTCTATTAAAGAAAACATAGTTTAAATAAAAAATGCTTCACCCTTTTTTGTAAGTGAGTATGTGAATTATTGTTTAAGAAAAAATCTTACAGTGTTTACATTTTCAGTTTACTAGTTTCAAATCTTCATTTGTTATGTATATAAAATTGTATGTGCTCTTTATCTCTAATGACATAAAACAATAATCATCAGAATTAGGGTTTTCAATTTCAGCACCATCATTGTCCACACTTTTCATATCCTGTTCACTTTTAAGTACAATCATTAAAATTTTATTTTTATTTCTTGTCCTAGTTAATCTTGATTCCTTTCAACACAACACAATAGGTTGCATGTTAAATTTCAAACATTTTCTTTGCATTTTTTTGTATATATTATTTTCTTAGTGCATCATTATGTAACAACAATTTCACTTTTGAGATATGCAGTAAAAATAAATGAAAACATGTGTTTTCTTTGTCAAGGGAAATGTATGGTGAATACCCTATGTCTTTTAGATAAGTGTACAAGCGAAATAAGACATAACTGATTGAATCTGATTTTCTACTGTACAATTGGTTTTTTATGTGCTTTTTACTTTTTGCATGTGGATTACCCTCAAAAAGAGACTACTTATCTTTTCTTAAATGAATCCTTTACATTTCTTGTCTACAAAAGGAATTTACTGCTTGAAAACAGGTTCGTGAACTTCATACAAATTAAGATTGGTGTAAAAGGCCATCCTCGCAAATGTTGTTTGGTCTAGAATTATAATGGAAAATAAAAAAACTTGCTAGGAGAATAAAACAGGTTTTCAATTGTCCAAGTAAAACATAATATTACTAAAGCATTTCAAAGTTTAGGCCATAAGAATCATCCTTTTTTAAACATGGATTGCAAATAATTCTAAAAATTCAGAAGTCTTGGTCATTAACATTATTGTCTGCTACAATATCATCCAGTGTATCATTGTCAATGTTCATATGTTCTTTCAAGTATTTAATATTATCATCATCCTCATCTTGACCTGCATCATCTTAATCATCATTGAAATTTCATTGTAGACCATCTATATTGTTACCAGATGTATGGATCATCATTTTCTATACCATCCATATTGTTGTCTTCTTGTGCCTGAACATAACCATCTTCAACATCATCATGGATGTCAATTTATTCAATGTTCTCTAGTCTGTCTCTCTCATTTTGTTGGCCATCATTGTTTTGCTCAATATCCACTAATGCATCATCAAATACATGCCTTAATCTTGAATCATAATGTATGAAAAATATCCATTTCGGGTCCAAAATATCTTCATAGAAAAATACCTGCACATGAACGACACATATATTAGACGTATGTTATAACAATTTTATTGATTAATAAACACATGTATATATTCACAATAAGCTATGAATTAATAGATTAATGATCACTACCACTTCTTGTTTAAGTTAAAGAAATACCTGCTCACAATGAATTGGTAGAACATAAGGCTCCTTATCCTCCGGTAGGAACGATGAGGAATCTATAGAAAACAATTCACTATAGGTATCATGTCTTCGTGTCCTCTCAAATGCTTCATACCATATACACTTAAAAATACAACATTTAAAATAGTGGTAATCCAACTCAATAATTTCTTGTATTTTCCCAACATATTGTAGATTCCCTTCAATTATATTCTTATCTTTTGAGCTTGATCGATTGGATTGCTCAAAGTCAACCATGATGCCACAATCGAAGGATCATCTCTTTGCATCTACACTTTCTACATGATAATGTCAACCATATGCCCACATTGCTGGATATTTCCTCACTTGTGAAAGACCATTTATTTTAGTGAAAACAAATATAATGATGAATATTAAAATAGTTAATACTGTCAAAACTATAAGGAAACAACATTTCCTAAAATTCCAACTATACCTTTCTTTCACATCCTCTAAACATGTTGATTTCATCTTTTGTTATGTTTGAATCTGTACCTGCATCTTCTATTTGATTTTGAATTTGTTCAGTAACCCATTCTAGTGTGCAATCTTTTCCCCATTCCCCAAGCAGATGAGTGGGAAGTGGAGTATTCTTTGGGTTCAATATCTTAAACTATTTCCTTGCTTCTAACACTTATTCTCTCTTTTTATCATACAGATCAATCTATTTGTTCATAAAGTCCATGTGGTACAGAATGAACTTTTCAAGTATAGAAATTTCGTCTACACCTATTACATGTCAACATGTTTATTTCAAACTCCAAATGTCATGCTATTAATTTGAAAAATATATTATAGAGTAAATTTATGATTGCAAGAAAAACAACCACACTGATCGTGAATTTACTTACTAATTTTTACTTCAACACCATTAGATTGTGGTTTTTCTCCATCAATAATATTTGATACTCATTCTTCATCCCAGACACATGTGCCATCTTCAAAATCCTTACCAAGGAATTCACACAGGAAGAAAAATGCTTCACTCAATACATACCCTTTAGCCATGCAACTCTCTGGATGTGCCTTTTGTAGGACATATCTTTTAAGAGTTTTCATATACCTCTCAAAGAAAAACATCCACCTCGTTGATACAACACCCGCCAATTCAATGTCATCGACTACGTGTATAAGTAAATGGACTTGTAGATCCATGAAACTTCAGATTCATGGATCTCCTTGGAGGTCACCCACCTAATATAAGAATAGTAAATTAGTATGAACCTTTAGTCATAAATTAAAATGCAATATAATATCTCTATGTCTCTCACACATGAACATTTCATATAACCATATACCTTTTAAATGCTGACAATCAACTTATGGCATTCCTTAAGTCAATTGTAAGATATTAATCCACCCTAATTTCCAATGGCATGATATGCTATCAAACACATTTATGAAAATTTCATTAGTAATTTTTTCTCACACAACAAAATATCAAAATAAATTTAGTGCTTAATCAATGTTACCAATAAATGTTAAATGCTGATATATAATACCTTCATTAAATTATGAAAATCATGTGTTTTAAATCCTGTGATATCTCCATCAATTGTAGAATCTTTAGCCAATGATGACCCATAGCCAGTAGGTTTCCTTATTGAATGGATGACATTTTTAAGTTGGTCTAGCTCTTTTTTTTTCAAAATCCATGGAGCTTCTGCATATGTTTCATTTTCCCTATTTGGCCACAAATGTTTTCTATCAAATTTGGTACACGAAAGAGCAATATCTCTCCTCAACGACAAGGTGTCCTTCTCTTTGCTTGATATGTGTCAAAATATAGAATCCAGGACATTTTTGAAGATATGCATAGGATCTAATAGGTGAGATATTAATAGATCCTTCGAGTAAGGGAGCTCATAAAATATGGATCTCCTTTTCATTCCTTTGGCATATTAACTACAACTTGTTCTTGTTCTTCAATTGAATCACCCTGATCAAAAAAATCCTCCCAAGCTTTTAATTCAACATCCTCATACTTATTAATCCAATCACCTAGACCCATAATCATGGGAGGGCCTCTATTTTCAACTTTTCCATCAAATTGATTCTTCAAGCGATTTCTAAACCTATGATCTAGTAGTAGAAAAACCCTGTTGTTTGCATGAATAAATTTATGTAGATCTTTAGAATACCGCCCTTGAAATTGTTCTGCACATCTTGGACATGCAAATATCCCATTTTTTTGAAGCCCTGCAATTCAATAAGTAATGTTAATAACATAAAAAAAAATAGTATAAAACAAAGTATGAAAGTTGGGATAAAAATAAATTGAGTGTAAATACGTAAATATTTTGTCTTACCAGAACAAACACCAAGTCCTAGGAAATCATGAATAGTCCAACATAGCACACCATACAACATGAAGGACCTCTTTGATGGAGGATGTGATATGTCATACATTCTTATGCCTTTCCATAGCAGTTGCATCTCATCAATAAAAGGTGCAAGATAAACATCCATGTTTTTAACTTGATGTTTTCCTGGAACAATGAGATTTAGTATAAGGTGCTCCTTTCTAACACTTATCCATGGGGGAATATTGTATACTATCAATCCGATTGGCCAAACACTAGAATTTGAGCTTGGGAAAGAGAATGGGCACATTCCATCAATTGCAAGACCAAACCTGATACTACAAGGTTCATCTTTGAATTTTTTTGGCCATTTTTCCTCTATGTGTTTCATTGCTTTGGAGTCGGCTGGAATTCACATGAATCCATATTTACTCTTGTTCTTTACATGTCAGTCCATCAATTGTGGTAGTGAATTTCAATGAAACATTCGTTGAAGTATAGGTATGAATGGCATGTGACGTAAAACCTTCTTTGGAACTGTAGGACCTTGTACATCTGTACGATATCTCTTCTCTTTGCATACAGGGCATTCTACCTTGTTTTGATATTCATCTTTGTATAAAATGCAATCATTTTTACATGAATTAATTTTCTTATATTCAATCCCCAACTCAACCAACAATAGACACACCTCTCTGCAAGTTGATGGAAACACATTCTCTTCAGAGAATATTTTAGTTTTTAGTTCCCTGTAAGATTGCCAGAGATTAAATCAATTGAATGTTTGACTTATGATGAACATGTTTGATATGTCAATCTATACTAGGACTGTTTATATACAATATATGGTTTTAAAATCCCCTTAAAGAAATATAAACGAAGTTGATGAATGTTGACAAATTATGTACACCAATTGACAATGCAAAGTAAGAAATAGATTTCAACTAACTTGAGTAGGGTAGTGGATCCTTTTTCTGACCAACCAAATAGTGACTTGATTTCTAATAATATTAATGTGCATGCCAGTTTTGAGGTTCTACTTGCACCCAATTTGAACATGGGTTTCTTCGTTGTTTGCTTGATGGAGTCTTTGATGTTGTTATCATCAACATTATGTTGGTGGTAATTACCCATGCTATCATTGTTATTGTCAACCATATCATCATTATTGTCATAATTGCTTCCATCCCCAAATAAACCTATAATAATTTCATTCAATCCTTCTTCATGCACTACATTTTCACTATCATGATCATCATCATTAAGGCTAGGTGGCATGTCATCAGTGTATTCGACTCTCATCAGCTCTTCAAATTTCTTAGGTGGTAGTGTTCTCTTTAATCTTGCTCTTCTCACCCTGGTATGGTTTAAAGGATGGTTTGGATCATCCCGTCCAAATCTTAATAACCCAGTTGGATCTTGGGTATTAGTATGTGTTTCATCAAAATCTTCTACCTATCAACAAACGCAAGCATTATTTAATGTTTGGCAACAATTGGATAAATCATAAATGTATCAATTTCAAATAAATATAATCAAATATGGCTTAAAAATATATATATATATAAATTTTATGAACATATTTACATCAATTGAATAATGGAACATTATTTTATAGACTACCTTTTTTATACAATAATTTAAATAAAACACAATTTTGACAACATAGTTTATAAAACATCAGTCCAAACTCAATTATTATTCTTTGTTTTTAATCGATTGTAGGAGGTATACTACTGAATGGAAGCTCATCATATATGTAATGTCTTTGTACAATCGCTTGTTTGAATTGTTTCTTTTCACGACATACAAAACATCCACAAACAACAATTTTATCAAAGTATTCATCCCATGTACTATAGTCCTGACCTACCTCTTCTTCAGTGCAATCATTTGTTGTTTCTGTAGTATCCATTGTCATATCCTCTTCCACCCACTATCGTCTATGTGATTTAATAGTTTTAGGTTCACACCCACGTACATATCTTCTTCTTTTGCTAGTTGAACACTCAGGCTCTGCATTTTCTCTAATCTCCATCTAAAATAATCAACAACATGCATTAATTTATGTCAAGATTGGATAATACATTATAAATTTCAATAATACTGTGAAAAAATATGGACATATCAGAAAATTCCATCAGATCATTTTTTCCTAAGTTAAGTCAAAATTCGAGTACTTGATGTCCCGCTTCATCCATTGTGTCCTCATTTGATATGACACGATTTGTTGCCATGGCCTCATCTCGCCCCTATAATACACAACATAGTAAATAATGTTTAGTAAACTAATTATATCATTTCAACAAGTATGCTATCCAGCACAAAACTTCACTTTAGTCATATATTTGACATATTGATATCTCCTTTATGTTGTAGCATTTGTGAATTCATAAACACCTTCCTCCTTTGGTTGAGGTTTCTTTCTCTTCTTACCTCTATTGTATCTGCAGATTCCATTGTCTCATCTATTTCCACCCACTTTCCTCTCAACGATTTAGTATTTCTACGTCATCCACATCCTCTCTCCATGGCCTCCTCTATGAATAAAAATGTTGCCACAGAAGCTTTCACTGCACTACCGTCGAGAAGGAAGAAGCAACTTATAAGACCGCGATAAAAACTGCTCTACCACACCAAACTGATGAAGGAGCCATGGGACAGCAGTGGTCACCACACTGTTGCACGCCAATGGTAGAATACTTAAGGGAGTCACTGCAACATCGCCAGGAACAGAAGGAAGACTCGCGTGCCACCACAGAAGCTTTCACCGCACTACCGCTGAGAAGGATGAAGCACCTTGCGGGACCGTAGTAAAAACTGCTCTACCACACTGAGCTGATGAACGAGCCATGAGATAGCGGTGGTCACAAAAACAAGGAAGGAGTTGGAATTATTTCCAACACTCTGGATCCTATGATACACAACAATGAAAATAGTCACTATACAACAATGATAGGCACCAAATTAGGCACACTTGGTGCCGCCTTAGGCGCCCCAAACAGATTACATTAACGACAAAAATTTAGTGCTAAAGTTGGCGTTAACTAACGCCGACTAAAGCACTGACTACTGAATCAAAATCAAAAATTTAAAAATTTCCTGCGTGAAGGAAGAAATCAAATGACAAAAAAGGGAAAAACGTCATGTGAAGGAAGATAGCATGGCACTACCAACAACTAATGAGAAATTTGATTCAGTTTGCGACACCATAGGTAAGGTTACATTTTTTTTTTCTTGGTTGACTTCATGATTGTTTACTGCTCTTTGTATTGCATTTGAATTCATGATTGTTTACTGGTTTGTGGCCTAACCTGTCCAAGAAACCTCTAAATTGTCCCATCATTATAAATTGTAAAACCTTTGAGAAACCAACAAAAAAAATTACCCTACCCATTTGAGCTTTGGCTCAAAATATTATAGCACGAAGTCAAGATGCCTTCGTATTATTTCCCTAACCTGGATATCAAGGAAATAGTGAACTTCTTGGAAAATCTGGGAATTGGGTTTGTCACTACTGAGCAACTGTTGAAAATAAACATAAAAACCACTTGGTTTTTCCCAGTCATTCCATAGTCACCAATTCCATGAAAAATTCGTGCAATATTTCATTATGAAAGAGTTTTCATGATAAGGTTATCAACACTAAGCAAACCCAGTGAACATATTTTCCCACAAAACAAAACTTTCATACCACAAACTAGACGAAAATTTTCATACCTGACAGTGTGTACTTCGTTTGCCTCCACAGACTGGATGAAAACAATTTTCCCTAGGTCACCTCAAAATGTCAAGCAATAGAAGGAAGCAAGCATTGTCAGTAGACTCTAGCCATAATGAGGTAATTCATTGTCAATTTATAGATTTGTAAATGTTTCCATTGTTTCTTTGAATTTTACTTTTTAGTTTTTTATTTCTAAATTTAAAAGAAGAAATATAATTTAAATATATATATATATAGGGACATGAGACTAACAAAAATAAAGAGGAATTGTAGTTTTTAGTTTTTTATTTCTAAATTTAAAATATATATATATAGGGACATGAGACTGACAAAGATAAAGAGGAATTGGATTCCATATTGGGGGTAGAGGCAGTGAATAAATTGGTTAATGTGGACTGGACAACGCTTGCCAGATACATAGAAAAATAATTTGGTAATGCCCCTCAAACATTGCAAAAAAATCAATTGTGTCAAAGGGAATCAATTGATTCCCCAACTAGTCCTGGATCGAGCAAAAGATCCACGAGGAAATCAGTGATAGTAAACTCTAAGAATGTGGAACAGGGAGCAGAGACTTCCAATGTCCCATCCACTCCTAGGACACAAACTTCTTCCACCATGTCATGTTATCAATCTTGCATTGGTAGCTACAATACGAAGATAGAATACGAGGTGGTTTCAGGGGAAGTCCGAATGACAGATGCTTGGAAAATGTTTGTGAATAGGTTGAAGGAATCATGCCTTCAATGGTTCAAAGACCATCTACATTTTTCATTCTCATAGATACCCATGCAACTGAAAAAAGCAGTTATCCATGACATGGAGACTAATTTTGGCACAGGTTGGTTTGTAAAGAAGATAAAGCTACAAATGTCTCAAAACTACAAAAGATTTTGGTGCAACCAAACAAAGAAGATAAAAGAAATCCCTCCTGAGCTAAGGTAGAAAAGAAGTCCAATTGATGTAAGTGTGAAAGTATGGAAAGAGCTTGTAAAAGCATATGAGAAGTCCAATGCACGGAGGAAGTCCGATGAGGAGAGTACGCAAGTATTTGAATTTTATCATAAGATTCTATGAAATTTATTAAATGATATTTAAATTTTATTTTTGCATAGTTAAATTGAATTAGTATATGTTTCAGGACAAGGCCTCCAAGGCTAGGCTTGAGAAACTTCGTGCCATGCATCACAGTGGCAGAAAGGTTTACAGGCCTTGATCTGTACATTTGTAAGTATATTTAATATGTTAAATGATTTTTTTATTTTTTTTCCTTGGAAAAAGTAAATGATTTCATATTAATTAGTTTAACTAGTCCATGTGCCGTGTTTTGACAGGTGGAGAAATATGGCCGCCATCCAAAGCAACTTGAAAAGAATATGTTAAAAAAAAAAAGTGGAACCATTTTGTAATATGGATGGAGAATGAAGTATCAATAGTTGAGTTTCAATAACTTAGTTGGATATTGTTGTATTAATAAGTCAAATTGCATCTCTTGTGTTGAGTTGTTTATTGATGCGTAGGATGAGTAAATAGAGATCAAATCTTATGATTACAAGATGACTATTTATGTGCATGAATAAATAGTAGAAGGATGTATATGAACTCAATTCATCTAACTTTATGCCTCTTGGCAGACATTCCTCTTAAATCTCTAACATCAGGTGCCCGAGACTTCACTGTAGCTTTTACCTTTCGTTGCCACCTTTCCTCTTCACTGTCAGACTCGTCTCATTTTTCCTTATCTGCATTTTTGGCTTTGGCTTCTAATTCATCCCATGTTTTATCTTCCTCCTCCGACTCCACAAGAGATTCATCTTTTGAACCTTCCTCATCTGATTCTGATTCCTCTTCTACATTAGAGGGTGCATATCCTTGATCTGACTCTTTTGAATTATTAGAATCAGAATCACTAGCTTCCATATTCAAAAATTCCCAACCACCATCTTCAATAAATTTATCTGGATCATTAGTAATAGTCTTCAAAATTGGCCGCCAGTTCAAGTTCATTCTTCTTTCATAATACTTTATATCCATGGGGTTCAACCATTCCTTGATGTCGTCAAGCAAATATTGAGGAATGGCATACATGCAAAGTGCATCACGCTTGAAGTCTTTGAAAACAATAGCCATATCAAATTCATTTTTCCCAAGTCCTAGTCTCTCAAGGTTAACAATTCTTGATCTCACTAATATCGATTACTAAGAAAGGTAATTCCACCAACTCTACCAAATAGTTTACGATATGAACAATAAAAGCAGAGGCTTTGAAATGAACTCCATGAAAACCAAGCTCTCTAAATGGTATATCAAACTCTAGTTCAAAATATTTTAGATGAGGTTTCTCCCATAGCTCTCTTACTCACTTGACAAATTCTTGAAACTCTAACTTCTTAACATTCAAAAGATAAATGGAATGTGCTCAACACCTAGTATAGCTATCCAAAAAATCTAACTAAAAACACAAATCTGCTTCCGCACACAATGGCCTAATGGCTAGTTGTCATAGAATTCAAACTACCAAAGTAACAGCATTGATCGAGTTAACATATATGCATCATTTGCATAAATAGCTTAAATGCGTAACAAATGTTAATCAATACATATAATTTTGAGATGCGTTGAAATAATTTTTAAAAAATTTTTTTGGGGAAAATATCAGTAGCGTGGGGGAAGAAATCATTAACCCTAATAAAAGCATTTTCTATTGTTCTTGATACACCATCTGTAAGTTTTCCTTGGATGATAGTACTGAATTTCTATATGTTGTACCCCTTAAATGTCCTACATGTTACAAATATGGAATAACAATGCACAACTTTGTATCGAGTCCAAAGGCCAAGGCATTCAGAACAAGGGTAGCTAAACTTGATAAGGATGCAGTCACTATTACACGTATTGACAATCCAGAATAGTCATGTAAAGACAACTTCCTGTGAAAACCATAATCAATCAAATTATGCACATTCAAATCTAAGTTTGAAAGCTTGCATTTCAATCTGTGCATCTAAGTCCTTTTTGAAGATTGAGGGTGTCAACAACAAAGCTAGAATAGCTCTCCTTAAACCATAGCTAGTTTTAAAGTGTAGTATTTCCAAATTCAAATCCACTTCTCAGCTAAGGAAAGTAGGTAGGATTGCTAGGTGCTACCTCAAACAGAGAAGGCCATAGAAAACATTGAAATAGAAGATCCAATAAGTGAGATGACATAGTTGTAGATCATAGATAATTAGAATTCTTGCAATGAACAGATGCTTGTGATACAAACAAAAGGTGCTTACACATTGGTAGAATATATCCTCATAAAAATAACCAGAAAGAAATTTCAAATTTGTAAGTAAACTCTAATAGTCAAGTAAAACAGTCATAAAAATTGGAAGTAAACTTTGGCAGACATGTAGGTGAACTTAATTCATCTGACTTTATGCCTCTTGGAAGACATCAGGATCTCCCCTCCTAAAGTTTGGACCACATCCATTACCTCCACATAAAACTGGACATCCTTGGTCTTCTTGGTTCCCACTCCATGATATGGTTATGCAAATTAAAATGAAGCAAAGTAATCATCTCCTTCTCCACTAGCTAGAAGAATGCATGCTTAATGTTTTGATACATGATATCATCTCTCTCTTCTACTCTCATGGTTGAATACTGAAATCCATTATGGTGGACCTCTAGAGTTCCAGTTATCTTTCATCCTCTCCCACCAAATGTTGGCTTGATCCACACATCTGCCAGCCTAATTGGCTTTGTTTTTGAAAGATAAAGTTTCTCTTGAGTCACCAGTGTAGCTCTCTCTTCCTTTTCAGACTCTTTCATTGCTACAGATTGTCTCTGGGATTTAATCATTTATACGACATGGTTGATGTGCTTTGAATCCTTGCATCTAAAGGAAATTTCCTTAACATAAATACTGCTAGGGAATTTCAATGTCCATTGTAGTTGGCATTAGAGCCAGTACCTGCAACATTGAAAATTATCCTTATATAAGAATTCCCTCCATCTTGTTGGCTTGTAACACTCTTGATGGTGGCTACATGAAATATGATTTTGATTCCTCTTCTACATCAGAGGGTTCATATCCTTGATCTGACTCTTCTAAATTATCAGAATCAAAATCACTACTTTCCATATTCAAAAATTCCCAACCACTATCTTCAATAAATTTATCTGATCATCAGTAATACTCTTCAAAATTGGCCGCTAGTTCAAGTTCATTCTACTTTCATACTACTTTATATCCATGGAGTTCAACCATTCCTTGATGCCATCAAGTGAAGATTGAGGAATGGCATCAATGCAAAGTACATCCCGCTTGAAGTCTTTGAAAACAATAGCCATATCAAATGCCTTTTTCCCAAGTCCTACTCTCTCAAGGTTAACAATCTCAATCTCACTAATAGTGATTACTAAGAAAGGTAATTCCACCAACTCTACCAAACAGTTTACCGTAGGAAAAATAAAAGTAGAGGCTTTGAAAGGAACTCCATGAAAACCAAGCTCTCTAAATGGTATATAAAACTCTAGCTCAAAATATTTTAGATGAGGCTGCTCCCATAGCTCTCTTACTCACTTGAAAAATCCTTGAAACTCTATATTGATTTTATTTTTCCTATCCCTCTCTTGTTGTTCTTCATCAATTTCATTAGGATCATACATTGAACTTCTTTCCCCTCCTAAATTTTGGACCACATCCATTACCTCCACATAAAACTGAACATCCTTTCTCTTCTTGGTTCCCACGCCGTGATATGGTTATACAAATGAAAATGAAGCAAAGTAATCATCTCCTTCTCTGCTGGCTAGAAGAATGCATGCTTAATGTTTTGATACATGATATCATCTCTCTCTTTTGCTCTCATGGTTGAATATTGAAATCCATTATGGTGGGCCTCCAGAGTTCCAGTCATCTTTCTTCCTCTTCCACCAAATGTTGGCCCGATCCACAAGTCTACCAGCCTAGAATTGGCTTTGTTTTTGAAAGCTAAAGTTTGTCCTAACTCACCAATATTGGCTGTAACTTTTTTTAAATTTTATTATGGTGTGCACTTTGATATGATGTAATATGATTATGGTTTCATCTCATATATTGTAATATTAGATATATAATAGAAAAATAAATTATTGCATGAAATAAATAATAACTTTTCATTTTAAATGTTTTTTTTTTGGAAAACACGGGTCTTCCAGAAGATCAAGATGATCCTCAACATGATATAGATCCAAAAAATATTGGTTCTATCGGTATAGATCACATGGCATAGGATGATGATGACAGAGATATGGAAGACACCGAGGTCAATGAAAATGATGATGATGATGATGACAATGACAACAACGACGACGACGATGACGACGACGACGACGACGACGACGACGACGACGACGACGACGACGACGATGACGATGACGACGACGATGACGACGATGACGACGACGACGACGACGACGATGATGATGATGATGATGATGATGATGATGATGATGATGATGATGATGATGATGATGATGATGATGATGATGATGATGATGATCAGGATGGTGATGATGATGAGATAGTTGGTGATAGTAACTAGTGACATTCATGATCATATAAACTGCATCATAGATCATTGTTGATATATCGTTATGATGACTCTTTTCATGGTCACTATCATATGTATCATTTTCATGACCTACAGTACTATATTGTTGAGTTGTATCATATTAACATGTATCATTTTCACTATATCATTTGGACATGTATCATCTTGACTTGTATCAATTTGAGTTACATAATTTATCAATTTTATTTATATCATTTGTACATGTATCATTTTGACTTATGTCGATTGTTGGACATGTATCATTTTGACATGTTTTTGATGTACCGACATATTTGAATTTCACTTGTTTTAGTTATATATGATGATGATCTTATCAGTATTGACTTGTCAATTTATATATATTAAAAGTGGTCGATGATTTTTGGATGGATATTTATTAAGTATGATTATTTGAATTTACTACTCAGGATGGATGTTGTCAAATTCAATTAAATTATAGATATTTGACTCACTCGTTTTAATTATAGATGATGATAATGTTACAATAATTATATTGTTATTTAATCATATGAGTTAAGTAATTAAATTACTTACTCTATAATCATATGAGTTATTTAAGAGGCACGATATATTTAACTAATTAAATTAATAAATGGAAGAAAAACAAGAAGCATTTTTAGAAGCAAAAAGGAAGCAACAATGGAAGCCAAACTAGAAGCAAACCATAAGAAAAATTGGAAGCAAAATTGGAAGCAAATCTGGAAGCAAAACTGGAAGCAAATCTAGAAGCAAAACTGGAAGCAAAACCGGAAGCAAACCTAGAAGAAAAACTGGAAGCAAAACCAAAAGCAAACTTGGAAGCAAAATTGAAAGCAAAATTGGAAGCAAACTTGGAAGCAAACTTGGAAGCAAAACCAAAAGAAAAACTAGAAGTAAAACCAGAAGCAAAACTGGAAGCAAAAACAGAAGCAAACTTGGAAGCAAAACCAGAAGCAAAACTGGAAGCAAAACCAGAAGCAAAACTGGAAGCAAAACTAGAAGGAAAATCGAAAGCAAAACCGGAAGCAAAACTGGAAGCAAAACTAGAAGCAAAATTGGAAGCAAAATTGGAAGCAAACCTGGAGGCAAAACTGGAAGCAAAACTGGACGCAAAATTGGAAGCAAAAATAGAAGCAAAAATGGGAGTAGACATGGAAGCAAAATTGGAACCCAAATTGGGCGCCAATTTCAGTGCAATTTCTGTCGTTACTTCCCGGTGTGATTTTAGGTGCTAATGGAGGCGCCATGATTTTTTGGTGCTAAAACCAAAGATAAATCTGGCAGAAAATTCGGTGCAAAATCCGACGCCGAACTGACCATGCTTGTTTGCGCCGAGTTTAGCACCAGCCAAATTGTTTAATTCATGTACTCAAAATACACTAAAATCTGGCTCAAAAGTCGATGCTAATTGTTTGTTGTGTTGTTGTGTCCACACCAAGATGGAGTTGCAGAAAGAATGAACAAGACACTGATGGAGAAGGCTAGGAGTATGTTGAGTGGTGTTGTTCTAGAACAAATTTTTTCTGATGAAGTTGTTGTTGTCACTTCTTGTTACCTGATTAACAGGTCTCCTACATCAGCTCTTGTTGATAAGATACCTATAGAGGCATGGTCAGGTCACAATCCTTCATTAATACATCTTAGATTTTTTGGTTGCGAAGCATATGCACATGTGCCAAAGGAGAAGCGAACAAAGTTGGAGAACAAGGATATGAAATGTATCTTCATCGGATATAGTTATGGTGTGAAAGGTTACAAGCTTTGGGATCCTATTGCATAGAAGGTAATACATAGTAGAAGTGTTATTTTTAGAGAAAATAAGCCTTCTTCTATTACATTATAGCCAGAACAAAGTAAATAGGAAGATGTGATTCAATTTCCTTCTACACCTAAGAAAGTTGAATCGAGGCTCATGGATAGACAAGAAGTTGAGGAGATCTCATCTAGCTTTGAATCTTCAAAAGAGGAGGAAGAACCTCCAACTTAGCTTATTCATAGATCTAAAAGGCATAGAAAACCACCTAAAAGGTATTCACCTGATGATTGGAGATGTATTTTTTCTTTGAATACTAACATGGATGAAACCAGATCAATAAAAGAGGCATTAGGTATGAATGATGTAGAATCTTGGAAGATTGCTATGGATGAAGAAATGGAAACTTTGAAAGAGAATGATACATGGGATCTTGTACAATTTCCTGAAGGAAGAAAACCTGTTGGTTGCAAATGAGTGTTCAAGAAAAACATTGGTTCAAATGGAAGTATTGAAAAGTAAAAAACAAGGTTGGTTGCAAAAGGTTACTCTCAAGTTGAGGGTGGTTATTATGTTGAGATATTTTCTTTTGTTACAAAAATTGACATCCATTAGATTTTTGCTTTCTATTGTTGTTGCTTATGATTTAGAGGTCGAGCAAATGGATGTGAAAATTTCTTTCCTTCATGATGACTTGGAGGAGGATATTTATATGACACAACTAGAGCACTATGTGGTGAAAGGTAAAAGTAAATTGGTTTGTAAATTGAAGAAATATTTGTATGGCCTAAAAGAGAGTCCTAAGATGTGGTACCAAAAATTTGATACATATGTGTTGAGTTTAGGATTTGAGCATTCCAAATCAGATCATTGTGTTTATTATAAAATTGATGGTGATTGTTCCTATTTATTTCACTATATGTTAATGATATGTTATTTATTAGTAAAGGGAAAGGTATGATTTTAGAACTGAAATCTCAACTTGCTGCTAAATTTGAAATGAAGATCTTGGTGTAACTAAACACATTCTTGGGATGGAAACTAAAAGAGATAGAGTGAACAAAAAGCTATGGAATAGCCAAAGTAAGTATGTCAATTCAATTTTTCAGAGGTTTGATATGAAGAATTATAGACCATTGTGTGTTCTTGTTTCACCTAGAACAAAGTGATCTATTTCAGATTTTCCAGCATCCCCATCAGCGATGGAAGACATGAGTAGAGTTCCTTACCAAAGTGCATTTGGAAGTTTTATGTATGCTATGGTTTGTACTAGAGTGAACATTGCCCAAGTAGTGGGAGTTCTTTCCAGATATATGTCTAATATTGATAGAGTTCATTGGGATGTAGTTAAAAGAGTCTTCAAATATTTGTATGGTACCTCAAATTATTCCTTGTGTTACCATAGTAATATGACTTAAGATACAATTTCCCTTGATATTCATGGTTATGTGGATCTAGACTGGGCAGGTGATGTTGATAGTAGAAGATTCACCAGTGCTTATGTGTTTACTTTATTTGGTGGTGTGATTAGTTGAATGAGTAAGCAACAGGTTGTGGTTTCTTTTTCCACTACTGAAGCAGAGTACATGTTAGCTACTCATGCTTGTAAAGAATCCATTTGGCTTAAGAGACGGTGTTTAGATATTGGAATAAAATAAGGTGTAGTGACAATTTATTGTGACAGTCAGAGTGCGATATGTCTAGCCAAGAACCCGGCATTTCATGCAAGGACCAAGCACATTGATGTATAGTATCATTTTTTTAGAGATATGGTAGAATTTGATGAATGTTTTTTATTCTTTAACTAAACCTATGAGCACAAAGAATTTCAAATGGTGTTCAGAGACTATGAGCCTTTCAGACCCTAGCAATTAAGAGATAAAGTTTACACCCTCTAGATTCTTTTGCAAGGTGTTCGACAAGGGGGAGATTTGTTGGGAAAATGTGTCTTAACCTTTCAATTACATAAGTTACTATTGATACATAAGGTACTTTAATATTGAAAATCTAGACCATTCATCATTATGTCTCATATTTGGCGGTCGATATTTTTGTTGGCTTGACTTGCCCTACAAGGAAACCCTATTTTATGAGGGAATTATATTACAGTTGTGTATTGTGATGTATTCTAAGAGTCTAATAGCGGTTTTGTTACCTCTAGATCTCTAGTTGGCGATACTCCTGTGAGAAGCTTGCTCTACAAGTATATTGTAATCTTTGTGATTTCTGAATAATATATTGGGTGGCTTTTGGAGTGTGGGGTTTTTCTCCTGAAAGGGTTTTCCCCACGTAAATCACTGTGTTGTGGTATGTATGATATTTTTTTTTTTTTTTAAGTTTTTGTAACTATTAAAGATCTGTAATTTTTTTGCATTATTCTCCTCTCAAGATTAGTGTAGGAAGTTGTTCCGCTACCTTAGCTTCCTTACATCTTGATAGCAATTTTTCTATAAAAATTTCTTCAACTCTTTTTGCTTCTTTAGTCTAAGTCTTCATATCAATAATCATCTTTTCCGTAATCTTCAACTCTTTTGATATTTTTTCCTTAGCTCTTACTTCCACAACAATTATGTTCAAATTTTTTATTTATTTTCAAGCACACATTAATTCCTCCATCGAATCTACCTCTTCTTCATTGCTTTCAGAACCTATTTCAGCATCGCCTTCAGTAGTCTCAAAATACATGAACACAACCTTTTCTTTTTCATCTTTGGATACATCTTCTTCTTCTTCTATAGAGTACTCTTCTTCCTCATTAGTGTAGAAGCTTTTATGTTTCCTCTAACCTCTGAAATTTCTCTAAAATGACTTCTTTCCATTATTTTTCTTAGCATTGCTAGTATTCTTATGGGGACACAACCATAAAATGTCCTACTTCTCCACAATTGAAACACTTGAAAGGTACTTTGCCTTTGTACTTACCAGAGCCTCTTTGTAGCTTCCTGAATTTTTTTTTATTCCTATGGATTTGATCCACAATTAGAGTTTTGATTAACCTACTTCATAGATACTCTAAAAGAAGCCTCTTTCCTAATAGACTCTCCACTTTCAAATCTCATCTCAAATACAGTTAAATTTCCATGCATTTCAATCAATTTTAAAGCATTCAGATCCTTAGCTTCTTCAATAGCAGATATTTTATGATCAAACCTTTTGGGGAGAGATTTGAGTACATTCTTCACAATAATATTCTCTTCAAAAATTTCACCAAGACCTCGGATATGGTTGAAAAAATCATCAACTCTAAGCATGAATGTAGAAATGTTCTCATCTTCTTTCATCTTCAAACCTTCAAACTGAGCGCTATAAGTTGCAACTTTGCCTCTTTGACTTTGCCATCACATTCATAGATTGTTTCCAATTTGTCCAATATGTTCTTTTTTTTTTTGCACTACATCACTTTCATAAATTTAGAATTAGTCAAACCACATAAAATAACATTCCTTTCCTTAGCATTGAGTTCAAGGGATCTCTTTCCAACCTGATCCCTAGTAGGGTTTTCAGGAGGTTCATATCCTTCTACAACTGAGAGGGGGGTGAATCAGTAGATCTAAACAATTCTAGAATCCTTCACTTTTTCTACAATTATATAATTTTTCAACATGAAGATCACATAATCACATAAGAAATTAATTATAACACAACACAAGATAGGAAAAACCACGGTGAGAATAGCTACTTGGATCTACTGCTCAAATCTAGCCTCACAATGCAAATATAATAAGTGAGATTACAATATGAATTAGGCACCAACCTACTAGAGGCACCACTCCCCTATTGAATTTTTAGGCACTAACCTACTTGAGACAACAATCCCCACCGGAAAGAGACACCAATCCCTACCAAAACAATACAACAGGTAGAACACCAATCCTACTAGAATATAGAGATAAATTTGGTTGATTTGAAACATAACTCTGATATGTACTAGAGTCACAATTGACACTCTTCCATACTGAGAATGATCTAATATTGGCACTCCCTCTTTTCTTCAAATTTCTATACTCAAAATTACCTTACTCAATCAAAGCCAATACAGCTGAAAAATCATACCACCCATACACATATAATGTATTTGAACATTTGAAATATATACATGACATTACATTACCACTCTTCGATTTGGGTCAGGGATCCATAAATAACCAAGATGACATAAGGTGGACCTAAATTCAATTTACATGAAACATATAATACAATGGTCCAAACAAAAATTTCTTGCCACCAAAAGAACTTGATGTTGTGCACCACCACAAGAACCTTAAGCAGATCCTATCCTCACTCCACACACAGTATTTGAATTTTGTATGCTACTAGTTGTTACCACATACACCTTGAACTCTAAACAACTTGAAAATCCTTTTAACACTTCAAAATTCTTGCACACTGAACATATACTCTAAAAACTTAGGAAACTAATAAAATAATTGTAGACATACTCTCCTTCCAAACCATATAGAAATACTGCATTTCTGCATGAAATTCCTGCCAAATTTAGAAATATCTTTGCCCAAAGATATCCTTGCATAGAATTCTGAACCACCAAACTCATACTGATTTCATACCCAACATGGTATAATAAACACACCAACTATCTGAAGGTAGTCATGATTCAACAAAGCTTATTGTATGTTACTTGATATAGGACATGATTGATTAGACATTCTACACTGATAAACAACATGCTTCCAGAACTTTAAGTCAAATGAAAATTCTAGTACTCCTACAATATATTTCATCTTTGACAACCTTCATATCTAACAACCTTGACACCCTTTGATAACAACTATTATCAACCTTTGACAATCCTTTGACATAAATGATAACCTGTGTTCAACAAGTTCACCCTAACATAATCTTTTTTTTTTAAACATAGTGAGGAATAGAGGAAACAAAACTAAAAATGTTGTATATAATTTTGAAGCAAAACTTGAGTTGGAAAATAAATTTTCTTCTCTAAGCATAGCTAAAAATTCGATTGGAATTATTTAACATAAGATGTTCAAAGTACTTTATAGCTTATAATAAGAAAGGGTTCTTACAATATAAATAACATTTGGATTATACTACTATGTATGATAGAAAATCAAGATGTTTGTCCTAAATGCAAGTAAACAAATGAAATAGAGTAATTGAGCATGAGATAGTTGAACCATGTCCTAACTTACAATAAGAAGTGATGCATAAAATGTAATTTAAATATGTTTGAGAAAAAAATCAATATATCTTACTAGCACAAGGAGGAAATTAGATCCAATTAATTCAATGAACTATTATATTTAATAGATTTGATTTAGATGTTTAGATATTTAATTGTTAAAATGAAAGTTAAAAAATGTAAGGAATTTATTGTACATATAAGCTATAAGCAATGCATAGTAAGCCACTTAGTAAAAATAATGGTTTATATTTTCTTTATGTAGAACAACACTTACAACTATTGGAAAACACCTATTTCATTGATTATTGAAATACATAAAACAATAATTATAAGTTAATTGGTGGTAATAAGTCTATACACCTATGTCATTGATTGTTAGAGAAAAAATAATTGAAATGTAACATAGGAAGTATCTCAATAAAACTAACATAATGTTACAATTATACAAATGAAGTTGTAATGTTTTTATTGATGTAAAACATCAATCTACAATTACTAGTAGATGACTAGTAGAGGGTAGGATAGAACTATAGTATTACTTATTTTTTAAATAGTTCGAAAAAGGTTTCATTGATTTTTGGAGCACAAGTAATAGGAATGTAACATGGTAATATTCTATTTAAGTAAAAAAATAGGTATAGCTTTAATTAGTGGTAACAAATCTAACTATTTATAGACACCTATTGCATTGATTGTTGGAAAATAGGTAACAAAATATAGCATGGAAAGTGGCTCAAGAAAACTAATGGCATATTTAAAGTATAAAAATAAATTTGCAATATTTTATTTATGTAAAACAATAATTGCAACTACAACTATCGGTAGATAACAAATGCCATAATAGTACTATACTAGATTACATACTATTTACATAGTTTTTAAATTCAAGTTTCATGTGAGAGGAACTACCTTCTCCATAGTATTCATTAGTGTGGATTTCCTATAAAAAGGTACAAAAAAGGTCAATTTTCATATGTTGTGCGAAATTCATTTACTATCACTTCCATTGATTGGAGTTCAAATTCTTGCATGATGTGTGCATCCAAGAAAGTTGTATTTGCTCAAGTTGAATTAAGTCAAGGAAACTCAATGAAATATTAGTTTCAATTTTTTTAATACTAATTTTAGGGAATCCATTACAATTGATAGATGGATATAACTCAATTAGTATGACAACAAAACTCGTCATAACCAATGGGATATTGCTACTTCAAATATCAATATTATTTATAGATTAATGAGAGTTTGCGATACACTGAATGTAATACGTTCCAAAAATATTAAACAACTAATAGTTTTGCAATGATTAATAAACTTATCTAATTTTCCCTTTTAAAAAATTACTTTGATAAAATTCAAAACATAAAATGATGCATATAAATTTTATCTAAATTTTCTTTTATTAAAAAATTGTGTCAATATAAATCCATATTATCTTAAATCGTATTAGGAAACACATGTATTTGCAAGCTCATAACAAGTTATATTTGGAACAAATCTTCAAAATTAGATATACTCAAATTTTCCCTTATTCTCTTTGCATTTTACTTGGGCTCATGAACATCATTTTATATTAAATGTACTAGCATTGTCAAATTCATTGTTGAAAGTATCATATTTCATTTGGAAGTCCCCTCAAAAATCAATGGCTTGACATAATCATTTAAGATCTCACAACAAAAAGAAAAAACATATGAAATAATTAGTGTGGCATTTAACAAGGCTATTTAAACCTAGCATTAATGTGTGTCCCCAAGGAATAACCTCCCCAATTTAACACTTAAATAATTCACAAATATAACAACCTAACCTTGTCAAATATTTTAGGTGTCGAGGTTATTATTGTGTAATATATGTTACATTTTATTTATCATTCCTTTGACCAATGAGGTCACAACACAACATATTCTCCCATGTTTCAATGCTAAATTAACAAATGAGCTATAAATATATGACCTTGCAAATTCAAGTGAGAATCAATGGTTATATGATACCAAAAGATCCTTAAATAAAATAAAACCTATCACAACCATTATTTCAAAGTACACATGGAAATTTTTAATTGGTTCATTGTGATACAACTCCATGCCACATTCATTTTTATATCTTTCTAACCAAAGGAATCATAACATGTTGATTTATTTATTTTATTTTTTATTTTTTTTGGCACATTTAAAGACATTGGATGTCAAGGTAAGGATTAACTCATGTTATAAATCAATGGATTGAAGAAAAAAAATGAGATCAATGACCCATTCTCAAATGGCCTAGTTAAAGTTATGCACTATTTTTTACCATTAACCCTAGTGTAGACATGTGGATAGCTTGTTGGGAATGCATATAATAATCCACACAATTTAGGGTCTTATAAATTTGGAGCAAATCTAAGACATTTAGTAATTATTCATTAGTTTCTCATATTATAGGCTCGCATCTTCATATCTCATCCTTCAACCAATCATTTATGTTTAAACTTCCAATAGATCAAAGCATGATATCTCTACAATAATTTATTAAAAAACTAATATTTATGTTAAAAATGTCTCAATTTTAAGCAACTATAACTTCTCTTATTCTAATTATCTGAGAAAGAATATTCACATGGTTAGTAGTTTTATTGGTTGCTACCTATGATTAGAATTCTTGTGTACATCAATGTACAACGTGAATTTTTTTATTTGAGTAACCTTTATGCTTCTTGAATCTCTAGGTTGTAGTTAAAAAAAATCATACAAAAAACTACATAGTTCTTGATATTTCTAAAAATAACAATTACTTGTTTGAATAATCTAGCATCTATTAACTAAATAAATACTAAAAACTAAAACAAAAGATAGAGACTAGTCTTTTCTACATGAACAAATTTGAGGGAACAAATTTCTATGCAAGAAGTAGAAAATAATTTTGAAGAGATTAAGATAAAATGAATCCTTGGTTTGTGGTATATAGTTATTCCCCACAACTTCCTAATTTTAAGTCTCTCTCATCTCTATTGTCATGTAAAAAACATTTAAACAACTCAAGAGGAAAATTTTTAAGTGGCTACTATAAAATATTTTATTTTTTTCAATGTATAGTAGAAACAAGAGATATGAAAGGATAAAGAGAAGAGGATTGCTATCAAGATGCAAGACAAAATTGAGATCAAAGGATGAGCACTCTACTAGGATTTCTCTTTTTTAGTACCTCGGTTTCTTTGTTGTCACTCTACACCCTTGGCATAGGAAATACATGATCCTTCCACATTTATTGTAGTTCCTTTTTGTTTTTTATTTATATGGCCACAATCAACTTCAACCCAGTATTTCATGCTAGTGTTGATAGTTTGGTGGCTCTACAACATGACTCCTCCGAATAAATATCCTCAAATATTTGTGCCAAAGTTATTCCATGAGATATGCATTATGAAACCCCAGAGGGTGTGGTTTTATCCATCCCTAAATTTGATGGTGCATGTAATTATTTAGATAATTTTACTCTTATATGTAATTTGATAGGGATAGCTCCCCTTGAAAGCATGATCTAGGAATAATAAACACTCGACCCCACATGGGGTCCGACTTTAAATAGTATCCAAAACCTCAGTAAGGGGTTTTCTCTTTTTATTTTTTTTAGTCCAATCATACTAAGGTTATCCTAAACAATGGGTCTTAGTATGCTCACTCATACTTACTAGTTTCCAACTTTGGACATAGTATTTCATAGTCTCATATGATAAGAAATTATGTGTTCCTATATGGCTTGAGTTTTCAGGTCTTCCTTTGCTTGATGGTACTTTTTGCATCATATTGGTTTGTCTTTGGGTATATTTATTTATGTATATCTTGGTTTCTTTTCCAAAGCATTTCCTCAAAAAAATTATCTATGTTGAGGTTGATTTATCTAAAGAATTGAGAGAGTCGATAGATATTCGAATTGGAAATCTTCGTCATAACCAGTAGGTGATTTATCTTAATCTACACTTTCTTTTGGTGTCAATAATTTAGGAATAAAATTAAGGATTATCCTCTTTTTGTTCCCTAAGTTGAATTTCCTCCATAAGTGGTCAAGGATAGGCAGCCTCCAAAGGATACCACCTCAAAATATGAAAAAAATCAGATTGCAATTTTACACTGAAAAGGAAAAATACCAAGTTCGACAAGACACAAGTTAAAGATCAACCATTTGTAGATTCTTCTACTAAAAAATGTATCCAATAGTTATTTCAAACTATTTTGAGAATAAAAATAGTTATACCTCCCTCAAATGATGTACCCTCCAAACTGAAGGCCTCTAGGATGTCACAACCAACATTGGTTATATCCTTGCAACCAAACATGACTACTCACTCTCCCTCATCACCAAAAAAATTCCAATAGTCTCACAACCCCCAAGGGAACTTGGAGGTGGATAATTTTTTTTTATATAAACTAAGAATTTCTTCTCCCAACATTCAATTGGATTCTTTCTCCTTGAAGTTCTTGTAAAATCCATTCTCTATGCTTAAAGAGTCGGATAACAATGATATGCTTAAATCCCACCCATGAATTTCCTTTCTTGGAATGTTTGAGTCTCACTAACCTCCACAGAAAGTATTCCATGTGAGATTATCATAAGAAATAATTTGTTTTAGATATGTTTTGTTTACAAGAAGTGAAGATTTCTAGTTTCATTAATTATGTTGCATGTCATGTCATTTGGTTGGTAGGTACTATGATTTATACCAATCATGGAATTGAGTGTGGAGGGGTTGTCATATTTCTCTCTCCTAGGTGGAATTCACATGTGGTAGATCATGGTACTTATCCCACTCACCATCATATATGGATCCTCTTAAATTTAGACAATCATTATTTTGGTATCATAAATTTTTATGCTTCCAATGATGTTGAGAGACCTCTTCTTTTGTGATGGATTTTGGATTCAATGTTGTTAGAAAACCAAGATCACCTGCATGCAAGATGGATACCTGTCACATGCAAAAGATATGAAGAACCAAAGAAGATGTTCTGTAAACCTCTCAGTGTAAAAATGCATTAAGAGAATCAATGATTACAAAAGAGATCAATCCTTATGAAGGAGATCATGAAACCCTAAAAGGGAAACCCTAAATGAAACCCTAGTGTGCACACTTAATAATCAATAATTAATTAATTATTAATGTGCCTAAGTTTAGCTTAAGCAATAAAGAGGAATAAGTGACTTAATTAATTAATCAATATGATTTAATTAATTAAGCATAATAACTTATTACTCTAACACCCCCCCTTAAGATGAGCTTAGGAAGAAGCTAAAACACTAGAATAAGATGCATGAAAGCAAAGATGGGTCCCGAAAACTAGGCCTGATCAGGTACCCATTTACAAATGCAATATGAGGTAGAGAAGGAAAACCCAGTGGGACAAAACCCCCCTACAATGAGATGACATGCTGCAAAGAAGCACTAGAAGAACTCTGTAGAGTAACACTGGAACCTAATTAGGCCTTGTTGTCGGGACCCATTCATGCTTTCTTGCATTCATCTTAGTTTTAGGTGCATGCTTTATTTGTTTCTCCCTAAGTTGCACTTATGGGGGGGTGTTGGTGTAATTAATTATTAATTACACTTTGCATAAGTTTACTTAGGCAATATTTAATTCCTAAGTTTTAGGCTTTATCTTTATCTTATCGAGCCATCTTGTTGCTCAAGATAAGATTAGGTTTATGCATCTTTGCTTTTATAAAGAAGCAAATCATATCTTGTAATTTATTGAATTCTCAAAATTAATGTTGCACATCTTTTTGAATCAAAAATGTGTCTAGCTAAGCAAAGATATGGCCAAATGAAACTAAGAAACCAGATAAACTCATGCGAGTTGCCATCAAAACAAGATGGAGATGCAGATCAAAGTGAAAACTACACTCTAATCAGATTATTATGCAAGAAACCCCCTGAATGGAACTTTATCATAGTTCATTTATTACAATAACCCAACGATTGTAAAAGGAGAGCATACTAAAAATGCATAAACAAAAAATCAATGATTACAAAAGAGATCAATCCTTATGAAGGAGATCAAGAAACCCTAAAAGGGAAACCCTAAATGAAACCCTAGTGTGCACACTTAATAATTAATAATTAATTAATTATTAATGTGCCTAAGTTTAGCTTAAGTAATAAAGAGGAATAAGTGACTTAATTAATTAATCAATATGATTTAATTAATTAAGCATAATAACTTATTACTCTAACAAATGTCTGGTATCACTTGGGTTATGTGTAGAGACTTTAATATGGTTGAGATGGAATATGAAAAATATGAGGCATTTCCTTTTCACTGGACAACTAGTGAACGAGAGGCATGGTACTACATGCGTAATAAGCTAGGCATTTTTTATACCAACGTAGGTTTCCGCCATAACCATCCTTTTTGTCATACATGGTGTAATTTTTGGGTTGCATCTAATAGATTATTTAACTACCTTGATCATGTGATGATATCTGCACAATATTTTTTCTCTTTTTCTAGTTATTTTTCTCTTTTGTTTGAGCCTTTTCTAGACATCACTTTGTTAGATCACTTTCTCATCCATTTCAATATTGAATGGAAAGCAGGCCCATCTTAGCCATGTAAGTCCCATTTTTTAAATACGTCTTTCTTAAGTCACTAACCATCATTGGATTTTATCAGGAAGATTTGAACTCTTGAAATCCATCTCGCTTAGCCAAATGGATAAATTTCTTGGTGGAACAGAGTCATCCAATACTCATCTCATTTTCTCCATATCTATGGGTGCTAACTAGCCATCTTTCAAAGGTGTGCATACAAGGCTACCACCACAAATCTTCACAAGGTCATGGAATCTCTTGATTCCAATCCCTTTTCCCATACATCATAAGTAAGGGTGGCAAAGATGAGACTATAAAAATCAATTGTAGATAACAACTCTTGTAGAGATGCCCAAATTAAGGCTGGAATTCACTAGTTTTCGATGGGTGATAGGGAATCCAAGAATTTTTTTGACACACTACAAGCTCATGAAACTTCTCATGGAATATAAAAAGGATGCTTAGAATGTGAACTAACAAACCCAGTAAACATTCTTCAAGCCTTTATCTAACATTATGAACAATTTTTCACTGCCTAGATGAATTCTCCTAAATGAGACCATGCCCTTCAAGAATTCCTTAAGGTGGTTCCTTGTCAGATTTCTTCCTCATAGAGAGCCTTTTCTAATCATTTTCTCTCCATTTTTCATCTTAAGGAGGTTTTTCACACCATGGATGATGATAAGGCTTTTGGGTGATTATTTTCCTTGTGACTTGTACAAGGAACTTTGGGACTATGTTGGGGAGGAACTACATAAATTTTATTTGAAAGCTTTCTATTCCAAATCTTTAGGGAAATTAATTAATAAAGGAAATAATAAATTCATACATAAAATTAGATATCTAAAATACATTTACAATTGGATTCCTATCACTTTTCCTAATGTTTCCTATAAAATCATTACTAAATCTTTGGCTCTAAAGGTGTTGCATCTCCTCCCATAGATAATTCATCTTGAGAAAATTGGTTTCATCAAGTCTAGATATATCCTAGACAATATTACTATTGTTTGGGAAGATATGGAATGGTCCCATCATTAGAACTCAATAGAAGGTCCTTTTCTTAAAGATTTATTTTTCCAAGGCTACAACCACATTAAAGGGGCCTTTATTCTTGTCATGTTTCAAGCTCTAAGATTTGGACCCTACTTCATTCAATTGATCAACATGCTATTTTTCATTGCCTTTGCCTACATTACCATTAATGACCATCATTATAATGTCTTTGTGATGCAGAGCAGGGAGGAAAACTGATTAAAATCACAATTCAAAGTGATTTAAACAACTTTCCAACTTACAAAACCCTAACTCCATGAACAACTCATCATTCCTTCAATTTGTCTTGTAGCCATCCAAACAAAGAAATCTGAACATATCTTTCCAAATTCAACTCAAAACCAAAAACCAAAAGGTGTTTCAGACACCCATTATCCTCTTCTTTAACATATCTTAAAATCACATAAGGTCACTTTGAACTATCACCTCAAAATCACTAATGCTACACTGCCCCAAGGCCAAATTGAGCCACTTTAACAAAGCAACTTGGTGAAATTATTCATCAAAACTTCCAAACTCAATTCCATCACTCTCAATAGGTCTCAAATGGACTGAAACAACAATTTTTGGACAAAGAAACATTCATTCATGCATCAAACCCCAAAACCCTTGCTTTAGGCTTATTCCATGCTTGAAACATGAGGATTTATTGAAAATCAATACTCCATGCCCTATCTCACCTTATCAATGGATAAAAAACATCATAATATGTTTGTACATGCTTAATAAAACATCTCCCAACCTTAAGCAATGCAATTTCACCAAACTACAACTTCTAGCCATCCATTTTGAGCCAAAAACTCATGAAAATCTTAGGGGAGCAATCAAAACCCCTCCAAATGCCTTCCATTCTCCTAAAAACAATTCTAACACCTAAATCTATCCCATTTCACCCATTCCACCAAGTCTTAAACTAATCTACAAGTGGAATTGGTGATTAATTCATTTTATTCACTTTCAAACCCTCAAATAGGGTGTTCAGACCCGCCTATAGTAAAATAATTGTATAAACCTTAAATCCCAATGAAATCCAATAAAATAAAAACCAAAATGATTCTACTTCAATCCTCCATCGAATTCAACGCAATTTGAATCAAAACCTAACTATATGGGGCCGTACAAAACAAGGGAGCAACAAATTACACAAGAAAAACATAGAATTTGAGATATTTCTTATTGCCTCTTCCACAAAACTTCAACCAGCCCTTGAATTCGACTATACACATTATATTTAAACCTTGGAAATCCAAAAAACAAATAAAAAACTGACTCCAACTGAATTTTGAACCCCATGACCGTTGGCCTTCCTTGTTTTTGCATTTTTTGCACTTTTACAATATTGCAATATGACAACTTTTGCAAAGTGAACCTCTAGTGACTCAAACTACATCGTAAATGGTCTATTATGACCTTATTGAATGACTTTAAGAATCAACACACCAAAACTTTACTAAAAACTATATTTACACAAGATGACTAACATGGTGCCCCTACACCATTTTGGACTTTTTTACTCTATTTTCTAGGGTTTCCCTTTGGCTCGCACACTCTATGTGCTCTATGTGCTCTATGTGCTTGTTATTGAAGGGTTTGGCTACCTTTTTTCCCTTTCAATTTCCCAATAGTTAGTCAGATGCATTACCTTACTGGATTCATCAGCCCAACTTATTAATGGACACTTTTTGATGATTCATTCCTCACTCTCATTGAAGAGAATACAATATCAATAATTCACTCAAATTTTTGGAAACCTTCTATAAAGCTTTTGGCTTGGCCATTCAATGACACAAGACTCGTGTTGGGAAAATGTGTCTTAGCCTTGCAATTATATAAAGGTTATTGTTAATAGGATATATATATCCTAGTTAGACCGATAGGTGTAATATACAATGGCATCAAGGGAGAGGAGTGGGATGCATGTAAAGAATTTTTTGTTAACTTTTTCAAGAAACTACTAAAATGGCCGACATACATTGGATAAATGATACATTATAAATCTAGATCGTTAATTATTAGCTTTTAGATCTAATGGTGGATATTTTGTTGGTCTGTCTTGCCCTAAAATGTAACCCTATTTTATGAGGGTGTTGTATTATAACTGCGGTAAAGAGACGGTGATGTGTTATGAGAGTTTAACAGCAGTCATGTTGTCTTTGGATCCCTGAGTGGTGATACTCCTGTGAGAAGCTTGCTCTACAAGTATATTGTAATATTTATGATTTACTAAATAATATATTGGACGACTTTTGGAGTGTGGGGTTTTTCTCCTGAAAGGGTTTTCCCCACTTAAATCACTGTGTCATAGTATGCATGATATTTATGTTTATTTCTATTTAATTTTTTGTAACTATTAAATATCTATAATTTTTTTGCATTATTCTCCTCTCAAGATTAGTGTAGGAAGTTGTTTCGCTACCTAAGCTTCCTTACAAGTGGTATCAGAGCCTAATCACCTTTGGTTTCAGTTGTGGGTTGTTAGGTTTTTTGAACTAATCTATATTTGAGTGGGAGCTTGTGTAGAAGATACTTTGTGATATTGTTGCAAGAATTTTTAGATGGAAAGTTCATTAGGGAGAATAGAGGTAGAGAAATTTTGTGGAAATAATTTTGAAATGTAGTAGTTGAAGATTGAGGATCTTCTGATAGATCGAGATGTGTGGGATGTTATTGATGAGAATGTTTCAATGCCTACAAATCCTACTCAAGCTACACAATATGATGTTATGGACCGTAAATCCAAGGGTCTAATTATATTGTACTTGGAAGACTCTATTTTAATTAATGTCCATGAGGAGACCTCTACACAGAAACTATGGAAGAAGCTTGGTGAGATGTAACAAGCCAAATATTTAGTGAACAAGATTTTCTTGAGGAAGAAGTTGTATTCCTTGAGAATGGAAGAGGGTGGACGAATCACATACCACCTGGAAGCATTCAATATGTTGGTGGCTTAGTTGGCATCAATTGGTGTCAAAATGGATGAGGAAGAGAAATGTCATATCTTGCTTTGTTCTTTGCCAAATTTGTGGGTTTCTCTTGTTATGGCTATTGGGATTACTTCTATAATTTTGAAGACTAAATATGTGGTGGGTTCTTTGCTTTCCAAAGAGATGAGGAGGAAGGTATCCATCACTACAAAGGATGCCCTAAATGTTTGTGGAAGACCTAAGGAAAAAGGCAAGAAAAATGAGAAGCGTGACAAATCCAAGTCTAGGGGGAGATCTAAATCTCCTGGAAAGTCCAAAGTTATTTGCTAGAACTACAGTAATCCTAGACATGTTCGTCAAGAATGCAAAGAAGAAAAGAAGAAGAAAGAGAAGAAATTTGATTCTAATTCCAAGTACGAGAAGGAAGATGGCGACACATTCATTGCATCTTTAGTAACTCATGTAGGTAATGATGCATGGTTAATTGACTCAGGTGCATCTTTCCATATGATCTTTAATAAAGATTGGTTTTCTGAATATGAAGAATTTTATGGAGGTAAGGTGTACTTGGGTGATGATTCTCATTTAGACATTGTTGGTCATGGTAAAGTTAAATCAGGTTTCCTGATGGCAAAATAAAAAGGATTAATGGTGTGTTGCATATCTCTGGTTTAGCACAAAATCTGTTATCTCTAAGGAAACTAATAGATGTAGGTGTGCAGGTGGTATTTTTTTATGCAGGATGCAAGATGGTAGAGGTTTTATGGTGATTTCTAGAGGTGTTAGATATGGCACATTGTATAAGCTTGATGCATGCACTGTTCAATGCAATAGTACTTCTATGAATAGAAAATATGTGGAAGAAGTGATGGTTTCACCTTCAACAAATGGTCCTGAATTTTGGGTACCCAAGGGTGCTCTTTTTTTCTGAAATAAAGTTACATGCAAAGAAAACTATGTTATGGCACCAGAGACCTGGCCACATTGGAGAAAAGAGTCTAAGGACCTTGAAAAATAAAAACCTTGTTGAAGGTTTGTTTGATTGTAATCTTGAATATGATTTCTGTGAGAATTGCATTTATGGAAAATAAAACCGCATTCATTTTTACTCGAGTTCACATAAATCTTGTGTTGTATTGGATCTTATTCATTCTTATGTGTTTGGTTGCAAATTGGAAAGAAAATAAAATGTTTGAGGACTGATAATGGCGGTGAATTTTTCTCTAATGATTTTAATAGATTTTGTAAAGATTATGGTATTCATAGACAGAAGACAACTCTGTATTCTCCACAACAGAATGGAGTTGTAGAAAGAATGAATAGAAAACTGATGGAGAAGGCTAGGAGTATGTTGAGTGGTGTTGGCCTAGAACAAAGGTTTTGGGTTGAAGTTGTCGCCACTTCCTATTACCTGATTAACAGGTCTCTTACATCAGCTCATGTTGATAAGACACCTATAGAGGCATGGTTGAGTGGAAAGCCTTCATTAAGACATCTTAAAGTTTTTGGTTGCGAGGCATATGCACATGTGCCAAAGGAGAAGTGAACAAAGTTAGAGAACAAGGCTATGAAATGTATCTTCATTGGATATAGTTATGGTGTGAAAGGATACAAGCTTTGGGATCCTATTGCACAAAAGGTAATATATAGTAGAAGTGTTATTTTTAGAGAAACTAATCCTTCTTCTGTTACATTGCAGCCATAACAAAGTAAAGAGGAAGATGTGATTCAATTTCCTTCTACACATGAGAAATTTGAATCAAGTCCCAAGGATAGACAAGAAGTTGAGGAGAGATCATCTAGCTCTAGATCTTCAGAAGAGGAGGAAGAACCTCTAACTCAGCATGTTTGTAGGTCTGCAAGGCATAGACAACCACCTGAAAGGTATACACTTGATGATTGGAGATGTATTTTTTCTTTGAATACTAACATGGATGAACCCAAATCTGTAGAAGAGGCATTAGGTATGAATGATGTAGAATCCTGGAAGATTGCTATGGAAGAAGAAATGATATCTTTGAAAAAGAATGATACATGGGATCTTGTACCATTTCCTGAAGGACGAAACCCTGTTGGTTGCAAATGGGTGTTTAAGAAAAAGATTGGTTTAGATGGAGGTATTCAAAAGTACAAGGCAAGGTTGGTTGCGAAAAGTTACTCTCAAGTTGAGGGTGTTGATTATGGTGATATATTCTCTCCTATTGCAAAAATGACATCCATTAGATTTTTGCTTGCTATTGTTGCTGCTTATGACTTAGAGGTTGAAAAAATGGATGTGAAAACTACTTTCCTTCATGGTGACTTGGAGGAGGATATTTATATGACATAGCTAGAGCACTACATGGTGAAAGGTAAAAGTAAATTGGTTTGCAAATTGAAGAAATCTTTGTATGGCTTAAAACAGAGTCCTAGGGTGTGATACCAAAAATTTGATACATACGTGTTGAGTTTGGGATTTGAGCATTCTAAATGAGATAATTGTGTTTATTATAAAATTGATGGTGATCATTTCTTGTTTATTGCATTATATGTTGATGATATATTATTTATTGGAAAAGGGAAAGGTATGATTTCAGAACTAAAATCTCAACTTGTTGCTAAATTTTAAATGAAAGACCTTGGTGCAGCTAGACACATTCTTGAGATGGAAATTAAAAGAGATAGAGAGAACAGAAAGCTATGGCTTGGTCAAGGTAAGTATGTCAATTTAATTTTACAAATATTTAACATGCAGGATTATAGACCATTGTGTGTTACTGTTTCAGTTGGAACAAAGTTATCTATTTTAGATTGTCCAACATCCCCATCGAAGATGGAAGACATGAGTAGAGTGTCTTACCAGAGTGTAGTTGGAAGTTTGATGTATATTATGGTTTGTACTAGACCAGACATTACCCAAATAGTGGGAGTTCTTTCCAAATATATGTATAATCTTGGTAGAGTTCATTGGGGTGCAATTAAAAGAGTCTTCAGATATTTACGCGGTGCCTCAGATTATTCCTTGTGTTTTCATAGTAATATGACTGAAGATGATATTTCCCTTGATATTCATGGTTATGTGGATTCATATTGGGCAAGTGATATTGATAGCAGACGATCCACCAGTGCTTATGTGTTTACTTTATTTGGTGGTGCAATTAGTTGGATGAGTAAGTGACAGGTTGTGGTTGCTTTGTCCACTACTGAAGTAAAGTATATGGCAGCTACTCATGCTTGTAAAGAAGCCATTTGGCTTAAGAAACTGTGTTCAGATATTGGAATAAAACAAGGTGTAGTGACAATTTATTGCGACAGTCAGAGTGTGATATGTCTAGCCAAGAACCTGGCATTTCATGCCAAGACCAAGCACATTGATGTACAATATCATTTTGTTAGAGATATGGTCGAAGATGGTAGGGTGAAGTTGGTTAAGGTAGAGAACTTGATGAATGTTGTTGATTCTTTAACTAAGCCTGTGAGCATAGAGAAGCTCAGATGGTGTTTAGAAATTATGGGGCTTTTGGCCCCTAGAAATTAAGAGACAATGTTTACTCCCTCTCGTTGCTCTTGCAAGGTGTTTGACAAGTGGGAGATATGTTGGTAAAATGTGTCTCAACCTTGCAATTATATAAAGGTTATTGTTGATAGGATATATATATATATATATATATATATATATATATATATATATATATATATATATATATATATATAGTTACACTGATAGGTGTAATATACAATGGCATCAAGGGGGAGGAGTGGGATGTGTGTAAACAATTTTTTGTTAAATTTTTCATGAAACTACTAAAATGACCAACATATATTAGATAAATGATACATTATAAATCTAGACTGTTAATTATTAGGTTTTAGATCTAATGGTGGATATTTTGTTTTCTTGTCTTGCCCTAGAATCTAACCCTATTTTATGAGGGTGTTGTATTATGACTGTGGTAGAGAGACGGTAATGTATTCTAAGAGTCAAATAGTAGCCATGTTGTCTCTGGATCCCTGAGTGGTGATACTCCTATGAAAAGCTTGCTCTGCAAGTATATTGTAATCTTTGTGATTTACTGAATAATATATTGGGCGACTTTTGGAGTGTGGGGTTTTTCTCCCAAAAGGGTTTTCCCCATGTAAATCACTATGTCGTGGTATGCATGATATTTATGTTTATTTATGTTTAATTTTATGTAACTATTAAATATCTGTAAAAGTTTTACATTATTCTCCTCTCAAGATTAGTGTAGGAAGTTGTTTCACTACCTTAGCTTCCTTACAACTCAATGTTACTGAAAATATTTTCTTCCTTTTCCTCCTTTGATTCAATTCTTTGGGTGGAATTCAATTGGGAATGGAAAAATATTCATATTTTTGGGTCTCCTTTTTGCATCCCAGGCTTCCCAGGCTGCCTTATGGCAAGTGGTCCTTTCTAAAATTGAAAATAAGCTCACCTATTGGATCACAAAGCCCCTTTCCTTAGCAAGTAAATTTCAAGTTTTCTCAAATATTATTTTGACCACTCATGTGTATTAATCCTCATGGTGGGCTCCTTCTAAATCCTCTTACATGAAGTTGAAGAAGCTTCTCTAAAAATTTCTTTGGGCCTCCTCTTAAAATAATCAAAGTTTTCATCAGGACTTGGTATTTCTATTGTCTTCCCCACAAGTCTAGAGGTTTAGCGATCCTATCCACCCAACAACAAGGGATATATATTTTTGTTAAATGGATAATTTGAACCCTCATAAAAAATAAAGCCTAGAAAATTCTTCTTCGACATTGCATCTCCTCTAGCCATCAAGTTAACTTATCTACCTGGAAGGGGATTGGTTTTCAAACCCTTCTCACCATGAAGGATGTTGCTCATATTATGGGTAATTTTGTGGCTAAAAGTATATGGAGAGCTTGGGAGGCCATTAAACCTTGGTTTTTCTAGATTTTTTCAACTTTCATGATGGAATTTCTATTAACCAATAGAATATATGGTGGTCTCCTCTTTTACAAGCTCAAGGTAGTCCCTTGGCTTACTTTCCTTAGATGTGGGCCTTGTGGTTTCACAAGAAAGGTATCCAATGTCTGTGAGATTTATACTCCATAACTTATGTGAGTCTCATGTCTTGGGATGAATTCAAGGATAAATTTTTCCCTTCTAATCAAGACCTTGAGACTTTTGAAACTGCTATAGGGGGATTTTGGTTGATATGGTTCACAAAATTGGTATTCAATCTTTCAAACCTTAGTGAAAATATTAAAAGTGAGGTACAAATACCACCTTCTATAACTATAAAACCCATCTTGGATATCATTAGATTTCTTCACATTTCCCCATGGTGCTCATTCTAAACCAGAGATGGAATTTGTAATCACCAATCTTGGTTTGACAACACAAGTTCCTAAATTGATCAATTTTTCCTGGTGTATCATTTTTGAAGGATTACTAGTGGGATCATGGTTAGTTCATATGGTCATTTTATAAACCTCATTTCCATTTATAAATAGACAACTAGAGTCTTTTAAGCACCTTTTCCATTTTTGTCCCAGAGCACCTTTTCTAATTTTTTCCCAAAGCCCAAAAATATGGAATTAGATTTATGGATTCTTTTTGTTGGGAAAATGTGTCTCAACCTTGCAATTAAATAAGGTATTGTTGATAGGTAAGCATGGGGGGGGGATTCTCCCCCCTCACAAGGGGTTAGGGGGGATCATCCCCCCGGCGAGGGGTTTAGGGGTTGCACACCCCGACCGAGGCTAAAGGGTAGCACCCTCGAAAGAAAAAAAATTATGTATATTTTATTATTGTAAATAAATTCATCATTAGGTGTTAGATCTGATGGTCGATATTTTTTTGGATTGACT
Source organism: Sequoia sempervirens (assembly GCA_007258455.2). Taxonomy (NCBI): domain Eukaryota; kingdom Viridiplantae; phylum Streptophyta; class Pinopsida; order Cupressales; family Cupressaceae; genus Sequoia; species Sequoia sempervirens. The sequence continues at coordinate 207,951,612 of VDFB02252616.1, read as the reverse complement.
TTCCCTAGAAGGAAACCCTATTTTATGAGGGTGTTGTATTACGATTGTGCACTATGATGTATTCTAAGAGTTTGATAGTGGTGGCTCAATTGGCACCAATTGACATCAAAATGGATGAGGAGGAGAAATATTAGATATTTCTTTATTATTTTCCTGATTCATGGGATTATCTTGTTATGGATATTAGGAGTACTTTTGTTATGTTGAATACAGAAGATTTTTGAACACCCAAAATACTGAGAGGGGGGTGAATCAGTATTTTATTAAACCACTTAATTGCTAACCATTCAATAATCAAAACATATTTAACTACAACTATAAACAAGAACATGAAATGAAGCATAACATCGCATAACAAGTGGACACTAGTATAATTATGTGGAAAACCCAAAATGGGAAAAACCACGGTAAGGATTAGCTCACATTATGTTATAACCGGTTATAAGATATTACAGGGCACACTGCCAGGACTCACTGTCCTTGGAAGGCTCACAACTTGAAGTAAATACAAAAAGCAGTGTGGCTCACTTCAAAAATGATTAACTTTTGTAATACACCTTTTATATGCTAATTTTAGTTCCAATTAGGCTCTGAAATACAAAATCCTGCTCTAGTTCGTAGGTACACAAAAAATATATCAAGAGTATGCAACTTCACACAATGGATGCACATCACTTCTTATTACTTTTTTGCTTATCTCACACTACACACACACATCTATATCTATGTATATATCTATATATCTCTCAATACAAAAGGATGTTCCATATATATACACTATTACACCTTCATACATCAATTAGGTCAGCCTAATTAGATGTACACATATTTAATCAAAAATGTAGCTTGTCGGCTCAACTTGGAACACCTTTTCACCAAAAAAAAATGTGTAAAGCATAAACTAGATTGGCCTGGACCTAATAAGGAACTCTTTAAGTCACCAACAAATTTTGCACCACATATCTGTGTCGGCCAAAAGAAAACTTATGCCAATTGCACAAATACTGAGCAAAATATTGTAAGACGAACTTTTTCATTCATAAATTTCATTTAAAAACCACTGAAAAATTATCCAGAGATGCACTAAATAGTCTTGATCATCATATTAAAACCTTATGAAGCAATCCTCTACTGAGAGAATTTCTAGACAAAATTAACAGATCACAATAACAAAGACATAACTTTTTCAAATTGACAAAATTGCTACCAACCAATGTTGGCATCAATTACAACACACCGGAGGCTTCTTCTTCATTCTTCCAAAAATCTCCCCCTTTTTAATTGATGGAAACATGTGCCAAAATTTGGATCTCCAAAAAACTAACTTTACTCCCCCTTTCAACTATACAGAGTAAGCAAAACTTCTTCATGACTAAAAAAAAATTATATACTTTCCACACATATTCTCCCCCTTTGACATCAAGGAAAAAGGGTGTCCTGATGATAATCTCAAAAGAAATTTAGAAAACACTTAACTAGAGCTAGGGGCACCATCCAATTCCTTGAGAATAGCTTCCTAAGAATAGCTTCCTAAGCCAGTTTTCCTTCATCCCAGATCCTTTTCACTCTGACTAGTATTTTGTGCAGTGATTCCAATTCAACCAAAAATTCTTCTCCTTCTGGAGTGGATGGGTTCAGTTTTATCTTGTTAAGATTTTTTTCATCCACAAGAGCATGTGACATGGGAATATTTCTGGACATGACCAGATCTCCTAGCTAACCAAACCGTTTGATCGCATCCTCTTTCTGCTTCTTTAGAGTGAAGAACTTGTTCTGTAGGTCTGTAATAGAAGTCCAAGCCATCTAGTTTCTATCATCTAAAATTTTGTAAGCTCTATAGGCATGCTCTAGTTGAGACTCTATTGATTCCATTAAATATTTGATGCCTCTAGTGACGTCAGGCCACTGCATGCAGTATACAGATAATATTTGTGCTTCCTCTTCATAGTCCTTAACTTCCTTCATACTTTGCAATACTTTGCTATGTGCATTTGCACATCTATCTTGTAGATCAAATAGCCTTTTCTCCAAAATTATTGATTATGCTTCTTTCTTAGTTTGCATCTTAAGACTAGAGGAGTATTCTTTGATGGAATCAACTAGAAGCTTCAAATTTTCAACAGGGGCTAAGGAGGTATCAATAGTAGCACTGGGTGTTGACTCCTATAGAGCCTTAATAGCATCATTGATTAACTCGGTTCATTTCTAATAAGTCTCAATCATTTATTCAATACCAAAGTTGAGAAAAGTACCACAAATTTTTACTCTTTTAACCAATGAGATCTTTCTCAGATCCACATACCCTAGATGTGAAGGAAGTTGAATCAATTGGGGTGGTAGCACAGGCTGGATCTGCAATCTCTTTGTCAACAAGCCTTTAAGAATATTTATGGATGATTCTTCATAAGGATTTGAAAGCTCAACATATTTTGACATCTCTTCTTCACTTCTTCCAACCTCAATATCTTCCTTGCTTTCTTCTTTCTTTTCCTCTTCTTCTTATTTTCTGGAGGATTTTCCTGAAGACTTATCCTTATTTTCTTCTTCCTTCTTATCCTCATCATATCTACCATCATCTTTCTTTTGACCTTTGTTTCCTTCATTTCCATCCTTGTCTTCTTCCTCTATGTTTTCGGTATCATCATTATGTTCTCTTGGATTACTATTGTTGTCACCTTTTTGCTGATCTTTGGAATGCTTACTGGTTATTTCTTTTGTATCATGCGGAGGAACAAATGTCTCTAAAACAACATGTGTTTCACCAATATTTTCCTCAACAAGATGATCGTATGTTTTTGTAATATTTATAGGATCCTATGCTTGAGCAATATGAGATGAAGAACTAGTTTTCATCCAATAATTCTTTGCCATTTTTCTAACTATTTCAATTGTTTATTGCCTCATTTTCTCTGTGTGTTCCTTCTCTTTAGTCATTAAGGTAGTGGCTCTCTATTTTACCCTAAACAATTGGGAACATTCTTTGAGTAGGGAAGCAACATCTTCCTCAGACAGGGAGGAACCATATGTGTTTAAAGCATCAAAAATAAATTTGTCTTCAATGGTTATAGCTTCATGGCTTCTATGAACTAATGCTTCCCACACATTATCAGTTACCTTCTTCCTTATAGATTCCATAGATTCATTAAAGATAACCATATATTGAACAATAGCATCTATAATTGTCTCTTTATTCTTTTCAGCAAATTCATCAAATAATCTAGCTATAGCTAGAAAATCCTCATAATCTATCATTTTATTAACTAGGGTTTCCATTTCTAAAGGATAATTATCTCTTACCGAAGAAGAGTTGGGGATGCTCTCCATAGGTCCTGATGTTCCTTCATCCTTCTCCTTTTCATGCACATGGATTTTGAATGCTTCTAATTCATCTTTTGTCTCTTCACATCTGATAAGATCTCAACCTTATCTTTGGTTTTAGTTTCTTCATTGCTTGTGGATTTGTTGCTTCTCCTTCTTCTCTTCAACTCTCTCTCTTATTTTATTCCAAGTTCTATTTCTTCTTGCACTGCATCACTTATGTTTCTTTTCTTGTTAGCTTTTTGCTTCACTCTCCTTCTGGGGGTGGCAGATGGTACAAGGGGTACATCCCTTTTATTAGAGGCCCTAGTGTTGGGTCCAGAGGATTCAATTGCTTTAATTGCTATAGGGGAACTATGCAATGTCTACTTTCCTTTTACTATAGTAGTTGCACCAGGAGTTGCTAGTATTGCATAGGAGGTGGTGGAAGATGCTCTTCTTGATCTCCTACGCCCATAGAGGATATCAATTGATCTAGACCTTCTTTCATCTGCAAATCCCCTCAACTGATCAACATCATCCTTAGACAGTGAATGCAGATTGAAATATGCTTCAAAAATTTTGTTCACTCTTTTAGTCCTTTGTGGTGCTGAAGTCTCCAAGTGCACTTCAACAAACTTCTCTTCATAAGTGCCATGTCGGGGCTGAGTAGGGTCCTTACGACTATTCAAAAATATTTCAATCAGACCTTTAGCTACTTTTTCATCGAGTTCATATCCAAGAGGATTTATCCATAGATTCCTCGGTTCTACTACCTCAATGATACATTCATCAGTAGACACAAGAAAGGTTGTCTTTTGCATATTTCTTCACCAAGCTTCTTGGAACTCTATCTTTCTCATACATATTATTCTAGAAAATTGCAAAGAATGCAATAAGAGCATTAATTTGTACCTTGTAGTCTCCAAGACTATGCATGTATTCAAAAATATGATGTGCTACAGGTTTGCTACAATCCCATATAATATTCTTCTTTCCAAGTAGTTATCTCAAGAAGTAAAATAATAGAGAAACCACTAGTGATCCAAACTTGAAAGATATTTCTTTACTTTAGTCTGGTTCAAGTTATCCATAAGTTGATGCTAGAGCAACTCACACAAGTCATAATCCCTTCCATTAACCACCATTTCATGTGCAGTATGAATTGTTGTAGCTGACACAAAATTTCCTTGGTTTGTAAAATATATTTTCTGACCAATCATAACAACAACGTACCTCACAGTCGGATTGGTGATAGGCTTTGTAGTTAGTGCCCTTCCATCATATGTGGCACCAGTCAACTTCATTACCACATCGTTCTTTACAACTTTTAGCACTGGCATAGGTCCAATGTCACATAGACCAGTTACATCCCTAATGACTTCCTTAGTGATCACTCCACCAAAGAGCCATCCTCACAAATTTTGCAAACATCTCACCACAAAATTCTGGGAACCTATTCCATACATCTAGTTTCTTCTGTTCTAGGTTTTCATATTATGGTTTCACGGAGTAACCATCTCTTGAAAATTCCTTTTGCCATTCATTCATGAGTTCTTGGTGGTCAAATTCTTCTACTTTTGTGTGAATGTAGACCCTGGTATCTTCAGTAGGCAAGACACTACTTGGGATTTGTGAAAATGCACCCACGGGGTCCATTTCATAGACTTTCCATGAATATCTTTTGAACCTATGTCAGAGTCTCTTTGATCCAGGTGGATATTTGATGTTAAAATTAGAAGTGTCCCATATGCTCTATATTTCAGCATCATCTTGAATAGCTCAGAAAACTGGGCTCAACGCAACTTGAACGAGGCAAAAAGGAGTTTGTATGTCAAAGTTATGGCCACTCAAAATTTGGTCAAACCAGGTACAAGGGGCCAGTCAGAAAGGAAAAAATTTGACTGACTTAGAATCGGTTGAAATTTGCGTCAAATCAAAGAGCTCATTGACATGAACCCAATGCCACTCGTTTCGCCAAAATCCAAGCCCATATGCGAAAGGTATCGCAAGTCAAAATCGGCAAGCCCTAGGGTTGACTAGGTCGTACAGATGATGACGTCAGCATCTTGACACAGTAGGCCCATATCGTATAGACATGATGTGGACCAATTAGCACGTGACACATGGCAATCTGTACAATGATGTGGCAAGTTAACATGGAAACGAAATGGCGAGCTAAAGTGTTTGGGCTAATGTGGCATGATGACACGTGGCAGTTTCGTACATGATGTGGCATCAGTGTGAAGTTGAGTCAGCGAATCAAGTTGACGTGTCCTCATTGGAAAATCAAAGTGTGCTACATGGACCTATCACAGGGTGCCATGTGGCACCCTCTCTCTCTCCTCCCAGGCGGTCGGTTGTTCTATTGGGTTGTATTATACACCAAAATTTTGGTGGGGGTCGAAACCCTGACTCCCACGTTCCAAGCATCTGCCATCGTCGTTACACCACATGACATTCCTCTATGTATAACCTCTTGACCTCCCCACCCCCAAAATTTATCGCTACTACCACGCCATGCGTGGGTTTCAATATGTATAAGGGTTATGCTTTTTATAATGTGTTATTAAGCCCGAAACCTTAATAACCAAATGGTTATTAAGTAGAAGACAAAACAAACCAAGTGGATAAGACAAAAACCACTAAAACCCAATAGCCCAAATTTGTAAAGAATTAAGGGCTTAAAAAAAAAATTGGTTTTAAGGGGGAATAATACAAATTTTATGGTTTTAGCCATAAGAGGAAAAAAAAATTGTATAAAAAGGGGGGAGTGAGAGTGCAAGTATGTTCATGGAGAATTCAGTTTATGCTTTGTGAAGAATGGTGAGAGAGAATTCCTAGGAGATGGGGAATTGAAGTTAGGACTTTGATAGTGAATTGTAATCTTTGTGCATTTGGAGCTTGTAGTCAAGCTTGTTATACTTGTGTAAGAGGACTTTTGTAATTCATTATCGTCTGAGAGCTGTGAGGAGACTTGTATAAGTTGAAGCCTTGTAATTGTTTCTAGAGCATAATCAAGGATCAGTCACTCTGTTGGAGAGGGACCCGGAGACGTATCCATCTTGGCAAACTCCGTTATCAACTTGTGTTTTGTCTTCTCTCTCTTTTCTCTCTTCTCTTCACTTTAATTTGGTTATGTTTATCTACGAATTTTAATTATATTTTCAAGACCTCCAATTTAATCATTGTCAAAGTTATTATTCACATGCAACAGTCAAATATCCTAACATCAGATCACTCTTAGAGGTCTCAACAATAGTTGGTGTGGCCATATTTCCTTAATTCTTTTAAATGTGCTGATGAAAAATGCTTCTAATTCAAACCAACAAAGTGTTGATAATTGTAAATACCTCTTTCAATGCTTCAATAGAACTAGGGTTTGATGTCGAGTACAAAAAATCAACTCCACCTTGCTTTAGCTCGCTTTTTCTCTCTTCTAAGTAGTAAAAGTGATTTAATTGAACTTGAGCTTTCACTTTATGTTTTACCAATTTTCCCTAATTCGCATTAAATGCATTCCACCTTCAAAAAGATGACACATTTTTTGAAATACACTGTTAACCCTAAAAGGCTCCACAAATCTCCAAATTTGCACCTTTTCTACTAGAATCTTCTTCAACAGCTTCAATATGCTATTCTACATCACATATCTTTGTGTCACTACTTGACAACTCTTATATCAGGGGTTTGTTAGATATCTCTATAACTGCTCCCCCTGAAGCCACTATTGGGTTCAATTTTTAGAAGTATCTACACTAGATGTAGGTACATATGCATTTGATTCATTCTTATTCTCACGTTCTTCCTTCTTCTTCCAAATATCCTCCATTTCCTTTCACTTCGGTAGGATCCACTTTATTCACAAGTTTATTCTTTTGTTTCTGATTAGGTTTCTTCCCAATTTTTCTTTTGTAGAATTTTGAGGTATGCCCTAGTTTGTTGCAAGAGTAGCACACAACATTTCTCTGACTAAATTAATTTGAATTTATCTTTGATCTGCACTATTTATCTTTATGTCCAAAAGCATAACATATATAGCAATAGCCTTGAAAATATTGTGCCATTCTACTAGTATTAAATCTATTCATCATTGTCTAACTTTTGCACTCAGTAGCTCTATGTCCAAAATTTTTGCAAGAAAAATATTGTCCAGAGAAGAATCCAAAATTTTGATTCATTCTACTCCTACATTTTGTTGCCTTGTGACCAAATTTATTGTGTGAGAAAAAAATAACATTAAAATATGGGTACATTTGAGCATTAGGTTTTCGAATAAGAATCCTTTCGGTATTTCGCCTTTGGTTCTTGAACTGTTTATTATTGCCTTGAGTCTTCCTCTGATTGTGAATTTATTGGGAATTTGATTTAACTTTGAACTTTTTCCTTCTTCAAGTCCTAGACCACCTTTATCCTTAGCTAGTTTTTGAAATGCAATCAGCTCATCAAGCATTGTAGTACTTGTATTTAATTTTTCTTCATGAGCTCTTTCTTTCTCCAAGTCAAATCTTAGAGTTACCACTTCTTGTTCAAGCTTTGTATATTCATCAATTTTATTTTGAATTTCAGCTTTCTGAGATTCTTCAATTCTCTTATTTTCTTCCACTTGCACCTTTAGTTCGGTGATGTCTTCATTAGCTTTCTTCAACTGATCATTGACTTCTCTATGCCTTTCCTTGAATTTCTCTTTTTTCTCTCTTAACTTTATGATGCATTCATTGGCTTCTTTCAAGTTTTCTTTTAGAGTTTCTTTCTCATCTTCACTTTTATTCAGATCTTCAAGAGCAGCATGGAGTTCTATAGTTGCAGAGATCTCTTCTGGAGGAACATGATACTTTTTTTCAGCCATGTGTTCAAACTTCAAGATCTCCCTTAAGTTGTTAAACTTTTCCAAAGGAACCAAGTTCTGATACCAATTGTTGAACACCCAAAATACTGAGAAGGGGGGTGAATCAATATTTTACCAAACCATTTAATTGATAACCATTCAATAATCAAAACATATTTAATTGCAACTATAAACAAGAACATGAAAGGAAGCATAACATCACATAGCAAGTGGACATCAAAAAATTTACGTAGAAAACCAAAAATGGGAAAAACCATGGTGAGGATTAGCTCACAATATGTAACCAGTTATAAGATATTACAGGGCACACTACCAGGACTCACTGTCCTTGGAAGGCTCATAGCCTGAAGTAAATACAAAAAGGAGTGTGGCTCACTGTCAAAATGATGAACTAATGTAATACACCTTGTGTGTGTTGAGTTCAGTTCTAATTAGGCTCTAGAATACAAAATCCTACTCCAGTTCACAGGTACATAGCAAATATATCAATAGTATGCAACTTCTCACAATGGATGCACATCACTTCTTATTACTTTTTTGCTTATCTCACACTACACACACACACATCTATATCTATTTATATATCTATATATCTCCCAATACAAAAGGATGTTCCATATATATACACTATTACACCATACATCAATTAGGTTGGCCTAATTATATGTACATATATTTAATAAAAAATGTAGCTTTCCGGCTCAACCCAAAACACCTTTTCACCAAAAAAATGTGCAAAGCATAAATTGGGTCGGCTTGGACCTAATAAGGAACTCTTTAAGTCACCAATGAAGTGTGCACCACATATCTATGTTGGCTAGAAGCTATGCCAATTGCACAAATATTGAGCATAAAATTGTAAGCCGAACTCTATCATTCATAACTTTCATTCCTTTCAACAAAACCATTGAAAACTTGTCCAAAGATACACCAAATAGTCTTGGTAATCATATTAAAATCTTATGAAGTGATCTTCTATTGAGAAATTTTTCAGACCAAATTGTCGGATCACAATAATAGAGACATAGCTTTTTTAGATTGACAAAACTGCTACCAACCAATGTTGGCATCAATGACAACATACTGGAGGCTTCTTCTTCATTCTTCCAAAAAACATGTGGTGGGTTCATTGATTTCTAAAGAGTTGAGGAAGGTATCCATCAGTTCCAAGGCCCTAAATGTTTGTGGAAGACCTAAGGAAAAATGAAGGAAGAATGAGAAGCATGATAAATCTAAGTCCAAGGGGATATCCATATCTCTTGGAAAGTCCAAAGTTATTTGTTGGAACTACGGTAAGCCTAGACATATTTGTAAGGAGTGGAAAGAATAAAAGAAGAAGAAAAAGAAGAAATTTGATTCAGATTCTAAGTCTCAGAAGGAAGATGGAGATGCATTTATTGCAGCTTTGGCAACCCATGCAGGTAATGATCCATGGTTAATTGACTCGGGTGCATCTTTCCATATGACCTTTAATAGAGATTGATTTTCTGAATATGAAAAATTTGATGGAGTTAAGGTGTACTTGGGTGATGATTCTTATTTAAATATTGATGGTCGTGGTAAAGTTAGAATCAAGTTTCCTGATGGTAGAATAAAAAGGATTAATGGTATGTTGCATATCCTTGGATTAGCATGAATTTTTTTATCTGTGAGCAAACTAATAGATACAAGTGTGCAGGTAGTATTTTTTGATGTAGGATGCAAGATGGTTAGAGGTCCTATGGTGATTGCTAGAGGTGTGAGATATGGCACATTGTATAAGCTTGATGCATGTACTATTGATTGTAATAGTACTTCTATGAAAAGCAAGTCTGTGGAAGAGGTGAGTGCTTCAGCTTCAACAGATCGTCATGGCTTCTAGGTACCCAAAGGTGATCTTTCTTCTGAGTCAAAGTTACGTATAGAGAAAACTATGTTATTGTACCAAAGACTTGGCCACATAGGAGAAAAGGACCTAAAGACCTTGAAAAATAAAAACCTTGTTGAAGGGTTGTTTGATTGTAATCTTGAATTTGATTTCTGTGAGTGTTGCATTTATGGAAAACAAAACCATGTTTAGTTTTACTTGAGTTCTCATAAATCTTATGGTTTGTTGGATCTTATTCATTCTTATGTGTTTGGTCTCATAGATGTTCATTCAATTATAAAATCTATCTATTATGTTTCATTTATTGATGATTATAGTAGAAGGACATGGGTATATTTTTTAACGAGTAAATCTGAAAATTTCAATCAATTTAAAGAATTTAAAGCAGGTTGAGTTACAAACTAGAAAGAAAATAAAATGTTTGAGGACTAATAATGGTAGTGAAATTTTCAATAATGATTTTGATAGATACTTAAAGATTGTAGTATTCATAGACAAAAGACAACTTTGTATTCTCCACAACAAAATGGAGTCACTAGTACAGAAACAATAATAAACTACTGAAAAAACTACTAAAAATTGCTTATAAATGACTACAGTTGGTCACGTAACCACTAGTAGTTTATTTCCAGTCATATATAACGTGATCAAATTGATGACTAAACCATTTTTAGTCATTTATTGGTTGTTTTGATTGATCGATTTGGTAGTATATTTAGTCGTTGATTTAGTCATGCATTGTTGCGATCTGGTCACTTATTTAGTCACTTTTTTTCCACTGTTATATTTAGTCATTGGTTTATTCATTGATTGTTGTAATCTGGTCACTTATTTAGTCATTTTTTATTCACTAAAATATTTAGCTGGTCACTTATTTAGTTGTTGATTTATTCATTGATTGTTGTAATCTAGTCACTTATTTAGTCATTTTTTATTTGCTAATATATTTAGTTGTTGATTGTTATTAACTGGTCACTTATTTAGTCATTTTTATTCACTGATTTATGTGCATTGGTAGTGTATTTAGTCATTTTTATTCATTGATTTCACTGGTCATATATCTAGTCATATTTATTCACTATTCATTGATTTCTATCAATTGGTAGTATATTTAGTCAATTTAATTATTAATTGATGTCAATTAGTAGTATATTTAGTCATTTTAATTATTAATTGATGTCAATTAGTAGTATATTTAGTCATTTTAATTGACTAATATTTGAGGATTTAAGAATAAAACATAGAAATACACATCAATCATCAATTGCACACAATAAGACAGCCATTAGGAAGGCAAAATTGGTGAACTTTATTAATAAAAGAAAGGTGTTAGAGTTACAGGTTACAAATAGAGTATTACAATTATTATTTTTAGTCACAAGATTGAAAACATAAGTTAAAATATTGTAGAGAAATGACTACAAGAAAGAAACTTCTCCAAAAGACTTCTACAATGATGGAAACGCATGCTTGAATCCCTTCAATGCGAGCATATGCCTCTTTCATCTCTTAAAACTTCTACAACATGGGAAATCTTCATGGAGCAAGCTATAACATGTAGAATCCAAGGAGAGTGTTGATCATCTCCCATATATGAAGCTCTCTCCTTCAACGCGGTCAACAATAACCTAGCTAGAATATTTCCTCCTTTATATGCAACATGCCATCTGATATGAGCAATAGGGTGCTTCCTTTTCTGCCATGAATGAAGTTGTGCCTCAATACAACTAGCAAAATTAATATTAGTCTCAATTTAGAAAGAATAAAAGTGCATTGTATATTGCAAGTTTACAAAAGAAGGTCCAAACAGAATAGAAAGATAAATCAATTAAAAAACTATAGCCTTGTCAACAAATTCCTTAAATAGAGTGTTCAACATTGGCTTGAAATATGCATATTGAACCCTTGATTTCAGAACCTTGTTCAAAATTTAAGAAAGGTGATACACTCAGATTATAGAATGAAGCCTATCAACACTAACCAGACTGGAACAACATTATCAATAAAAATTTATTGGAAACCAATCCCAAGAATGCCATCAAACTTGGACAACAAAAATGTCAATCATGGTTCATGTGTTGTCTCAGTAAAGACCTGCACCATTAAAGAATCCATTTATACATATAAATTCCAAACTAAGTTGATTAGAAAAGATCTTTGATATCCAACTAGGAAGCCTTAACATCCAAAAATTACTAACCTGATGTTTCACAACAAGTTTCCCAACTATGACATCATCTTTACTTAAGAAATTGGATATTGATCCACAGCCATATTGAATCTCACAAGATTCTCCTTCACAAACATAATTGATATATATTAATTTTTTACCAACTTCCTTAATATCCCCATGTAAGCAAACTAAACTAAGTGAGGTTGAGGGTTTGAAGTAGAGTACCATATTCTTGGTATGTGCTTGACCTGGATGACTTGTATCTTGAATGAAAATAGCAAGCTAGCTGCATTGTAAAATCATTGTTACAAAAATAACCACAAAATCCTCTTAAATTAAAATAATCGTTCTAGATATTTCAGTTAATTTCTAAGAGAGCTAATTTCACTATCCAAATAGCCATCAATCTATTTACTATATATAATTTCCCAGAATTCAGAATTTGAATGTAATGAAACTAACCATAATTACCAAAGATTTGATGCCAAAATGTAGTACAAAATGAATTTTTTGACAGAATGTCTCAAAGATACGTTATCTCATGAAATGAAATGATATGATTGCATAATGTGCACAAAATGGATATTGCAAGGAAGCTATCAAAATCTTTGAATTAATGAAGCACTTTGGAACATCGGCATTGTAATCTTTGCTTGTGTTCTAGATGCATGCAGTCATGCACGTTTAGTGGATGAGGGTTGCACATACTTTGGCTACTTGGGTAAAAACTCAAAGCTATCCTTGACACCTGGTAAAGTTATGGCTAACAGCAGGATCTATAGGCTAAGGAAGTTCTTCATGGATGAAATTGGGAATAAAATTCAGAATGGAAAAGAGAATGGAAAAGTAGAATTTGATGAAACTCTTACAAAGTTTAGGTTAATGACTGATGCTTTTGTTCATTGTTATGATGGAAAATATTTTGAACAGTCATCCAAGAATAAAGGATTTTACTATGATTTTGAGAGCATCTTCTATACATCAGATTATCTTAGATCAAATAAATGAAGCAAACAATTGTTAAAGAGCCAGCAATTTTCAATTTGAAACAATGGTGTCTTATGTATAGACTCCCCTTATGATTTGCTCCTATAATAAGGTATAACAATTTAGAATTTGAAACTATGGCATATGAACAACTATTTAGCCTATCTGTAATGCTACAACAATTAACTACAAGCTAGAACATATCCATATCAGCATAAAATACTAAGTGCAATTCATCTCAAACTTTGTTGTACCTGAGTATGACAGTACCTGAGCTTCTGGTGTTTCTAGACGAAACCTATAGCGGAAAATTGTAGTCTCCATCTGAAGGAACCATCTTCAGAGCTCTTCCCTAAAATGAGGGTTGAAAACATTAGAAGAAAAGAAATACCATAATTCTAAGGTAACAATTTGTATCAAGCCAAATGTCAGAAAGTATAATTGAAAAGACAAATCCTTACAATTGGACCTCAAATTGGACCAAGCAGATTTATGATTTTATCTTTAGAATGTAGGAACTTTCTCTGTCGGAGCTTCACGACCTCAAATTGGATCTCAAATTGAACCAATAAAATTTATGATTTTATCTTTAAAATGTAGGAACTTCCTCTGTCGGAGCTTCACTACCTCAAATCAGATTTGAAATTGATCCAACATATTTATGATTTTATCTTTAAAATGTACAAAATTTCTCTATCGGATATTAAAGATCTTAGGTTGGATGTCCAATTGGACTATCATATTTATGATTTTATCTTTTTAATAAAGGAACTTCCTCTATCAGATATTAATAATTTCCAACACTTAGGTTCTCCTTCCTACCGAAAACACCCGAAAGTGTTTCACACCAGCTCAAGGTACTCTCCAACCTGGTTATGACACTGATAGCAATCCATTTTTTTCCTAAACCGTCCATACCCGAACATTGCATCACAATCTATTCTTCCTAAACATAAAAATGCCACATATTAACCCCTTCTAAATAAATCTCAAAATCATCATAAACCATAATTAATAAATCATTTCAACTTCAGAAAGAATCCGATGTCATTTACTATCAAAACAAAAGTTGTATAAATCACAAAAAATCCATGAAGCAATCCATCCAAAGAGAAAATAAGCAATGTAAGGATTTGAGCAATATAAGTCCAAAGGGTTATGTTGTAACGGTAATGGAATCACCATAAGAGCACAACTGAGGAAAAAATTATTGTGACTATAATTATGTGATCCATAACTCTATTGGTCATGTGGCACAGTTGTGCTATAACAAATACATGATGCATTCATGTGTGACCCAAGTTTAATGTGGCTATGTTGTGATAGAAATGGAGGAACTCATATGAGCACAATTCATGGACAAATCACTATCATCACAATTAGGTTTCAATCATCATTGGGTGCATTCAGGTTGACTCAAGTTTAATAGGTTATGATGTAATGATAACATGATCCAAGAGCGATTACCTCTTGTTGCAATAAAGAGCCTATAACTCTAGTTGATATGTAGAGTGGTTGAGTTATATCAATTATGTGGTGCATTAAAGCACAACCCATGTTTAATGGGCTATTCTAGAGAGTGATCAAGATTTTCTAAACCTTATGAATGTTACTTAAAAGTGTATAGCTTAAACTAAAAACCAAGTTTGTTACATACATGAATGCAATCTTGGGTTACCACAAACTATAATAATGTGATTTGCTAATAACCATTATGGAATGTATTAAAGCAAGACCCATGCTATATAAGATACATTTCCCCGATCAGGTTTACATACCTTAATGATGAAACACAAGCTTCCCACACACTCTAGGATACAATCCAAGATTATACCACAACCCTGTCAAGACAACTAATTTTCTCACCCAAGATTTAAGGTTATTTTTTAATGTACCAACAAAAGCATTGGTAAGAGCATGACTAGGGTAAAAACCCTAGGCCTTCGTAAAAACATAAACAATAACTCTAGCAGATTAGTGAGGTTGCAATACCAGAAAGATTGAGACATTGTAGCCAATAACAAAATCTTGCAATCTAAAGATTGTAGCCAATAACAAGCACACTATGTAGCTCAGTAACATTTGTAAATGCAATATATGGTAAGAAGAATAACAATCACTTGAGGTGTGATAGTCAAAAAGAGGATGAGCAGTGACAAGATAATAAAGCTCAAACCTTGCATAGTAAAGTGGAGATTTTAACAATGAGTTTCCTTACCTCCTTGCTAACCTTAAGGGTTTTTTAAATTCTTTTGGAAGAGTTAGACAATCCAAATGCAATAAGGGAATGGCTGTCCAAATGAAGTAATAGTGGTAATCATAGGTTCAATTTTCTTCTTAGCCATTGTATAATTGAGGTAGTGGATTGTATAATTGTATGTTTGAGCAATGTTTTGAGACTCATCAAAGATGGGAGAATAGTGATTAATACCTTGTGGACTGTGAAGTAGTGATAATAAGGTTGAAGGATCTTAAGACCCGCAATACCATGAAACAATGAGTCCCTTGTAGTAAGTAAGTAGGCAATCTATAGGGCATAGTTTTATTTTATAGAATGATTCTCATGAAAGGAATCTTCAAGTGACAATGAGTGAGTTGTTTGAGATTGCAACTGAGGGTGCAATATCCAGTCTTAAAGGTAGTTAGCAAAGCAGTAAATGTGCTAGAAAATCAAATCGTACACAACAAGAATTTCACAATGTTATCTTGCATAATGCCTTAAGTTTGAAGACAAAAATATCATTGTATCTTGATGAAAGTAGTGACCTTAATGGTCAATCACTGGCAACAATGATTTTAAAACATGCTATTGTGCTTATGGAGGAAAAATTTTAAGCAAGGCAGTGAGTGGTGGTTTGGAACAATGGCAAGTATGAAGGACTTGCTTTATATGCATACCATGCAATCTAGCTTAAGAGAACATTCTTAGAAGACATTGAAGGTGGATTATGGAACTCAAGGGTTACCATGATAAGGATTAAAGCAAAGACTGAGATCTATTTAAAAGCCACTATCATGAAGATATTAAAGATGTCACATGCAAAACCTTAGTAGTTGGAGTAATGAATATAGTGCCAAAGAGGAAAGTGTGCTGGGGAAGATTTAGGAGATCTCCACATTATCTAATCATAGGAAAATACATCATTTATTTATTTATTTAAATTAAAATAAATCATTCTAAACCCTATATAGGATACATTGATACTTCAAAAGCATCTGATTTATTTTTTAAAATTAAAAGAAAATATTCTAAACCCTATATACGATACATTGATACTTCAAAAGCATTTGAAGGAATTTGAGATTATGCAAATATATGTCAATTAAATACCTGGATTACAAATAGTAGTGCAAACAATGTAACCCTTGTTGTGCAGAGTAGGAATGAGATACGCAGCAATGAATCCTATTCCTCCTGTCACACGCATCTCCTTATTGTTCTCTGTCATTCTTTACTGAAACACTTCTCCATTTTGGTGGGCTACACCTAAAAATAAGGTTTCAACGAAGGTTTTAGAGTATGTTTATTAAAATGAAAACTCCATTTTGGTGAGCTACGCCTCATAATAGGATTTCAGCAAAAGTTTTAGTGTATGTTTATTAAAATTTTAGAGTATTTTGGCGGGCTATATTCTTGATTCCTTAAATGATTTATTCAAATGAATTGTGACTAAATAAATAACTAACTATTTAGTCATTATTATTTGTGTAACTAAATAATTTTTAGTCAATGACCAAATTAGTCATTTATTTACTCATTTATAGCTGAGTTGCAAAAAATGAGTAGAATTGTCATTTTTAGTTGTTGTGACTGAATTTTTTAGTTACCTAGTCATTTATTTGCCAAATTCTACTAGTGATTTGTAGAAAGAATGAACATCACATTGATAGAGAAGATTGGGAGCATGTTGAGTGGTGTTGGTATAGAACAAAGTTTTTGGGCTGAAGGTGTTGCCACTGTATGTTACCTGATTAATAGGTCTCCTATATCAGCTCTTGTTGATAAGAAACCTATAGAGGCATGGTTGGGTCAAAAGACTTCATTAAGACATCTTAGAGTTTTTTGTTGTGAGGCATATGCACATGTGCCAAAGGAGAAGCGAACAAAGTTGGAGAAAAAGGCTATAAAATGTATCTTCATTGGATAGAGTTATGTTGTGAAAGGATACAAGCTTTGGGATCATATTGCACATAAGGTAATATATAATAGAAGTGTTATTTTTAGACAAACTAAGCCTTCTTCTGTTGCATTGCAGTCAAAATCAAAGTAAACAAGAAGATGTGATTCAGTTTCCTTCTACACCTAAGAAAATTGAATCGAGATGCATGGATGGACAAGAAGTTTTTGAGAGCTTATCTAGCTCTGAATCTTCAAAAGAGGAGGAAGAACCTCCAACTCAGCTTATTTGTAGGTCTACAAGTCATAGACCTAATGATTGGAGATGTATTTTTTCTATGAATACTAACATGGATGAATCTAGATCAGTAGAAGAGGCATCATGTATGAATGATGTAGAATATTGGAAGATTTATATGGATGAAGAAATTACAGCTTTGAAAAAGAATGATACATGGCATCTTGTACCATTGCCTGAAGGAAGAAAACCTGTTGGTTTCAAATGGGTGTTCAAGAAAAAAGGATTGGTTTAGATGGAAGTATTGAGAAGTACAAAGCAAGGTTGGTTGCAAAAGGTTACTTTCAAGTTGAGGGTGTTGATTATGGTGAGATATTTTCTCTTGTTGCAAAAATGATATACATTAGATTTTTGCTTTCTATTTTTTTTGCTTATGATTTAGAGATTGAGCAAATGGATGTGAAAATTTATTTCCTTTATCGTGACTTGGAGGGTATTTATATGACACAACCAAAACACTATGTGGTGAAAGGTAAAATTAAGTTGGTTTGCAAATTGAAGAAATCTTTGTATGGCCTAAAAGAGAGTCCTAGGATGTGGTACCCAAAATTTGATACTGTAGAGGGGGACTGATTGCTCAGGAACCCAGGTCACAAGAGGGTCTAGAACAATAGGCTTCCTTTATCTACCTCAATCTAAGGAATGTTTAAGATAGGTTTGATTTTTAAAGGGGTGAAAAGGAAGGATAACTAATTTGCCTCTTTCCTTCAGCCTACCTGAGAGTCTCAAGAAGTCAGGTGAGCGATTTTCTAGAGTTCAAATTGTGATTTAGGCAGCTCACTACTAGAGGACTACAACATGAGACATAGACGACAACATGACACGTTGGCGTCTCAGTGGGGCGTTGGCATCTGTACGAATAGAAAGTGTAAAGTACAATCTAAACTCAAGAGGAACCTACTAACAACCTAATGAATGTGGTTTAATGCAATAACAAAAATAGAAAAGAGCTAAATAGCAGAATATTTAGAAAACACTAAGATTAAGTCTAACTACGAAATGACAAAGAAGGGTGAGGAAAGTGCACCTTCCTACCCGCGAGTTGATATCGTCAAGGTCTTCACATGACAAACAATCTACACACACAAGATGAAAAAAAAATTGGGTTGTGTATAGAGGACTGTCGTAGTCAATCCCCCATTTTGGTGTTTCCACCTCCACAGACAACTAATATAGCAACAATAGGAGAAATGCGATAAATAGAGATATTGAAGTGAAAGTACTAAGCACTATGCTAAACAACAATATGCTACGAAAAAATACGATAATGCTAAATGAATGGAAGATGGAATAATATCATCTTCAACCACCTGCACTCAAGGTAAATTGGAGGAGTGAGCTCACAAGCTTGCAAACTCCCACATTGGTGCAACAATGAGGAGATTGAGCCAACAAAACACCAACTTGAAGCTTCAATGGAGGTGGGAATGTTGTGAATGAAGTGTGTAGAAGTGAGAATGATCAAGTAGAATTCCAAGAAGATCAGTTGAATGAATGAGATAGGTATTTGAAGATGAAATTGGAGGCAAAGGAGTTGTTCAGGGTCGGTCAATGGAGTAGAGACGTTACTCTTCATCGCAAATGGAGAATTGTAATGCATCTACAAATTCTAGAGGTAGGAATCATGTCAAGATAGCAGCATGCCGCATAAACATCCACGCGCCTCACTAGCATCCTCGACATAATATCCTCCACCAACACAAAAAATATTGCCAAGTGGATGGGAAGCGAATGAAGGATGTGGAATAGCATCATCGAACTTGATTTTATAAGGTAGGAGATATGTAAATGTGGAATTTGTAAAGGGTCCAAATTCACACCATTACATTTTTCTCCCACTTTAGCAAGCATAAGTGTCAGTGAATGCATGGTAAATTTGAGTGAAATCTAAGAAATGTATACCTGAACCATCGAGGAAGTAGACCACAATATGACACACCCAAAAGTATAGGAAGAGGAGATGGCTCCATAGGTGCTCAGTCTTGAGCAGAGTTGAACAAAATGCACCACAGGTCCTCGAACCTATGGAAGGTGAACAAAAGGATTTACAGGTGCTCAGTCCTATAGAGGAGGCACCCCAGGTGCTCGGTCCTGAGGGAGGCCAGATGTGAAAGGCTCTACATAGTCTAATAGGCCCTTACAGGTTCTCAATCCTACAAGGAAAGATCGAGGTGCTTGGTCCTTCAAGCTTGATTGAAAAAGCAGCTTCACAAGTGCTTGGTCCTATAAAGCAACATGTTAATCCATAGATAAAACATGTTAGATAGAAAAAATTCATGCATGAAAATAGATAGTCACGCAGATAGTCAACAATTGAAGAAGAAGCTTTCAAAGGGGTCCCTTAGGAACCCTTCAAAAGAAAAGGGGTCCTCTCAAGGGACGGTCTATTTGAAAGGTAACGATATTTCTCGTAAATGATTCTAGCATCAAGGAATCCTTTCAAAATATCCCTTTCACTGAGAAATTCAAAAGGAAGAATACTCCCTCACAAGGGAAATTTTTTAGATGTCTTCATCAGAAAAATTACCCTCTTCTCAAAGGAATTTTTTTATATTCTTTCTTTACGAGTCTGTGACGAAAGAAAAAATTCCACTAGGGGTCCTTGTTAAAGAATACAGTATTTTGAAAATAAGGGACTTTCAATGAGGGATTTATTGGCCACCGAATACACCTTTTGAAAATTGAAGCAATATGATATCCCCCCTTAGGATGGTGCGTGTTGAAGACAAAGGCACGTGACATCTAAAGGAGAGAGAAGAAAGTGAAGTTGTGGCCCATGGTACATGATGAGATGTAATCATGGAAATGTTGTCACACATGTGAGGGACAACACATAGGAACCACAACATCATGAAGCAAGCAAAGAAGAGAGAAAGATAAAAAGACAATATAAGCAAAGACAAAGAAAGCAAGAGACAAGGGGATTTGATATTTTTAGGTCAGAACTGCTCATAAATATAAATAGATAGATATAATATAATAATATGTATGACCTGTCATCAATCCCCTACTATATTAGATCATGTGAAGAAAGGTACAGGAAGAAAAAATAAATTTTAAAAAATGGGTCAACATGGAAGAGAGGCCTAAATGCCCCCAACACTTTGCATCATCCTCAATTGTTGAAAATCAAGGCACAACAGGAAGAATGATGTAACAAATAGAAGAAGTTTAGGAAACAAAACACTCTTATATCCAAGAACCTACAAGGATGACAAGGGTCCTCCAAGAACACATAAAGCAAGCACAGGGGAAACACAACACACACACAATCTAATCTACAGGTAATGAAGAGGTTCCCTCCTAGTCCTCATCAACCAAGAGGTCATCGTTCTCCCAACCTAGATCATTATAAGGGGAAGGTGGAAAATCATGCAAGGGTGGGATAGCAATGAGAGCACCCTCTGACTCTCCTATGACAAGATTCAAGGAAGAGGTCCCCTCGAAGTCTTCTTCGCTCAACTCTTGCGAGGTAAACATCATTGATTTTGCAAAAATCACCGATAGTGTTGAGACATTGTCCATTGAGTTGAACATGCACTTGATGAGAATTACATGTGTCAAATGAGTAGGTAATGAAGGAGGCACCCGAGATTCATTGTTGACCTCACCAAAAGACTTTGGAGCAATGGCGAACTCAGGGGACGTCAGGGATGCCTCTATCACTAGGACGGTGCAAGCCAATGTAGAACCAACTTCCAAAGAAGATGATCCCTTCTTACGACCCCCATTAGAAGCAAGGTCATCCTCAATATTTCACTTCATCAAAGGATGCAAGATCCCCACAGACAAAGTAGAATGTGAGGAAGAAGCATAGAAAACCATAGCAGACACCACTGAGGTATTTGACATATCCACAGGCTTAGGAAAAGGTGGCATGTCTAGAAGGGAAATCAAGAGAGGAGGCTCAATCAAGGGAGAAATGAACACTTCCACACTTTTAGGGTGAGGGTCATCCACACTTGAGGGGGGAGCAAGAAGCAAGATCGAGGTGATGAGAACCGAAGTAGAAGGTATAGAAGAGGAGGGAACAGTAAGAGATATCAAAATAGGAGTTGTTGGCTCCCCTTCCATCTTCTGCAGAGCAACTTGCTCAGTTCCCAGAGCCTTCCTCCGACACTTCCACTCACATGCAAGGAATTTTCTTTGGATCTGAGAGCTAGATTCTATAGCTTGAGGAGGAGGAGGCTCCTATTCTACCATCAGAGTATCCATCACAATCATTGCCGATGGAGGGAGTGACTCCTGGACAGAAACAGGAGGAAGATATGTAGGAGAAAAGACAACAACCAGTGGAGGAGCTTAATCAAGAACCTCAGTGTTGGGCCTCTTCCTTTTTTCTACCCTAGGGGCAGGAGAAGTAGGAGGTTGTGGAGGCTAAGACACAAATGCAACTCCACGAGGACCCTTCCCCTTACCATTCAGGATGGGTCCAAGTACCGTAAGCAAGACAGGAAGGTTGAACACCTGAGACTTTGCTTTCTACCAAGCCGGCACCATTGAGCTCCCTAAGAGATGCGTAGGGAAAAAATTCAAGGGTGTTGTAGTAGGATGGGAGGAAGAAGCAGGTGGAACTACAGAAGAAGGCTCTAGAATGGACTTCTCCTTCTCCTTTTGAGAGGCAGAGGAAACCCCATGTTGCGCTATCATGTAAGCCTTTACCGAAATAGCATAGGGGGAAGGAGGATAGGTAACTTTCAGTACTATACCCCCATTCCTGTATTTTACATAAGTGCAATACAATAGATCCATCCTTGGAGGAAGCAAACCAATAGGGGCAAGATAGAAGTGATATAATGAAAAATCCCCACATGACACTAGGGGATTGTACCTAGTGTCATACACAACATGCACAGAGCCCTCATAGGAGAATTTCAAAAATTTATGGATCATCAAAGGGACTAAATTCATAGAAACTATCAAAGGAATGCCTAGTTTCACTTTGAAAAACTTAGACTATGGGATAATATCAAAAAGAGCATTCACAGTCTTGGGCCCTACGAAGACTGAAAGGGTCATAGAACTGATGAGGGGGACGGAAATCCCATCAGGCATACATATCATGATTTTAGATTCATCATACCCATCCTTATGTAGAAATTTTATTAGCATGATCTCCTTTGTGATAACATTAACTCAACATGTAGGATCAATGAGAACACCAATCACAGTATTCTCGTTGATACGAGCGGGGATGTACAAAGGAGAGGGTTCTCTATTAGTATTCATCAGCAAGTCCTACAAGGTAAAGGTTATAGAAAGAGACCCATTCATAGGCTATAGAAATGGGATGGGAAGATGCATAAAAGAAGTCATCTTCTACATATAACAAAAAGGATTTTCTCAGAAGCCCCCAAAGGTTTAACAATCAAATAGTGACCTATTCTAGATTTTTCTTCACAACATTTAGGGAATCTTCTAGCTACGTCGCTAGGGTTCATAGGTTGGATTACAATGCTAGGTTCCCTAGAATATTTCACTTCAAGTTCACCAAAATGTAATGGAACCAAAATAGTTCACATCAAGTTCACCAAAATGTAGAGGAGGGGGACCGACTGCTCAAGATCCAGGTCACAAGAGGGTCTAGAACAATAGGCTTCCCTAATCTACCTCAAGATAAGGAATGTTTAAGATAGGTTTGATGTTTAAAGGGGTGAAAAGGAAGGACAAATGATCTACCTCTTTCCTTCTATCAACCCAATAGTCTCAGGAACTTAGGTGAGCAAGTTTCTAGAGTTCAAACTATGACTTAGTAAACTCACTACCAGAGGACTATAGCGCGAGACACGGATGACAGCATGACGTGCAAACATCTCAGTGGGGGGCTAGCGTACATATGAACATAAAGCATAAAGTACAATCTAAACTCAAGAGGAACCTACTAACGACCTAACAAATTTAGTTTAATGCAATAACAAAAATAGAAAAGAGCTAAATAATAGAATATTGAGAAAATGCTAAGATTAAGTCTAACTAAAAATTGACGAAGAAGGGTGTGGAAAGTGCACCTTCCTGCCCATGATTTGATATCTTTGAGGTCTTCACATGATGAGAAACCTACACACACAAGACAAAAAAAATGTTGGGGTTGTGTATAGAGGATTGTTGTAGTCAGTCCCCCGCTTTGGTGTTTCCACCTCCACAGACAACCAATAAAACAACAATAAGAGAAATGCAATAAAGAGAGATATTGATGTGAAAGTACTAAGGACTATGCTAAACAATAATATGCTACAAAAACAATACGATAATGCTAAATGAATGGAAGATGAAATAATATCACCTTCAACCACCTACACTCAAGGCAAGTGGGAGGAGTGAGCTTGCAATCTTGCAAATGCCCATGTTGCTGCAATAATGAGGAGATTGAGTCCACAAAAAACCAACTTGTAGCTTCAATGAAGGTGAGAATGTTGTGAATGAAGTGTGTAGAAGTGGGAATGATCAAGTAGAATGCCAAGAAGATTAGTTGAATGAATGAGATAGGAATTTGAATATGAAATTGGAGGCAAAGGAGCCTTTTGAGGTCGGTCAAGGGAGCAAAGATGTTACTCTTCATCGCCAATGGAAAATTCTAACACCTCTATAGATTCCAGAGGCAAGAATCTTGTCAGGACAGTAGCGCACAGCACTAGCATCCCAAACAGAATATCCTCCACTGACACAAAAAATAGTTTCCAAGTGGATGGGAAGCGAATGAAGGATGTGGAATAGCATCATCAGACTTGATTTTCTAAGGTAGGAGGTACGTAAATGTGGAATTTGAAAGGGGTGAAAATTCACACCATTACAGATACATGTGTTGAATTTGGGATTTGAGCATTCTAAATCAAATCATTATGTTTATTATAAAAGTTATAGCGATCGTTTCCTATTTATTGTGTTATATGTTGATGATATGTTATTTATTGGTTAAGGGAAAGGTATGATTTTAGAACTAAAATCTCAATTGCTGCTAAATTTGAAATGAAAAACCTTGGTGTAGCTAGACACATTCTTAGGATGAAAATTAGAAGAGATGGAGTGAACAAAAATCTATGTCTTTGTCAAAGTAAGTATGTCAATTCAATTTTATAGAGGTTTGATATGTAGGATTGTAGACCATTGTACATTCCTTTGTCAGTTGGAATAAAATTATCTATTTCAGATTGTCCAACATCCCCATCAAAGATGGAATACATGAGTAGAGTGTCTTACCAAAGTGTAGTTGGAATTTTGATGTATGTTATGGTTTGCGCTAGACCAGACATTTCCCAAGCAATGGGATTTATTTTCAAATATATCTATAATCTTGGTAGAATTCATTAGGATGCAATTAAAAGATTCTTCAGACATTTGCATGGTACCTCAGAGTATTCCTTGTGTTATCATATTAATTTGACTGAAGATGATATTTCCCTTGATATTCATGATTATGTGGATTCAAACTAGGCAGGTGATGTTGATAGCAGATAATCCACTAGTGCTTATATGTTTACTTTATTTGGTGGTGCAATTTGTTGCATGAGTAAGCGATAGGTTGTGGTTGCGTTTTCCACTACTGAAGTAAAGAATCCATTTGGCTACTTGATATTGTGTTCAAATATTGGCATAAAACAAGGTGCAATGATAATTTATTGTGAGATTCAAAATGTGATATATCTAGCTAAGAACCTGACATTTCATGCCATGACCAAGCACATTGATGTACAATATCAATTTTGTTAGAGATATGGTCAAATATGGCAAGGTGAAGTTGGTTAAGGTAGAGAATTTTATGAATGTTGTTGATTCTTTAACTAGGCCTATGAGCACATAAAAATTTTGATGGTGTTCAAAGTCTATGGGCCTTTCAGCCCCTGGTAATTAAGAGACATTTTTTATACTCCCTCTTGTTGCTCTTGCAAGGTGTTCAACAAGTGGGATATTTATTTGA
Organism: Sequoia sempervirens; assembly: GCA_007258455.2. NCBI lineage: Eukaryota > Viridiplantae > Streptophyta > Pinopsida > Cupressales > Cupressaceae > Sequoia > Sequoia sempervirens. Next base: position 207,926,109 of record VDFB02252616.1, on the reverse strand, counting down.
AAAATGTCTCTCAACCTTGCAATTACATAAGCTACTATTGATAGGTATTTTATTACTGTAAATATGGACCATTCATCATTAGGTCTTAGATTTTACTGTCGATATTTTGTTGGCTTGACTTCCCTAGAAGGAAACCCTATTTTAGAGGGTGTTGTATTATGACTATGCATTGTGATGAATTTTGAGAGTCTAATAGCGGTTGTGGTGCCTTTGGATCCTTGGTTTGTGATACTCCTATGAGAAGATTACTCTACAAGTATATTGTAATCTTTGTGATTTTTGAATAATATATTGGGCGACTTTTGGAGTGTGGAGTTTTCTCCTAAAAGGGTTTTCCCTATGTAAATCACTATGTTGTGGTATCCATGATATTTATTTTTATTTTTGTTTAATTTTTTGTGATTGTTGTAAAGATATGTAATTTTTTTTATTATCCTCCTCTCAAGATTAGAGTATGAAGTTGTTCCACTACATTAGCTTCCTTACACTTTTGGCCTTTTTCATCTAGAGCCTTTTTCTTGGAACATGGCCCTTTTGAGAGATTAGCCCTATATTCCACATAAATTCAACTAGATATGGCATGATTTTTGGGTGGATATTCTCTTTAGTATATGGAAAAATAGAAATTCTACATTTTTTCCTCATTACTCTTTTGATCAAATGTCATTTTTAAAAAATTTATTAGTTCTTCTAATGTGGTCTTACAAATCTAGATGCAAGCTAACAAAGTTTCCTTGGAAGTGGCTCACCTTCAAATGTTTCTCAACCATTTAGGGAATCCCCTATGTGTTGGCTAGAGTTCCCCTGTCTCCCTCCTTATCCTAGGTTTGTTTGTTAGGTTAGGTGACATTTACCTTACAAACCTATGTCATTTATTTATCTTTATGTTTCTAGGAAAGTGTAATAGGGGACATGAAAAAAATATATTTAGTTTTGAAATATTATAATTGCATTTTCGAGAGATAAATTAATATTGGTGGAGGTTAAATGTCACTAGAGGATAAAATTCTCCCTCCTAGGTGTCCACATTGAGGATATGAAGATTATTGAGTGGGGATCCAAGTTTGGAGGGAAACATGTGTCCATTGGTGTTCCATCTGGAAGCTGAATAATCACTGGAGTGTCTTCAATGCCAAAAGTTGAAGGGGCTATGGGTAGGATCCCATGTTGAAGCATTTTTCACATTTAATTATTTTTTTATCATGATTCTTGGTTTTCCAAGGATGAGGAGTGGGTTTTTTCAAGTGGTTTTAGCACCTCTTGTTTTTGTTTACTACTGTGGTTTTGCCTCTCACAAGTTTTCTAAATTGGAACCTTGTGATGGTAGTAGCATCTTTTGTTATTTGCACATGTATGGAAGCATCCAAGTTGTAGGAGAACAAAAAGGAAGTGTATTTTTTTGTATATCTCTTTTGAAGATAAATAAAATGCTATCCCTCTTTTCTCATGTGGAATTTTCTCGAAAGGGTTTCTCCACGTAAATCTGGTGTCATTTTTTTTGGTTTTTTTTTTCTATTGTGATGAATGTACAATCACATATATTAAAAGAGATTTGGAAATCTTATTTTCATATTTAAATACACATATATAAGTTATTATTGGATTCCACCTTTTTTTTCAACATTTTGTATCAGAGTTAACGGTTTTGTTTAGAAGGGGACACCTTTCTCTTAAGTGTCGGAGGATTTTTGGCTATAGTGGGAGATTTTTTTGTGGTATATTGTAGATTTATAAAGAATATTATATACCATGGCTTCTACCTCTTGCTAGGATATTGAGAAATTCAACGGCACGAGCTACGAGATGTGGAAACTAAAGATGGAGGATCTCCTTGAAGAGAGAGATCAGTGATTGTTAGTTTCATAAGAGAGAAAACCAGATGCAATGTCTAATATAGATTGGAAAAAATTAGACAAGAAGGCATGAGGAATCATACGGTAGTGTCTCAAAAATTTCCTCCTTTTGAATGTCTCCACAAAAGACATTGCATACAAATCGTGGAAAAGGATAGGTGGTATTTATCAAACTAAAAGTTTGTCTAACAAGTTATATCTCAAAATTATTTTAATATAACTGTAAGTCAACATGCATTTGTAGATGTTAAAATTAAAGATGAAGATAAATGTGTTTTGTTTCTTTGTTCTTTGCCTGAATTGTGGGAAAATTTAATTATTCCCATAAGTAGTGGTAATGTAGAACCAAATATTGTCACCATAATCTTCATACTTCTTTCAAAGGAGATGAGGAGAAATTCCATGAATGTGGGATTCCAATATTCCTTGCATGTATAGGGTAGGTCCCATGAGAAAGGGCCTAAAGGGGATAATAAGAGGGATAAGTCTAAAGGACGTTCTATAACCCACAGAAAGAGAAAAGTGTTGGAATTTTGGTAAAAGAGGGCATGCAAAAAAAATGTAGGAATAAGAAAAATAATTTTGATTCCTCCACAGAAAATTCCCTTGATGATGATTACGATGCTTTGTTTATTTTGGCTAACATATTAGTGATGATGTTTGTCTTATTGATTTAGGTTACTCCTACCACATGACTCCTCAAAAGGAGTGGTTTGTTGATTAAAAGTAATATGATGGGGGATATTTTTTCTTTGGCAATAATAGCACAAAAAAGATTGATGGCATGGGAAAGATAAAGTTGTGTTTCAATGACGGGATAATTAAAACTCTTGATAATGGTTTACATATTTTAGGACTTGCAAGAAATTTACTTTCAATGTCCAAGTTAAATGATTATGAAATGCATGTGACATTCGATAAGTTTGGTTACAGGTTGGTAAGAGGGAGTTTGGTGATAGCTAAGGATCCTAGATAGGGACTTAGGCTAAATGCCTCTACTTTAAGTAACTCTACCAATGTAACTAGCATTGAAAATACATATATGTTCTAGTTATAGATCTCCCCTAGTGTCTAATTAATTGATGTAGATGATCATACACAACTCAATGGACCTATAGATTCTATATTAAGTAGTTCATCATTCAAGAGAGGGCTTCATTAAATTATCAACTAGGGAATCATAGAATTTAGATGATGTTGGCACCATATATGCATTCAAGAATCCTAAACATCAATATTGACTGAGTATAGGTGATTTGAACAAAGCTAAATGCACCAAAAGCTTTTAACTAAAATTAACTTCTTCCTAAAGAACAGAGTAAGAAAATACTAATAACTATTAAAATGCTATGGGTACTTATTGCTTATGGTTGTAACTAATAACTATTTATGTCATCATTTCCTAATTTGACTAACCTTCAAGAGTGATTGAATAGAATATAAACTAAAGACTTAAAATTTTGTATCTATCATACAACATGCATTATAGTATAAACTGGAAAGTATAAATTAGAACTTGTAATGCATAATTTAATGAAGTATCTAAACTAATAAGGCTTTTTAGTACCTCAAGTGGCCCTTGCTTGAGTTGTTGCATATACTAGATCTCCTTAAATTTACTTAACTCAAAGAAACATGCCAAAATATCTTCTCTATTAATTTCCAATCATACACAAAGTTTTGAGAAAAATGTAACAAAATCTTCAATTCAATTTAATACATGCAAGGATCTAGATATTTTCTTCTTGATAAGGTACCCTACTATATAGGGTCGATGAGAGTCCATTTATTCAAGAACTATAAACAAACTAAAAATAGATGTAAACTATCTCATAAAATAGGAAGAGGACTAGGTCCTTTAGCAGAAAATAATAACTAGCAAGAACAAGAGTGTAAAATTCAAATAAAGACTCTATACTATCTAAGATAGCCACTATAAACTGGAAATGTACCCTTAAAAAGTAGACCCAATTATAACTATTATTCATTACTTGAATAGACTCCTTTCTCCTTCATAACTTATTAAAAAGATGGAGTGACACTTGTCCATCCATGATCTTGTCCTTAAATCATCGCCTTCATCTTATTATGAGAGCATGCTCATGTTGTAGTAGGTAAACTCCTCTAGTTGTATTGAACTGTTATCCTCTACTATGGGTTAAAAAGCCTTTTTTGTTGCGGGTTGACAAATTCTCCATTGTAGGGGTTAGTCCTTATTTATTTAAGGCATTTTCATTGCTAGTGACTATGATTAAACATGAAATTCTACTAAACTCACAAACATTCAAAGTTCACATACATTCATTAATATAACATATATCACCTTCAAATGCTTTGAAATGCTTAAAGTATGTAAAAAGGTTTGGTAATGTCTTTTGGAATGTAGCCAAAAAAAGATAAAAAAACATGCAACTATAACAGTGAATTTGTTAGAATTTTGAAAAACCACAACCCATAGGATCAAACAACGAACAAAGACACCTTCCACACAAGAGATCTGCAAACAATATGTGCAATATTCCTCAACAAGAAAAAGTTGCAGAAGAACCTCAAGGATCTTCAGGAAAAACAAGAGTCCTCAAAGGTTGAGAGTTCAAGAGAACAAAAGAGTAAATCTCAGGGTTATAATACAATGAGGGTTGAGTGTTATATAGGAGCAACCCTAAAAATTGCTCACTTCAGTTAACAAAAAATCTCTTAGTTAATTGAATAAAGAACTCCTAAGTTTAGCTTAAGTGTATGAGAATAAATTAGACTAATAATTAATTAAATGTTAATTAATTATTAGCTAATGCATGGTAACTCTAACACCCCCCTTAAGATGAACTTAGGGAGTAGCTAAAACCCCTAAAAAGAAAGAATGCATGATGGGTCCCAACAAACAAGGCCTAGTGAGGTACCCATGTACAAACAAAAGGATCTCTCAAAATTGGAGAAAAGAAGAAAGCCAGAGTGGGAGAAAACTCCTCTCCAAAAGAGAGAAAGGTGAATGAAGGACTGAAAAGCATCCAATTGAAATATTGTCCCAAAAAGGAGGAACATGTAGAACATCATTGAAGCATGAATAAGCTATAGACTATTGTCAAAATATGACTGATATGGTTCTAAAATGAAGAACCTATAGAAATAGGAATGCAAGAGTGTCCATATGGTAAATGATTCATCTCATTGAAATGCATATAACCAGTCGTTGATGTGTGTTGCATCTGAAAGAACATAGGAACAATAACTAGATACATAGATCACTCCAACATGAAACTAAAGTAGCATTAGCACCAACAGTAGAAACCCCCCCATAATTCTGAAAAAGGGAGATCCATGAAAAGTAAATTGAAACTATGTGAAACCAAGAAGTGCATGTAGGAGAAACAACTTGCAAATAAAAGGGTGTGCAAACTAAGCCACACGCGCATGAGGCAAGAATCACTGGGATTCACTATTGTCATGGAAGGAACACTCACTTGACAAAGGTGTGATGAAAAACCAAAGGAAAACATCAACACCCCCATGGAACTTTATATCATAGTGTGAATACAAAAGGAACAACAGGATGTGCAAAATCCCCAAAAAGATATACACCTGAATGGCACTTTATCTTAGTACATCTAAAAATGATAATATACATGAAAAAGATGTCTGCAATTCCCAAATAGGATAGAATATTAGAAATACATATAGAACAACCAAAAAGAAGTCATCCCATGCAAACAAAAAAATTCCAAGAGCTAAGACATCCAAGTAATGCACTAGAGTGTGAAAACACAAAAATGTAAATAAAATATACCTGGAGAATAATCTAGAAAAAGTACATGGATGGTTGTGAAGAGCTCTGCATGATGATTTCAATGCCACTAGAATCATGAAAAATAGAGAAACTAGTCAAAGTTATGAGCTTGAGACTAAAAACAACACCTTTGAATTCAACAAGTTGTAGAATGCACCAATAGCAAAAATAGGTGATGAGACTCACAGCACTGAAATTTTGGAAAAACCATCTTTTCGACGATATCTTGTTTGCCCAATTTTGATACCTGAGCGAAAAGTTATGTCATTTTTCCTGATTCAGCTTATTTTGCAAAAAAAGCAAAAAAAATTAAGTCTCCCCAAGGGACTGGGCACTAGTTGCCCATATGACCCTGGGGTGGCAGATATTTTTATTTTTTGGGTTTTTTTTTAAAAAGCAAAAAAAAAAAAAAAAATCAAAGAAGATTCCAAATTTCCTCTTGTAACCCTAATTGAAGAAAAAACTTCATAAATCGAGAAGGGGTTCATTGAATCCAAACTCTAATACCATGTTAGAATTGTGAAAAAACACAAAACCAAGAGCCACAGGCCCACAAGATCAAACAATGAACAAAGACACCTTCCACACAAGAGATTTGCAAACAATATGTGCAATATTCCTCAACAAGAAAAAACTACAAAAGAACCTCACAAATCTTCAAGGCAAACGAAATTCCTCAAAGGTTGAGAGTTCAAGAGAACAAAAGTGTAAATATCAAGGTTATAATACAATGAAGGTTGAGTGCTATATAGGAGCAACCCTAATAATTTCTCACTTTAGTTAACAAAAAAACACTTAGTTAACTAAATAAAGAACTCCTAAGTTTAGCTTAAGTGCATGAGAATAAATTATACTAACAATTAGTTAAAGGTTAATTAATTATTAGCAAATGCATGATAACTCTAGCATAATGTGGACATTATTATAGCTCATCATCCCTCCCAACTTAAATATTTTCTTTTCCTCAAGTAGCTTAGGGCTTTAGGTTGTATTGTAGTGAAACTTCCATGTATTTCATAGTGTTGGTTACACCACCCTACTTTAGGTAGAATCCACTTTGTTCTTATATATCTCCCATTTGGCTTTCCTTTTTGCATCAATATCTTGTCTGCTTCCTATCCAATGTGGGATTGGAAACAAGAGAAGAGGAGGATGGAATTTCAATGAAAGCTAGGTGATGTCATTTTCAAGGGAGGTTGATATGCATTTATGGGATATTTTTACTATTTCTAGGTAGTTAAAGACTACGTTGGATTCTTTCCTTCTAAGCTCTAGTATCAATTATCTCCATCTATCCTAAGAGAAATCAAGTGAATCTTTTCCTATCCATTTTGCAAGCTATTGAAATATTTTGTAATCATGTTCTTTGTATTCCATAATATTTTCCATTGCCCTCCTTCAGTCTATCAATCTGATCCTTCTTCCACCACCCTATGAGGGTCTTCAACTTCTGCCTTGAGTAGAAGGGGAAATGACTTCTCCCTTTCCTGATAGATCCTTTGTAGCTTTCCTCTTTGATGCTCATTTCATATAAATAAATTTAGTTCTTTAATTTGAACATATCCCAAACATGAGTGGGTTCCAAGTAGAGTCATGGGGAATAGCCAGGTTGTGCAAGTAGAATTCACATACCTGATCCTACATATCTAGACTTAATTGCTTGCATGTTTCTAAAAATAGAGTAGGTAAGGATAAAAAAATGGAAGATCACTAATTAATTGACTAAACTAAAAACTTTAAAAAATATATTGTATATATAGGGTATAAACCCTAGCAAGAGGTCTACATCTTAGAAGTTCTACTATCTTGTCAGCTAAATCCTCTATTTTGACTCTTAGTTTCTTATTTTCTATATCTTTTCTATCAATTTCCTCGATATGTGTTGATATCAACTCAAGTTTTTATTTATCCCAATCCTTTTGCCTCTGGGAGAATTCTCTTACCTTATTTCATCACTCAATCCTAAGGGTCACCATAATAGGGTTTTTAGGCATTCTCAAGGTTGCATCATAGGATGTGAAGTTTTGTTGTTAATCTCAAAAATGACCAAATGTGCTAGTTTCTCCAATCCTAATCCTTGTTGCTCAAAGGCATGCAACCTTTTATCTAACTTCCAGATTCTATTGTCTAATCCTCCTTCCCTCTATCGATATCCTTTAAGTTGTTCTTTCTATTCTTTGATTTTATGAAAGGCTTCCTATAGCTCCTTGCTCTAATTCTTCCCTTTTAAAATTAATTTCTATTCTTTCTCCAAAATAGCTCTTCCTCAATCTCATTAGATGGAACAAACCCCTCTTCAGAAATAGGGCTACCTTGAGGCCTATTCTTCTTTTTGACTATAAACAATTCCTCTGAATCAAAATCGGAATTATTGCTTAGATATAGAGGCTATAATGTTTTTGGTTGCTTGTCACCACTAGGCACTTTTTCTTCTTCAGAATCTATCGCAGTCTCAACCACAACAATTTTTTCCTTTTGATTTTATCATTTCCTTTTGTAGGACCTTTCCTTCTAGGGTGGTGTGATCGCCTTCTTGGTTGCGTTGGCCTCTTCTACTTCTTTTTGGGTGTAAAATTAGAGGCTACAATTTTCCTTCTCTTGGGATTGGAAGGGATATTAGTGGATGCATAGGTTTATAGTTCCACTTCTACTATGGGTTGTTCCCTAGAAGCTACAGGTTGTGTTTCTTGCACTTCCTGCTCTACATGCTCCCTGATGCTACAGGTAGGTGAGATAATAGGTGAAACAAAGGGTATATTTCCCTCTTCTAAAACTATAGAAGGCTCATATATTTAATATTTAATATTCAATTCCTTTGAATTTTTCCTTATAAGAACATCATTAATATTGTTGTAATCCAAAAATTATTCCAAAGATACATTTGGAAATTGTGTTTTAAGACTTCGTTTAATTAATAAGACAACCAAGAAAAAATGTGACAATGCAAATTGTTTTTTTTCCCTCTTATACTCAGTAGACATGCTTTTCAATAGATTGTATAAAAAATTTGGGGCATTCACAAGTCTCTAATGACATAGGTGACTAAGGATTTTTAAATGCACAGTATATAAGGGTAAGTGTAAGAAGATGGGGGGCCAAAAAGGGGTCTTAAATGGCTACTTTTTTTTTTAAGTTAGGAAATACTGACCTTGGATGAGAAATTGAGGATAGTTACACTAAAAATTTTAAGATGCAACACAAACAATGTATCAAGTGCTCTGAGTCTTCTTTCTAAACTACTATTTTTTTTCAAAAATGGTATAGATTAAGGGGTTCAAAAGAGGGAGCCACAGAAATTGGTGTTTTTTTTGTCAAAAAAATATAACATAGCGACTTTTGTGGCTCCCTCAAAAGGTTAACTTTTTTTTGGTATTTTTAAAATCATTTGTGAGAAATTAGCTAACGCATGTAGTTTATGCCCAATTTTTCTAATAATTTTTTAATGAATATTTGATTTTTACTAATTTTCAAAGTGGACACATCTTAAAAAATAAAATTTTGGTCGTGCTACCCCTATAAATTTTGAAAACTAATTGAAAATCATTTTTTTAATATGTGTAGAATGGAGTCTAGTTTCTAAAAATGTAATTTATTTGAAATTAATTCAATGAACGGTTAATTTATAAAGAAAAGAATACCAAACACTAGTTTTTGCCAAAAACTAGACACACAAACAAAAGAAAATAAAGATGAAAGGCTTCACATTGTCAAAATATGAAAAAAAATTACATCATTAAATAGCTAAGAGAGAGCCTAACATTACCCAGGTGTTTGATTTGTTTGACCTTGAAACACGTGAAAACCTAAATATTAGCACGAAAACAATTATGTGAAATCTTGTAGAATATGGAAAAACGAGTCTTTGCACATTGGGAAGGAACTCCAAGCCTTTGGATTGGTAATCCAAACTAAATACCAAGCCTAAGGCTTGGGGATTCCCAAAGCAAGAAATAACGTGAGCGCATTATAATGCGCTCATGCTATTTCATAGTTTTGACATATTTTTTTGTGTTTGTGCTTGAGTTGCCTCAGCAAGACATAACGTGGGTGTGTTATAACATGCTTGTGCTATGTCTTGCTTTGTGTTAAATGATAGTCTATTAAATGTATGTATATATATATTTATGTATGTATGTATGCATGTATGTATGTATGTATTAGTGTATGTTTATGTATGTATGTATGTATGTATGTATCAATGTATGTATGCATGTGCTATGTATGCTTGTATCTATGTAAGTATGTATGTATTCTGTATGTGTAATTTAGAGGAGGGAGAATTTTAAGAGAGAGAGAGGTTTTCTAGGTGGGGTGGGAGGGAGGGAGAGACTTGAGAGAAGAGAGGTAGGTAGTGAGAGGGCCAATGAAAGAGGTCAGGCAGGATCGTTCAGAATTCCATCCGGAAGTCAGGCAGCGTCGTCAATCAAAATCGAAATCACGCGCGTCGGCAAAATCAGACAAAATCGAGCATCGTCATCTTTCATCGGAAAAACCAGGCAATCATCCGTCATCCGGATCAACCTGGATCTTCGGAACGCGAGATCAGAATCAGACATCAAACTTTGCGGATCAAACTGCGTCAAAATCAATCAATCAAGATCAGGCGTCAGATCAGACGTCAGGAATCCGGTCAGATCAGGCGATCCTCGATCCGTTTGCCAGGATCAAAATCAGAATCAGGATCGGCGGAAATCGCGCGTCGAACGGGATCAATCCGTCAGAATCTCAATCCGTCAACATCGGCAGAAAATCAAAATCAGGATCCGGCACGTCATCCGCAGGATCGGATATCCGGGATCGAGGATCGATCAGATCAGATCAAGATCCGTCAGGAGATCAGTTCGATCATCAGATCAAACATTTCAAAATCGATCAAAGAAATCAGGCATCAAAATCAAAATCATCAGGCGTTATCAAATCGGATCGATCGGATCGAGATCAGGCAATCAAAGATCAAAAATCAAAATCGCCATCGCTCAAAGATCGTCATCCAATCTCCGGCAGAAATCGGAAATCGAAAAACAAAATCGCTTCAAAATCGGCGCTTCAATCGGCAGAATCAATCCGTATCATCAAATCGTCAATCAGCAAATCCGGTCAGTTCAGGATAAATTCAGATCCGGTCCAGGGTCGTCAGATCAGGATGGATCCATCAAACTTATATGGCTAAGAAGAGATGTACTTTGCATGAACTTTCCACCACCTTTTTATGGTTTTCCAACTTAGGAAGGAGGAAATAACAAAGTTTTCACATTGAATTTGATATAATCAATTCAAGTCTCAATTTTTGTAGTTTTACAATATTAATTGTGATTGAATTATAATAATTTAACATTATACATTAGTTATTTATATTGTTGTTAGTAATTCTATCTGAGTGATATGTAATTGAATGTTGAAAAGGAAGAAAGCTTGTGAAAAACTAAAATTTTGGAGGAGTTTGATTCAAGAAGAAAAAAATACTACGTAATTGGGTAGTTCCTCCATTCAAATCTCCATTTTTTAGGTATGTCAAGTCTTTACACATTTTCTTTACATTTTCCTTAATTCTATTATGTTTCTTTATCATCCCTTATCATACATGCTTAATACAATGCTTTGATTTTGTTATTATGTGTATTCCATGTTCATCACTGTTTGTTTCTCATTATAAGCTTAGCCCCTCTTGGCACATTTTAAACTACACAATTCTTTACACTTTCCAATTACATTTTAAACCACATCTCTTTGAGGTGTTTTGTTAAACAATTGACCTACCGTGTGTATGCTTCCACATTTTGTATACACATTTACGACAATAGTTATAACTATGTAATATAATACATCATTTCTCAATCCTTTTTTTATGGATGCGCATACCCCTTTCCAAAGCTTCCATTTTGGTATAGGCATGGGGGATGTTGGAAAATGCTTTGGAATTTGGTTTTACACCTAGAAATTGTATTTTTTTGAAATTTTTTAAAGCCTTTTCAACAAATACATTTTGTGCATTTTTTTCAAATAGCTCATTGCCTTTTCTATGCTACCAAATTTTCCATACATGTCTACCAAAGGATTTTATCAAACAACATAGACAAGGTAGTGAACTGTCTAAAAAATTGTCACAAAGAAATGTGGTCTCATGCTGATGGACATCACCATGAGACCACATTTCTTTGAGGAATTTTTTCAAACAGCTCACTACTTTGTCTATGCTACCACATTTTTCATAAATGTCTACCAAAACATTTTGTCAAAAAATTCACATGCCTTTTCCATGCTTCCACATTTCTCATACATTGTTGCCAATGGAGTTACAATTATAACATTTGACAAACATACCCCTTTCTTTCAATGTTTTGATTGATGCCCATACCTTGTTCCAAAGGTATGATGCTAACAAAATTTGTGGAATTTGGATTTATACTCAAGCCAATTGTATTTTCTTGAAAGTTTGTAATGTATTTTAAAAAATCCATTTTGTGTCTATCTTGCAATCATGGCATTCCATGAGACCACATTTCTTTAAGGCATTCCATAAAAAAATTCATGTGAGCTTTGTCTATGCTACCACATTTTGCATACATGTCTATTTGTGAACATTATATTGGTGTCATACATTAGACAATGGCTAGATAAAATTTGCATTCAATAAATGCTTGCAAGGTAGAAATACTTCAAAAAAAATTAGCTTTCCATTTTCCTTGTGTTCTTAGTGCACTTCTTTATTCATCATGGTAGAGTGACATTTACTCTTCTACAGGATGATTGTATGTATTTTCTATGAAGGGTTGAATGACATATACTTCATTTATTTGTATGGATTCATTTTTTATGAACTAATATTTATCTCTTTATCATGCTATAGATAAAATTATCTATCATGCAAATGAAACGATCAAGGATTAAACCAACATAGGAAGAGAAAGAAGCTAAGAATGCAAAGAAAGCAACATATATGAGGGAATATCATGAGAAGAAGAAATTGGAAATTATTGTTGAAGACATTCCAATTCAATAGGAACTTCAACCATCAACAAGAGATATGGAATTGGTGGCACAAAGGGAATGAATGTGAAACCTTCGTGCTATGAGAAATTTGAATATTGTAGTTGGAGACACATCCTCTACTGTAAGTGAAGATGGAGGGACACCATCTACCGCATCTCAAGTTGAGAGTACATCATCACTCACATGTGAGGAAGAAGGTACACCATCATTCCCATCTCAACCTCAAGGTACATCATCTATTCCATCCCCGATCGAAGGTATGTCATCTATCCAATCTCATTTAAATATTGATGAAATTCCTAAAGTTGAGATGAATTTATCTTTGAGAACAACATCTAGAATTTTACATAGAAATCCAAAGTATTTGATTAATATTGATGAGAATATTTTGCAGAAAATGGAAGGTAAGATTCCAAAATGCACTTGTAGAATATATGCTCATAAGATTTGGAGAATGTTCTTTGAAAAGTTAAATGAGACCGCAAGATGTCAACTATTTGCTGAAATGATGTGAAGTATAAAGTATAGGTCCATCATGAAGATTCTTGGGTTGAGAACATCGGAGGCTTCAAGTGAAAAAACTATTGTGAAGAATCTAATGAGTGCATATGAGAGTGTGGGTAACACCTCATGCTCAAAAGATAATAATTTCACACGACATGTTATTACATTGACAATAGTAAGTAATCAAACAAGGAAAGATTGTCTCATTAGAAAGATGAGTCAAGAATTGAGAATTAATAGAAAAAGTTTATCAAGAGTCATTCAAAGGCATCAAAGAATTAAGGACACTGATGCCAATGAATTATGGGCATTCTCAGGGAGACTACCACAAAAGGATAAACCAATTGTTGAAGCATTGAGATCACTAATTGAATACTTTTGGAAGAATAACATAAGGTATCTTCAAATCAAATGGATGTGGTAAGAAGGAGAATCGGTAGTCGAAACCATGAGCCACATCCAAAGCATTTTTTGGATAAGACTCAAACATGGTTTTTTCATAAATTTCTAGAGATGTATCCTCAAATTTAAATTTTTTAAAGATATTTTGAAATGCACTAAAACCTTTTTATTTCAAGATAAATCACACACACACACACACACACACTACTTGTTGTTGTAGATTACATATTGAATTTTCTAATCATTTTGATGTTTATCATTCTATATGTTTAAATTTTCATACTAACAATGTTTTGCAGGATTGTGACATACATGCCCCACCAAGATCTTCAAGAGACTTCATATCAAAAAATTTATGTAAAAGAGAGGAAGGTCAAATATTCTATAGGAAATTATGCTTGGATGGCACATGTCAACATTGTGGTGGCTTACAATGTATGCCAATATGTGAACATATGGAAAGCACACATGTAGTTGGAAACGAACTAGTAGAGTTTGATAAGGATAAAAAAATGGCCTACAATAAAAAAATATGGTAAAGAAGAAAAAATATGTGATTTGGTTATTCAAAGGATTCCAGTGTATCAGTTTATGTCTACATTTCATGACAGTATAGTGTATGAGTATGCAAGGCATGCCCATAGAGCACGATTACAATTCAATTTAATCATGGACACCTTTCTACTTGGTATCATTGTATCAGTCATCGACTTTGCAGAGAACTACAGTCTACAGCCACAACGTGATGTGCAATCACAATATTACAACTCCACATAGGTTTCTATATTTGTGCACATAGCATTCATTCATATAGCTGATAGTATAGAGGATAATAGGAAGGTATTGAGGGGGTACCACTTTTACATTAATGATGATCACACACATTCTAAAAATTTCATGCAATGTTGCTTTCATTTCTTCCACAGTGATTTGGCTAGGAGGTGCATAGCATACGGTCAGCATATAATATGGTTGGATAACTGTGCATCACAATTCAAGAACTCGCGGATGTTCTATTGGTTGACCAGGATGTTATTACAGGTGTTCAACATATGTGGAACTTTTGTGATGTTATACATGGATAGGAGGAGTATGATGGTGTAGGAGCATGTATCAAAAGAGAATTAGCATGAGAAGAGTTAAAGTATAAAGACAATGAAAAGTTGATAGATGCAAAATCAATCGTCGAGTGGTGTAATGCTTCAATGGGTCTAGGTAATGAAGTTAAGACTTTAGTTCATAGATTTTTTTGGTTGATAGATGATACTAACATTGCACCATATGATTATTGTTGTACACTAATAGGATCAAGTGAGCTACACTCTTTAAGAAGCTCAAATGCAAGTTCATGGAGTATCCATACACAAAATATGGTAGGCTTTTGTTCTTCATGTACAATTCAATCCTAGAGTAAGTGTGAGTCAAAGGAGTGGGTTGGCGAATGGTGGTTAAGTTATCTTAGCCCACTTGACACGTATCATCCCTCAATGGTACTGGAATTGACACAAATGGAATCATCGGTTGACTTTGACCACATATGAGATCTAGTTCAACCAAGTAATATATCTACTTGCATAGTTTTTGAAATTCCTAATTTTATCTTACTTTTTAGTGTTTTTGTAATGTTGACTAATTTCATCTAATTTTTTGCACCAGTTATTGTAGATGAAGACAATGAAGAGTGAATGGATTATAACTTGTCTCATTGTGTTGAGGCCAAAAATAAATTGGAGGCCCCAATTATAGATGGAGAAAATATTGAATACCTTACAGGCTCTATGGTTGTTATTGGAACATGGCTTAGAAGGTATCCACATAAGACTATTAATGTTTGGTTGTTTTAGGACTTTGAGATGCATCAGAAGATTTTTCATTACTCAAACCTTGTTGTGGCATTCAATGTTCATTTGATAAAATATGGGGTGGAACTTTGAACAAGACCTTGTGGAAGGTGTGTGAGTCTGACCATGAGGAAATACTTGACACAATAAAGAGTAGAGCAGACCCGGATGGTTCATTTGATTAATTTGTAAGTATACACATTGATTTTGTAAAGTCATGTTATTGATATTAATGTATTGGTTCTTATTAATTTGTAAGTATGCACATTAATTTGTATTAAAAAATTTAAGTATGCACATCAAGATTAGTTGATAGTTAGACCTTTCATTTCTATAATTTCAAGTTTACTAATAGCAAGCAAGGTGGTCATGACCCAATTCAACACAAAATGATTAGACTCAAACAAGAAAACCAACCCTTGCAACACTATTCTCTCAACTTGTCCCAAACACTCACCAAAAGGCTTGTAGCCCTCAAAAACCAACTCTTGGAGATATCTTTTAGAGAATTCCATACAAAGGAAAACCAAACACCATTTAAGAATCACTTCAACTCCTGACACAACATACCAAAAGATCCAATAAGGTTTCTTTGAAAAAAAATTGAAAACCAATAGGTTGCCCTACCTTTTAGGCCACCAATTAGCCCTCTTTTACAAAGGAGGTATCTCCTAAACACTTTGTTCTCACCAAAACTCAATTGAAAAAGTTAAATTGTGTTACAAAACAATAGATTCGACCATTATTTCTCAGGTTCATGACCCCTAAGTCGTTGATCCATGAAACCCTCACACTACATGCAAAATACCAAGGGTTATGGAAACTCACATCATCCAGGCTTAAAGAACTCAACCAATGCCACCAAAAAACTCTAAATGGTCTATAAATACTCACAAAACCATCACAAGACCAAAACTATCAACACTTCATCAAAAACTTATCTCAACACCTCGTTTTCACATGAAAAAGACACAGTCCAATAGTAGGGCATCATCCTAATTCTCACAACTTGCTTCCCTTTCTTCCTAAATCACATGAACACCTACCCTACCATGATACAAGTAATCCCACCTAGCAATAGGCCATGAAAGTAGGTGGAATGACTAAAACATTATTTTAACTTCAATCAAACCCTTGACTTGTTCTTAACAGGCAGTTTCAGAAAATCAAAGAGATCTCCTTCAAATCTGAATATTAGACTCTCAAAATTGATGTAAATGAAAGATAATTCATGTATCTACACAACACAATAATTTTTAGAGCATCTACAGTCTGTATGGGTCTGTACAGTCCATGTGAAGTGCAAAATAATAGAAAAATTACAGTAAAACTCATTGTATTTGATATGGATGTTTCAAAAAAAACTTCAACAACCAATACTCGAGCCATGGAGAGGATTTTTATACATATTCCATTCATAACTAACCATCCAAATGTATCTAACTACTTTTCAAATTCCTAAGACCCCTCATATTCCAAAAGTTACATTTTTTTGCAATTTCTTTCTTGACAACATTTTTACACTTTTGCAACTTTTTACATTTTAACTCAAATCACCCTCAAATCACCCAAATACTATATATCAAATGGTATTATTAGACCTTATTTAGAGTAAATAGACCATATCCAAAACAAAAATACCCCTAACTCCTAGACTTGAAAAATTGACCTCTTTGTGTAAACACCATTTGCTAGGTGCACCTACACCATACAATCCCTCTAAAAAGAACTCATGTCACATGAGTTATGCCTTGTACCTATTCCTCCATGTTTTCCACATATCCTTTGGTCTGCAAACACCTTCCTCTGGTTCATACATAGTGATCTTGTAACCTGCCCTGCTTCCTTGTTCTTCTTTGCACATGAACTTGTCTCCATCTCTGCAATCAAACTTGATGATGGTCTTTTACCAATCCCTTGACCTAAACCAATTGATGCTCCTCTCTTCATGACTGCAAAAAAACACTTGTTAGTAATCTCTTGAACTGACCTCCCTTTTACCTCAACCTCATGCTGCTAACTGCCTTTGATGTCTTGTCCACTCTGTCCCTTTACCATTTTCATCAGTCCTACTATTTTGTCAGCACCATGTACTACTATACCACCATTTTTATAACCCCCATATACTCATTGTACCTGTAGACATGACTTGTCTCTTAGCCTTGCTCTCCACCAAAGGTCACACCATTGTACCAACCAAAATATTTGTATGCCAATTCACTATCAACCTATCCTTCAACCTTGCATCTACCTTCTCAATTGTTTTTAGAGCATTTTCAGACTTCAAACTGACTGTAGTGTCCACCTTTGTGTCATCCTTCAAAACCTTTACAATTTCTTTCTTCCCACACATGATTACCTTAGCCTTACCTTTGTCTTCTTCCACAAGTGGAGTCAAAGTAAATGTGCATCCATCTTTATCTATGGTATAATTATTTGATCTCCCATCATACAATGCATGCCTATCAAACTACCAAGGCCTACATAGGAGTAAGTGGCAACAATCCATGGGAAAACTATCACACACTACCTTATCTCTATAACCCCCAATTTGAAATTCAACAACATCTTGTTCATTTACCAAAAGTGATTGCCCGCCAGTCAACCAAGACAACTTATATGGCAATTCATGAGGAATTTTTTGCAAATTCAGTTTATTAACCATCTCACTTGACACCATATTCTTAGTAGAGCCAGAATCAATGAAAATTTTGCATACCTTGTTCTTGCACTTACATGTGGTCTTGAAGAGATTCTTTCTTTGCAAGTTCTATCTCCTTTGCTGCCTTATGTATGGTCTTCCTCATCATCAAAGCTTCAGATATTTCAGGAGCAGCATGATAACAGCTTGCTAAATAAGTACTCTCACACTCCTCTTCCTATACTATTTGAGCCCTCCTTTCAGTCCTCTTTTCACCTCCACTAGATGAAGTACCAAATTTTTTGGGGCATTTCCAAGAGGGATGACCAAATTTACTGTAGTTGTAGCATCTTCCTGAAAAGACATTTGAATTTCTACCACCACTAAATCTACCTCTAGAACCCCTCATACCTTTATTTTCTTCTTCTTGTTCCTCATTTGGTTTCCTTGATGTAGGGATTGACCCTCTCCCTCTTGTATTATTACCTCTGCCTCTAATAGATTTATCTTGCCTTCTTTTGATCTTCTCCTCCACCCTAATATCCAATTGGAAACACTCTTCAATAGTCTTTGGGATAGCAACAACCAATTCATCTTGTATATTGAATCTAAGACCACCTATATATATAGCCACTTTTTCAACTTCATCTTCATCCCTTCTTGACCTTATCCTTAGTTTGTAGAATTCATCAGTATCGGCCTTAACATCTAAATCCTTTTGCTTCAAACCTTGTAATTTATTATACAATTGAACTTCATAATCTTTTGGAAGAAATTTACCTTTAAGTTTTTCTACCATCTTATCCCAAGAAACTATCCTTGACTTACCTTGCTTTCTCCTTTTTGTTTGCTTGTAGTCCCACCATAGAAGAGCATGACCTTTGAGTTTTTTTTTTCCACCTTCACCTTCTGCTCATCAGAAATGTCTTCACTTTAAAATTGGTTGTCCATGGTTGCAATCAAATCAAGCAACTCTTCCTCATTTATATTTCCACCATACATAGGTACATCAACCTTTACCTTATGCGAATCACCTTTGACTACTTTGAGAAAATTTGTCATTCTCTAATCTCCAGGGTCTAACTCCTCATCCACATATTCATACTCTTCATCTTCTTCTTCATCTGATTCACTCTCTCCTTCATCTCTTCTCTTCTTTGTCTCCAAGGTAGAAAGCCTTGCCAATACAGCATTGTGTGACTCCAAAAGCTTGGCATGTTTCTCCTTCAGTTCCTCCAACTCTCTAGCAGCACCAACATTCTTAGGAGGCATCTTCACAACCTGCAAAATTCAATCAATCACCTACAAAAGATCTAATAACTGAGATCTGATACCACCTGATAGAAAGCAAGGTGGTGATGACCCAATTCAACACAAAATTATTAGACTCAAACAAGAAAACCAACCCTTGCAACACTGTTCTCTCAACTTGTCCCAAACACTCACCAAAAGGCTTGTAGCCCTCAAAAACCAACTCTTGGAGATATATTTTAGAGAATATCGTACAAAGGCCAACCAAACACCATTTAAGACTCACTTCAACTCCTAACACAACATACCAAAAGATCCAATAAGGTTTCTTTGAAACAAATCTGAAAGCCAATAGGCTGCCCTGCCTTTTAGGACACCAATTAGCCCTCTTTTACAAAGGAGGTATCTCCTAAACAATTTGTTCTCACCCAAAATCAATTGATAGAGTTAAATTATGTTACAAAACAAAATATTTCACCATTTTTTCTTATGTTCAAGACCTCTAAGTCGCTTATCCATGAAACCATCACTCTACATGCAAAATACCAAGGGTTTATGGAAACTCACATCATCCGGGCTTAAAGAACTCAACCAATGCCACCAAAAAATGATAAATGGTTTGGAAAAACTCACAAAACCATCACAAGATCAAAACTATCAAGACTTCATCAAAACCCTATCTCAACACCTCATTTTCACATGAAAAAGACACAGTCCAGCCCTAGGGCATCATCCCAATTCTCACAACTTGCTTCCCTTTATTCCTAAATCACATAAACACCTACCCTACCATGATACAAGTCATCCCACCGAGAAACAGGCCATGATAGTAGGTGGAATGACTAAAACATGATTTTAACTTCAATCAAACCCTTGACTTGTTCTTAACAGGCAGTTTTAGAAAATCAAAGAGATCTTCAAATTTAAATATTAGACTCTCAAAATTGATGTAAATGAAAGATAATTCATGTATCTACACAACAAAATATGTTTCAAAGAATCTACAACCTGTACAGGTCTGTACAATCCCTGTGAAGTGCAAAATAACATAAAATTTGTAGTAAAACTCATTATATTTGATATGCATGTTTCAAAACAAACTTCAACAACCAATACTCGAGCCATGGAGAGGATTTTTATACATATTACATTCATAAATAACCATCCAAATTTCTCTAACTACTTTTCAAATTCCTAAGACCCCTCATATTCTAAAAGTTACATTTTTTTGCAATTTCTTTCTTGACAACATTTTTACACTTTTGCAACTTTTTACATTTTAACTCAAATGATCCTCAAATAACCCAAATACATATCAAATGGTCTTATTAGACCTTATTTAGAGTAAATATACCATATCCAAAACAAAAAGATCCCTAACTCCTAGACTTGACAAATTGACCTCTTTGTATAAACAACATTTGTTAGGTGCACCTGCACCATTTATATATGTTTTGGTTCCAATTTTACATATAAATATTGGGCAGATTATATGCATATTTATGGTTTCACCATTTGACCATCTTGAGACCTCAATTTTCCAACTTAACCTTTACATCCCTAGATCAGACTTGGGAGACCCTTCCTCAAACATCATTTCACTTGAAACATCAACCATTTCCATCTCATCCATCCAAAATATATCATCTTTCCCTCATGTTACCACATTGACTTGGTAGCGAGCTATCACAAAGAGACCCCATTTCTTTGAGGCATTTTTTTTCAAACAGCTCACTACCTTGTCAATGTGGTAACATCGACAAGGTAGTGAGTACATCACTAGGAGACCCCATTTCTTTGAGGCATTTTTTCAAACAACTTACTACCTTGTCAATGCTACCACATTGACAAGGTAGTGAGATATTTGAAAAAATGCCTCAAATACATGGGATCTCCTGGTGATGTAAACCATTTCACTACCTTGTCAATCTGGTAGCATTGATAAGGTAGTGAGTACATCACCACGAGACCCCATTTCTTTGAGGCATTTTTTCAAACAATTCACTACCTTTTCAATGTGGTAGCAATGACAAGGTAGTGATTTGTTTAAAAAAATTCCTCAAATAAATGGGGTCTCGAGACCCCATTTCTTTGAGATATTTTTTCAAACAGCTCATTGCCTTGTCTATGCTACCACATTTTCAATACATTTTCCATTTTGTGCATATCTTGCAATCATTCAAATCCTTGACATATATCTTTGAGGAATTTTGTCAAACAATTCACATGCCTTGTCCATGCTTCCACATTTCTCATGCATGTATGCCAAGGGAGTTAGAATTTCTCATATATGTACACCAGGCTTGATTGTGATACAGATAACTATTTTCCAATAGTGTTTGATCCTCCCTATTGTAGGAAAAATTTAATAGTGACAAGAGTCATCTGTGGTCTTTTCCAAGCTACAAATTTCATCAACAAGCATCAGGACGTGCACCATGATAGTTAGACTATGGTGAAAAAATGTAATAGAGGTAACTCTGATTGTCATTTCACTAGCTCTAGGTGAGGCTGATCTCAACCTGGAACCTTTTATAGGGTTATTCCCAATAGATATGAGTAATTTCCCCTTATCTTGGTCTTATCATGTCATTTCATATCACCTAGAATGTTAGAAAGTGGAAATATTGTGTTTTAGCTATTTCTCTTTACCTAATTTGAAAACTTCATTTCAAAAGTTAATGATGATAATTATCATGTTTTTATTTGTTTACAGTCTAGATATGATTCTAAAAATATTAAACAATCATTGCATGCAGTGCAACCAGAACATCATGGAAGGGGATGAGCCTCTCTTGGAGAATGATTTTGTTTACTTTCCTATAGTTTTCAAGTAGGTTAAAATATCAGATAATCACTTTTCATTGATAATTATAGTTAAATTATTGAGTTTTAAAAGCTTTCAACTAATAACTAGATTAAATTGATTTTGGTTTGCAGAAATAGATGTAATTCGGGCTATCTATTTGTGAGTTTCACATCGGCTAAAGCTACATGGAAGTTCTATAAACAATTCCACAAACATCATTGGGCTGAATTTAATTCCCAAAATATTTGTGGTTACATATGTCAAACTCCAGGTATGTGTGATCTCTACGAAGTCTTAATATATATATATATGTATGTTGTCTTCACAACACTTAATCTTTTATTATATCTCTAAATCATCTACATTGCAACACTAACCCAATACAAGTACATTTAATCCAACCTTTCTTGTTAGGATTGGGCTTATTTACCTTGCTTTTACATTGCTTGTGAGGATTAGGCTTATTTACCTTAAAATGGGTCCATTGAGAGTAAATTTCACATATCCCTCAATAATATATCCCTTCTCCTCGTATCTCAACACCTCATATCCAAATATCCTTAACCACCCTTCATAACTAGGAAATGGGAAAATGGCAATGCATAACTGGAGGTACAGGTAGAAGAATGCATGAAATGAAAGAAGGAATATGCTCTTGAGAAGTTGAGGAAGGTGTGTGTGTAGTATGTGCAATGGGAAAATGAAAATGAAAAACTAGAGGTAGCAAGTACTAAAATGTATGAAATAAAAAAGTAATTTTCTCTAAATACACTTGAAAAGAAGCAGACCAAAGTGAATGAGATGGATAATGTTTTGAATGAAGAGATTCTTCCTGCTCTCAAAAATTTTCAAGGAAGGTGCCTGTACAGTATGTGGAATGGGAAAATGGCAATGGAGAAGTGGAAAAAGAGGTTTTGTATTTGGTAAGAATTTGTGTAGGTAAAGAAAGTGAGAGATGATGATATAGGTGGGTTTGAACAAATGAAATCAAACATTCTTGAACTTAAGACTTCCATGGAGAACTTAAATTTTATTTAGAGAGCCCTTAGGTTTAGATTTATTTAAGGGAAAGACAACATACTAGCAATAGCACCTTTGGTGCATTAGATTACATGCATATGAAGTATTAACATGATCTACCAGCATGCCCTAGATTATATTCGGCCTTCTTGAATCTATCTTATAATTTAGTAGATCATTTTGATACTTCGTATGGACTTAACCATTGCCCCACAAGTGTTATTTCTAATAGTAGATGGAATGAGTTTGTGACAAAGATTAAGTAAAAAAATTGTATGAGAATTTGGGAGGTATATCAATGTCTTTCTGCTCATATATGCTTGGAGAAAAGGAAATTCTTGAACTTTCAGTTCGTTATGTTTCTATCATGCACGTCTCTTGAAGTTGTTTATTGACTATTCTAAGCATGCAATTTTAAATTTTAAAGTTGCATTCTTCTAATTATTGGGTTCAAATTCATGTTTAGAAATAGGATGAATATCTATGATTTTTTTTGTTGGAAAGGTTGATTCATGATCTCTTAATCTCCAATAATCCAATGCCCTTATGATCTTTAATAAGACTTGCATGCCTTAGTTTTTATTTGTGAGACTTAGTTGTTACTTTCCATTTTATTTATTCAATAGTTTTATTATGTTTTAAATTTTTCTATGACCTTTGGATATTTTGAAGGTCTTATAATTATGAAATACATGGTGGATTTGAACAAATGAATTCAAAGATTCTTGAACTTAAGACTGCCATGGAGAAAATAAAAATGGAAATAGATGATAAGGAAGAAGTGTTGATGATAGAGCAACTGATCTAAAGCTCAAAGTAAAAGATATGAAAAATAAGTTAGAATATCATGAAAATGAATACTAGGGGGTGTTAATAGGTAAGAGCAGTAGAGATGATGAAAAATGTGTGGATGGTCAAGTTGCAACTACAAAAGCAATAGTTGGAAGTGTTGAAATTGAAGAAAAACAACTGAAGACTAAAATTAACCACTTAGAAAAGGAATTAAAATATAAGAAGAATATTTTATCATCAATGAAAAGGAAGTTAGTCTGCTCTAAAAACACTTTGAGGTTAGTTTTCAGTTGATGGAAAATGGGTCAAATGCATGCAGTGTAAAGTTGCAAGGTGGTGTAACTTTCATTATGTTTTTCGTTTGACCAAACCAAATCTTCCAACACATCTAGATGGAATGTTTTATGCTAGTAAGGATCTTGTTTAGCACCCAAACTTATCAGAACATTCTGAGCTACATTGTATCGGTGAAGTCTCTTAAGAGACCTGTGGACACCAAAAAATTACACATTTTTCCTTTCTTGATTTAATGACAAATTGGACTTAACATCACCTTGATCTAGTGTTGTGAGGTGTTTTACACATCCACATTAGGTCTTAGACCCTTGTAAATTGAATCAAATACATGTCTTGTAAAGGTGTTGTAAAGAATTGTAAATGACTTTCACACTTTTCTAGACTTTTATTAAGCATTTAAGTCTAATGATCCTTTCTTCCCTACTTTTGAATTAAATATTATTTTAATTCAAAAGTTAGCTTTTCCCTCTTCTTCTATAATTAAATAATTATTATTTAATTATTCGTTACCCTTTTCTCTCTATAATTAAATAAATGTTATATTTATTTAATTATTTATCATTTCTTTATCTCCCCAATTAAATAATTATTTTAATTATTTAATTATCCTTCCCTCTCCATTAAATAATCTTTTTTAATTATTTAATATTTAACACTCCACCTTTCCTCTCTAATTAAATAATTATTTTTAATTATTTAATTATCTAATTATTTGCTCTCACCTTTCTTTTTAAATAAATAAAATCAATATTTTATTTATTTCTCCTATGTTCGCCACCTAAATTAAATAATTTTTATTATTTAATTTTCTCCAACAATCTCTTTTTCTATGCCAATCTTATCTTCCACCTCAAGTCTTTATATATCCATGTCTTAATTAACCTCCACCCTTGATTAAATTATTTTCTAATTTAATCTTGGCCCTTGATGATGATCCTTATTCTAGCCATTCACTTAACTCTCCTCTATAAAAGGAGACCTTTAAACCCTAATTCATGACTCATTCATCATTTGTCCATGTTGTCAAGTCAAGCAAGAAAGAATCAAGCATTCAAGATAGCATTCAAAACTCAATTCTAAGGCATTCAAGAGCAAGATTCTTCATCCATTGTTGCAAAAATTCAAAGATCCATCATCATGGCAAGTTTTTAATTACATTGTTTCATGTTTTATGTTTCATTATTTTATTTCATCATTTTGGTTTAATTACCTAAACGAGGTTTGACCAAGGCAAACCACCAATCACTAACAATCAACATTTTATCTCTCTTACTTTGTGTGATTGCAGATTTAGGTTCTTGGATGGCTTGGACATGATTGAGGAATAGGTTTCAAACTTGTTGGATTCGTATCCCTTTTTGCAAGGTCAAAATCTACACAAAAAGTCACTTACAGCCTCGAAAATCAGGGTTTCAAATCCAGATACCTAGAGGAACAGAAAGAGTAGACCAGGAGCTACATATTGCACTTTTTTATTTTCCTAAAATTTGGAAGTGTACTAAGTCACCATCAGTGGTGTATTAGTCCCACTACCAGGCCTAAAAAAGGGTTTTCGCAGTTTTGAGTACCCTTTTGTCTGAAACCCATTCCGATAGACTTTTCCCGAAACAGGATTAAGTCACCCAGCTTGGCATAAGTCTCCCAGTTGGCTTCAACACTAATTTCTGTAGGATTCTAGAGCTCCTCTCCATTCACTTTCCAATTTCCAAGTGCACCTTTTCAGTTTCATTAATTTTTGTTACAGTTTACTTGCATTTCTAAGTCATTTTGCATATCACAATGTGTTTTCAAACATTTTACATTTTCTTAGTTTTGCATCCATAGGTTATCTTCTTTATCAACTTCCAACCTTAGGAACAATCTCCTTTTATAGATTTCAATCACTATTGCATTGGAATCTCACATAATTGTTCTTGAGTGTGAACTTTGTGAAATTGGATTCCTCTTCCTTCATTCCCCTTTTAGGTGTGGATAAGGGAAGTTGTGACTCCATTTCCCTTGTTCACAAGACCAAAGTGCAAAGGGGTAGCAAAATTCGATGAGCAATTACTCAAAAACTATGGCACTTAGAAATATTTTTCCTAAGGCTATAGGATCACATAGGGACCCTATACCATAACCTCTCTCTATTTTTGATAGCTCCAAGTCATTTGCCCGTGGTGAAGAGTTTTCAATTGATGTAAAATAGATCAGTTGCATGTAGTGTAAAGCTGCAAAGTGGTGTAACTTTCATTATGTTCATCGTACGACCAAACCAATAGTTTGAATACGTCCAAATGGGTGGATTTATGCTAGAAAAGGTCCTAGTTTGCACCCAAACTTACTAGAATAGTCTGAGATACATTGTATCAGTGAAGTCTCTTAAGAGACCAAAGTGCAAAGGGGAAGAAAACTTCGACGAGTGATTACTCAGAAAGTGTGGCACTTAGAAACATTTCATCTAGTGATACAGGATCATGTAGGTCCCCTCTACAATAACCTCTCTCATTTTTTGATAGCTCCAAGTCGTTTGCCAGTGGTGAAGAGTTTTCATTTGATGGAAAACAGGTCAGTTACATGTATTGTAAAGTTGCAAAGTGGTGTACCTTTCATTCTATTCATCGTACAACCAAAATGACTATTCCAAAAAAATTGAATGGGTGGTTATATGCTACGAAAGGTCCTATTTCACACCCAAACATGTCAGAACAGTCTAAGCTACATTGTACTGATGAAGTCTCTTAAGAGACCAAAGTGAAAAGGGACAACAAACTTCAGTGAGCGAATACTCAAAAAACGTGGCACTTAGAAACATTTCACCTGAGGCTACAGGATCATGTAGGGCCCCTCTACAATAAATTCTCTTAGTTTTTTATAGCTCTAAGTCATTTTCCTGTGGTGAAGAGTTTTCAATTGATGGAAAACGGGTCAGTTGAATGTAGTGTAAAGTTGCAAAGTGGTGTAACTTTCATTATGTTCATCATACAACTGAACCATTTGTTCCAACACATCTGGATGGGTGTTTTATGCTAGGAAATATCTTATTTCACACCCAAACATTCCAAAATAGTCTGAGCTATATTGTATCGGCAAAGTCTCTTAAAAGACCAAAGTGCAAAGGGGCAGAAAACTTTGATGAGCGATTACTCAGAAATCTTGGCACTTAGAAACATTTCATCTGAGGCTATGAGATCATGTATGGCCCCTCTATAATAACCTCTCTCAGTTTTTGATAGCTCCAAGTCATTTTCCTGTGGTGAAGAGTTTTTAGTTGATGCAAAACAGGTCAGTTGCATGTAGTGTAAAGTTGCAAAGTGGTGTAACTTTTATTCTATTTTTCATATGACTAAACCAACTATTCCAACACATCTAGATGGGTGGGTTTATGATAGGAAAGGTCTTGTTTCACACCCAAACATGCTTGAACAGTCTAAGATACATTGTACCAGTGAAGTCTCTTAAGAGACCAAAGTACAAAGGGGCAGCAAACTTCAACAAGTGATTACTGAGAAACCATGGCATTTAGAAACATTCCTTCTAAGGCTACGGGATCAAGTAGGGCCCCTCTACAATAACCTCTCTTAGTTTTTGATAGCTCCAAGTCTTTTTCCCGTGGTGAAGAGTTTTGAATTGATGGAAAATGGGTCAGTTGCATGTAGTGTAAAGTTGCAAAGTGGTGTAACTTTCATTCTATTTTTCATACTACTAAACCAACTATTCCAACACATCTGGATGGGTGGGTTTATGCTAGGAAAAGTCTTGTTTCACACCCAAACAAGTCAAAATAATCCGAGCTACATTATACCGATGAAGTCTCTTAAGAGACCAAAGTGCAAAGGGTAGCAAACTTTGACGAGCGATCACTCAAAAATTGTGGCACTTGAAACATTTTTTCTGAGGCTATGGGATCATGTAGGGCCCCTCTAAAATAACCCCACTTTTTTTTTATAGCTCTAAGTCGTTTGCTCGTGGTGAAGATTTTTCAATTGATGGAAAATGGGTTAGTTGCATGTAGTGTAAAGTTGCAAAGTGGTGTAACTTCTGTTCTATTTGTCATACGACCGAACTGACTATTCCAAAATGTCCAGATGGGTGGGTTTATGCTATGCAAGGTCTTTTTTCACACCCAAACATGTTGGAACAGTCTGAGCTACATTGTATCAATGAAGTCTCTTAAGAGACCAAAGTGCAAAAGAGAAAAAAACTTTAATAAGTGATTACTCTGAAATCATGGCACTAAGAAACATTATGTATGAGGCTACGGGATCATGTAGGGCCCCTTGACAATAATCTCTCATTTTTTAACAGCTCCAACTTGTTTTCCCATTGTGAAAGTTTTTTTGATGCCCCAAAAACTATCAGATGCATGTAGTGTAAAGTTGCAAGGTAGGCTACTTTTTGTTTTGTTCTTCATGGGGCCAAACAATTAGCACCAACACGTCTAGGTGGGAACATCTACACTAGGCATGGCCACCGCCCTTCATTATAAAAGGGTCATAGTCTTTCCTATTCGAAGGGTCACAGCTTTTCACCTTTGAAAAGTCGCAACCAAATTCATATCATCACTATTCGTGAGAACCTAAACTAATTTATTTGCAATATTGCCTTTGGTTATATTCTTGCTTGAATTCTTAAATGATGTAATAATTGAATTATACATAGGAAGCATGTAGCATACACATGAACACATAAAGTATACATAGGAAGCATGAAGCATACACGTGAATAATGGTAAATAGTGAAGTATACACAGGAAGCATGAAGCATACATGTGAATGCATGTAATACATGAAGTATACATAGTAAGCATGAAGCATACACATGAACACATAGTGTATACACAGGAAGCATGAAGCATACACTTGAATACACATAATATGTGAAGTATAAATAGGAAGCATGAAGCATGCATGTGAATACACGTAATACATGAAGTATACATAAGAAGCATTAAGCATACACGTGAACACATGAAGTAATCACACGAAGCATGAATCATACATGTGAACACATGAAGTATACACAAGAAGCATGAAGCATACATGTGAATGGTAGCATGAAGCATACACGTGGAATGGTAGATGTCTTCCTCAATGATATAAAGCATGAAGCATACACATAAATTTCCTCCATGAAGCACATGAAGCATGAAGTATTACTATATTCATATGATTGATTTAATGTTCAATAATATTATAGGAGAATAATGTTCAAACTTTATTATATATTTACAATTATAGAAAAGAAGAGTGTATGGAAAACACTTGGATTTTAAATATTTGAAGTAAACCACCTACAAATATCTATTGAAGCTTGGATTTATATTGCAAATATGGACACCATCAATAAAAAATATGTGTATTAACCAAATAGCCATGTAGGAATACATCAATATATGTCAATATAGGTATAAAATATATACAAATAGCCATATAGGCTTACAAGAATTCCATATAGGCATACAATGTCAAGTATATGCAATACAAAATATGTCCAAAAATTCCATATAGGCATAAAACAAAGGACCCCAATCAAAAGTCATTGCACTCCAGGTGATGAAAATAGATAGGTGGCCTTTGTTCGTCGGGGGGATGGAGATGTGTATGACACTCATTTACTTTGAACTCGAGGGTTGATCCTCCTATTTAGTTCATGATCAAGCTTCAGTTGGTACAATAAAAAGTAAATACATTAATATATAGAAATTACATTATAAAAAATGATATATTTAACAAAATAATCACTTACTGCCTCCAAATGATCTCTCTGCTCAATTGGAATACCCACATGCTCAACCTCTGGCATCCTAAAGCCCTATAGAAACCATCCAAATAGAAATTACACTACAAATCAATAGTCATTTGATTTTTAAATAATAAATAGCTATAACAATGAATGCAATTTGAAATTTACTAATTTTCCTCATACCCCCGTGAGAGCCATCAAGATGTCTATTGCAGAAGATACACCATGCTCCATTTCCCTATCAACATCTAGAGGTGTTTCTACTTGCATCATCTGAAAATAAAACAATAAATTATTCAATCACGAAAACTAGAATAGTGATGCAGGTCATGGCTTGTAATGTATGAGATAATAAAAAAAAATTGAGCACATATTAAACTATATATTTCTTACTATTATGCTTACTATTTTCCCTATCCATAGCTTGTTTGAAAGCACCTGTCTTAGGATTTTATCCATAGCAGCAAGGCAGTGAACTATTTCATAAAATGCTTTGGTATACATGTATGAAAAATGTGGTAGCATAGAGAAGATGTGAGTTATTTGAAAAAATGTCTCAAATAAATGTGGTCTCATGGTGATGGAATGCCATGAAAAATTTGTTTGTCATGGAATTCCATCACCACAAGACCACATTTCTTTGAGGCATTTTTTTAAATAGTTCATTTCCTTGTCTATGCTATTATGTTAGGATGGGGTGGATGGTATAGTGTGGTCTTGGTTATGAGATGGAGGGGGGTCATGACATGAAGAGGGAGGGGTGTTTTGATCATGAGGGGTAGAGGATCATTAGATGGGGTGGAAGGTGTACTTTGAGACCACATTTTGAGAGTGATCATACAATGGATTCAAAGAGGTACATTGAAATAGGCATGGAAGGATGTCATTAGATGAAGTGGGGGAGAGAGGATTGTGAGAGTGGGATGAAGGGATATCTTGTCTTGAGATGGAAAGATATCATTAAATGAGATGGAAGGGATATGTTGTTCTTGATTAGAAATGTGATCATGAGATGGAAGGGGATCATATGATGGAGGAGAAGGGTTTCCTTGATCTT
This sequence comes from Sequoia sempervirens, assembly GCA_007258455.2. Lineage (NCBI taxonomy): Eukaryota > Viridiplantae > Streptophyta > Pinopsida > Cupressales > Cupressaceae > Sequoia > Sequoia sempervirens. The sequence continues at coordinate 207,895,144 of VDFB02252616.1, read as the reverse complement.
TATATGGAGGGGAATCTATGTTAGCATGCTTTGCATTAGGAGATGGACATAGTTCATTTGATATGGATGGTGTGATGAGGGAGGAAGGTTTTATAGACTCTTCAACTTCGATAGATGGATTGATAGGGAATTCATAAGATTTATGGTATTAGAGTTTATCTTGATGTGGGGGTGATGAAGGTGGATGCATGATATGGGAAGATTGCACCAATTTTTTATTGCATGGGGAAACAACCACCTTTGAAAATAGTCCTTGGAGGAAGTTATTATGAGATACATGGGATGACTTTGCTTGGTAATAGTGGGGTGATGTGGATTTTAAGGATGTGGGATATGAAAAAGTGGAATAAGAGGTGGAAGCTTCCATGGATTGGTAAATTGAGGATGAGGATGAGGACCTTGAAAAGGATTTGGAGGGGAATTTTGGCTAAAATCTTAGATTTTTTTTGTCAAAGGAAGGGGAAGGATACGCAAGAGGAGATGGATTGGGATTGGATCAAGGTAGGGAGGATGGAATCTTAGCACCAATTCCAAGGAGACATCTAATCATAAAATCCTTATAATTATGGAAGTAGTAGGTGACGATAAAATTAGTGGTAGTGGATGGGGATTATATGGATGGGACTTGAGGGGAGCTTTGGATGGGGGATTGGTGAAAAATTGGAGCATTCTGTCTATTGAAAATGGATTCAAGGTGATCCACAATGCTCTCATTTTCATCATTGTGATTATATTTAGGTTTTTCAAAAAGGCTATCCTCATCATCATCGATATGGTTGGGGTTGGCAGGAATAGATGAAGGTGGATTAGAATAGATTAGGTTGGATGGAGTATATATTAGATGGTTAGAAAAGGTGGAGGATTGATTGGAAGAAAGATTGGTATTGATTTTGGATGAGGATGGTGAAACCTAGAAAAATAGTGGGGCTCTAATATTTTTGAGAGATAGAACTAGGGTTTAGAACCTTTCTGCCTATTTCCCTTATGTTTCACTCAAGGAAACCTTAGAGATCTCAATCTAGGGATGGAAATGAGGGAAAGAGATATGCAATAATGTGTCCTAGGGTATGATTAAATACTAAAAGGCGTTTCACCACCAAGCAAGGGCTTGGAAAGATAAGAAATACAAATGATATGCAAAACTTAAGTAAATGACCTAGAAATGAACTCAAATCAGAGCAGTGAATTGGAGATAAACAAAGGTGCACCTAGAAATCTAAAGAGGCTCAGAACAAGGTCTGAAATCCTAAAAATATAACTTGTGAATCACACTAGGACTCATACACAAGTAGGGATAATTTTTTCCCAGTTTAGGGTTTCAGGATGAAACCAAAATCTAGAACTGCTAAACCAAGATCTTCAGAAAATGCCTGAAAATAGGTATATTGGGACTCATACGCCACAAGTGGAAATTAAGTTCCAGTATTAGGGTTGATCTAAAACTCTGGTATCCTCTAGTTCTTTCTTGTAGCTTCTCTCCTGCTAAATATCTTATTCTAAAACACTGAATTGCAACCTATAGGTGACTTTCTATGATCTTGCAATGTAGATGACAAATTTTACAACTTGACAAATTTCACCAATCTTTCTCTTCAATGGATCTTTAACCTAAACCACCTATATCTACAAATAACACATCAAAGAGAGGGAAAAAATGTTGTTTTGTTAGTGGATAGGGGTTTTCCTTGGTCAAACCCTGCTTTGGTAATCAAACCTTGAAATGAAATCAAATAGAATGAAGGAATGATGAATGAACAAGTATGCAATGTTGTAACTCACCAAACCCTTGAAAAAAAGGCTGCAATATTGTATGTAATGGCTAGCATGAATGTGGATCTTCACTCTTTCTTGAAGGATATGGATCTTGACTTGAATTCTTGTGTGAATCATAAAACCCTACATCACAAATGTTAGCTTAAAAATAAACATGATGCATGATGACTTTGTCATGATGCTTGATACTCAAATAATGATCCAAAATACTTGATAATCACTATTGAATGCTCTTGTATGCTCTTGAATTCTCACTTGAATGTTCATAAGATCACTTGAATTCACTAGGAGAAAATATGTGAAATAACCTTTTATTTATACTTATTTATACCAAATTTCCTAAAATTACAACACTACAAGTAGACATCAGATCTAGGAGAATAAAATCTCACCAATAATTTAAATTCAAAATAGATCTAATCTAAGCGGGACTCATATGCCAGTTGGGGTGTATGAGTCCCAGTAGGCTAAGCTTGGGACACATTTTTCAAGAAATGTTTAGTTTTATGTTAAATTTAGGACCAAGCCCCAAGACTTAGGTGGGACCCATATACCCAAGGTGGCGTATGAGTCCCAGATCACTAAATCTAGGCCATATAATCAAAAATCACTACATTATGATTGGTCATTAGATATGTGTTGGGATTATCCTTCAGAAAGATGCATTAATTAAGGCTTACAGATGTAAAATAGGACCAAATAAGGCATAAAGAAGCCCAATTTTAGTAGGGAGGGCCCAAACAAGTGTGAAATATAAAGGGATACATTTTCCTACACTGAATTTAGCCCCCAATTTAGTGATATTATGAACTTTCTTCAAACTCACACTAAAGTAGATGAACTCGTATCAAGAGGGGTCCAAGTGTACCAATTCCAATAAGATAGGATGACAACGATCAAGAGTTATGATCAAGCCCCAAGATCAAGATCCTATGGAAAACCAACATATGAATAAAGGAACACACATGAAAATGATGTAAGGAGAAACAACAAGGCACAAGCATACACTACCAAAGATAAAGAGAAAAAATAAAAATAAAAGGAGTGGATCAAGCTTCGACCATTTTTCCTACATGCTGTGGATCAAATATAAGTTGTTTTTCCAAGAAAGTTTACAAGTGGAACATGATTTCCACTATACAAACCAAATGCACACTCACAAGGGCTAGTGGAACCTCATGTTGTCCACTAGGTGATCCCCCAACGAGAAACATACACACGTGATCAGTATGCGCTCACACAAACAAGAAAGTTGTTATGGGAAAGTCATGCCTAAGTTCGGCTCCCATATGTAAAATCGTACCAAAGCTATACCTCCTGATAACTTTGATAAGGTGCCAAAAAAAAATGAACTTTGAGCTTCATGAGGCAAGCAAAGCTTCGTATGCTTGAAACTCAATAACAATCAAGATGAATCCATAGGCAAGAAAAATGTGTTATGCAAGGTGGCCAAATAACAAAAATTATAAATGCGAAATAGTATAAAGTATGTTCAAAGTAGTTTTTCTTAGTTCATGTAAGGTATTAACTTAGGGAACATTATACTTAATGTCTCCAAGAGAGAACCAATCGAAGAATAGAAGATCTACAACTTAGGGGATGCAGTGTGTCTCATCAAGCCACTAAGAGGAATATAATATGCTAAAAGAGATCATGCTATTGAAGGACATCACACCCAATTCCACCAAAAAGCAAAAGAAGCATGCATGAAGTAAGAATACTACACAATGAAACATGATATATGCAAAAATAATAATTCCAATGGATGCCCCGACTTTAAAGAAATTGCTAAACACCATGTTGTGAGTAATTACTTTAAAGTAGCAAATGATAAATGCTAACAATAAAGAAGGACATGAGAGCTTATTCAAAAAGCCCTATGCCAAGTCATATGTTTCCAAAGAAATCTATGTCATGAAAAAAGGGTTGCCCCCAAAATGAAACTCCAAATACATGAGGGATCCATGGATTTGGGGTCAATATGTCTTTGCTACAATGTTTTTACAGAGCTCAAAACTGTCATCATTCCCTAAATACTCATGGAATAGAAAGAATGACACAAAGAGAGAAAAACCAAAGAAAAACTTTTGGGTCAACATGGAAGAGACCTAAATTTCTCTACGCCTTGCATCATCCCCAAAAGGAAAATAAAAGACAAATGAAAAGGATAAAAAATTACGACATATAGAGGAATGTAGATACAAATAGAGGAATGTCACAAAGAGAGAGATACATCAAACAAAATGGTATGAGGGATCACATTACGCACATGCAATCACATACAAGAAACATGAAAAAGAAAAATAATGCAAAAGACTAGTAAGGCACATGTGATTCAACCTATAGCAAGTCGTCTGCATCCCAATCATGTTCATCATATACGGAAGGCAGACAAATAGCCAAAGGGACAACATCGAGTGCAGTACTAGGATCATCACCAAGTTTGACACTCTTCTGAGGAGAATTATCATTTAAGCCCATAGAAGAGGAAAACAATGTATTCAATTCATTATACACTTCTTTGTCAATTTTAGCAACTTCATCATCGTCATCCAAGTTAATCACAATGGGAGGTCGAATGATAATGTCCAAAGAAGGATTTTAGCTCTTGTTGCGGTTACGGTATAGGATCTTTTTGTTGTGAAGAGGGAGACTCGTCGTATATTTATTCAGTCAAGTTTGGATTTTGATTTTCTTTGTTGTTTTCTTTGTTTAACCTTTGAAGAAGAGCACGACGTCTATGCCTATGCTCTCTAGCATTTATGTTTCTTTTAGTATGATTTTCAAGTTGTGTTTGTGTAGGAGTGGGTCTATCAACCATAGGTTTATTTTCTTCCCTAAGGGGAGTAACCTTAAGGAACCAAAGGAGGTTATTCAACCACTTTCTCTTTAGCTTTGTAAACTTGTTTTATCTTAGGACACGTGACGGGGCTTTTTTTATTATCTCTTGGTCTTTTGTTGGAGATAGGAAAATGATCTATCTTAGGTTGGTCTTGGTTATTTGGAATGTCTTTAGGTTCAATCATGGTTTTTTCAAGGATAGGAGGCTCAATCATAGGTTGAGGAATATTTCTAAGGGATAGTTTTTCTATGCATTTTTTCCTTAAACTTTTGATAGGATTTAAAAAAGAAGTGCTCACAAACTTTAATAGGTTCAATAGGCTCAAGCTAAAAAAAATCTAATGAAAATTTCCCTCGAGAAGACAAAAGATTAAAGCCACTATGGTGGATAGTGAATTTCATTGTCAAAGGGAAACATTAAGCATTTATGCACAATTGATGGGACAGCTTCCATGGAGCATAGCCATGGATAACCAAGCTTCTCATAGAATTGGTCCAACATCGAGATGATGGAGAATAAGACATCTAATTGTTTTGGTCTAACTTGTAGAGGAAGGGTGATCGATCCCATCATAGGGCAAGTGAAACCATTATTCATTTTTATCCATGCTTTCGGTTTATCATATTTTCTTGATAGAGTTCATACACAAGTAAAAATTCCTCATTGATCGCATTCTCTCCACAGACGAGATCAATTAATATCCCATTAGTGGGCTTGTCATTGATTCAGTCGGCTATGTAAAGAGGACCGTCAAGTGCATTTATAATAATACCTTTAGATGAGAAAGAAATGTCAAGAGGCTTCTTAGTTCGAACCTTACGAGGTTGAGTTTCGATCAATGAAACCAAAGAATCAATAGGATTTTGTTCATTAGTATCTATAGGACCTTGTTTATCAGTATCCATGTTGTCATCATCCGTGTCAACATTCATCACATCATTCTTCATAGTTTCACTAGCTTTGACAAATGAAATGTTATGATTCGACATAGGGTTGGTAAATATTTGCAAGTTTTGGTTGGGAGGGGCAATAGATTTATTTCCTTGATCATTAATGCCTCCAATGTGAAGTCAACCAGAATCAATGAGGTCTTGCACAAGATTTCTAAGACACTTACAATGCTATGTGTCGTGTCCATTTCTTCGATGATAATGGAAATAGGAATTCGATCTAAAGTTTAGAGGTAAAGGCTTATTAGGATCAGTATTTTTAACGGAAGGTAAGGTGATCATTTTCTATTCTAATAGTTGTGTCATTGTGCTATGGAGGGTATCGGGTAATGGAGTAAATTGTTTAGCTAGATCCCCAAATGTGAAAGGAGTTGTCTTCCTTATAGCAGACACTTGGGTATCAACATTTTGAGTTGTTTGTTGAGGGGGATTAAGTTGAAGGAATCATTTATTCTATTTCCTAAATGGTTGGTAAATGTTTTGGTTTGTGGATTCAGACTTCTCAAGTTGGCTAGAGGTGGGTTTTCTTTCATTACTACTAACCGAGTTTTGATAATCACGAAGGGAAATACATAATTGTATGAAGGAAGGGAACTTCATCATGCCTATATTATCTTGTATCTTAGTTTGCGAATTCTCAATGAACATCCGTTGAAGGTGAGGATCAAGAATCTTTATGTCGATTTGGGAATAAAGCAATTGGTAGCATGAAATGAAGTCAATAACTTTTTCATCATCTTTTTGCTTACATCTCATCAAATCGGCTAAGGTCATCTTAGGAGTCAAGTGCACTTCGAAATGGTTTATAAAGGCTTCAACAAGTTCATTGAATGAAATAATTGAGTTGTTCAAAAACAAGGAAAACCATTCTAAGGTGATATCCTTCAAGAATCTAGGGAAAATCTTAGCTAAGAGCTTATCCTCAAGGACAACGTCACTACATAAGGCAGTCTAAGTGAAAACATGGTTGGAAGGGTCTCCTTTCCCCCCATATTTCTCAAACCTAGCAATAGATAGACCTTGTGGTGTCGGGGTTCTCAATATCTCCAAGGATAAGGGATTGATTTTGACATAGTATGTAGGTTGGCCATTTTGATTTTGATTTATGGTGGAAATTTTTTTTTGAAGGGATGAAACATTTTGCAAAAGTTGGTTAAAGATGGATTCATTGGTTGTATTTTGAGATGGAGGTGAATATGGTGGAGGTGTGTATGTGTTCCAGGGGGAAGTCAATGGAATGCTTATGGGAGGTAAAATGGTAGGAGATATTACGTGTGATGCCACACAGGTACTAGGATTTCTAGTGGAAATATCCAAGGTAGGAAATACATTACTAGTAGGTTGCATTGTTATTGTAACTTGAGGGTTGCTATAGGTAGGAATAGAGGCAATTGTTTTAGGTGGAGGAATTTGAGTTCCTCCTTGACTTTAGACATTGTTCAAAGGTAAAGCATAGCTAGTTGTTGAGGTAAGATGTTTTCCAAAAATCTGAGCTAGGTTACACATGAGTTCTATTCCTTCTTCACTTTCAATCATGCGATGTATGTTATCTATGGTAGGGATAGCAGTGGTTGAAATTTTTTCAGTACTCAATTGATGTTGTAGGTTTTCTAAGTCTTCATGGATTTGGATTATGTTTTCTTGTAGAATACTAGAAACCATTGTTTCAACACTTGTCACACTACTTGAAGGCAAAGAGTTGTTAAGGGTATGGTCCATACCTAGTGAACTAGTGTCAACACTAGTAATGAAAGAGCTAGACAACCCAAGATCCACGATGATTGTGCTATCACAGGATGACATGAGTCTCAAGCTATGTCTCACTATAGTATTAGCAATAGGACACCAAGTTGTAAAGCTCATGCAAGGGATAATCAAGGAAATGCAAGATGCAAGATGCAATGAACATAGAATAAATGATATTATCTAATGAAATTAAGCTAGATGTAATGAAATGAATGAAACAAAATTTCTGGAAATTGAAAATGAAATGTAATAGCAACAACTAAAACAAATAAATAGAGATTTTAATGCTGAAAAATGTAGTTTAAGATCTAACATGGGACTAAATCACCCAAAGGGGCGTATGAATCTCAATAAACATTTTTCAAGGGTTGAAATTTTGATAAATAGTCAACACATAACACCCAAAAATTAGGTAAAACAACCTGTGCTGGGACTAAATTGCCCAGAGGGGCATATGAGCCCCATATTAAGGTTTTTGCACAAATTTTAGAAAATTCTAAGTGAATGTTAGGTTTTCTAGTTTGTATGATGTCTAGAATAAGTGAAATTATAGATTTCAAATGTAATTCAATGATGCAAGATGCAAAAATGCAACCTATATGCACTTTCACTAATGCAAGATTTAGAAACCCTAGATGCAAATTAACTAATGCAAGACCTAATGCAAAGCTAATACAAGCTAGATCTAGGACTATGATGTACTCCAAATTAGAAAATAAGGTGTTATAAAGGCTAGTTTCACCAAAATGAAACCTGGAAAAATAGGGGAGCTCTAATCTTTTTGAGAGATAGAACTAGGGTTTAGGACCTTTCCAACTATTTCCCTTAAGTTTCATTCAAGGAAACCTTAGAAATATCAATCTAGGGATGAAAATGAGGGAAAGAGATCTACAATAAGGTGTCCTAGGGTATGATTAAATACTAAAAGGGGGTTCACCACCAAGCAAGGGCTTGGAAAGAAAAGAAATGCAAATGATATGCAGAACTTAAGTAAATGACCTACAAATGAACTCAAATTAGAATAGTAAATTGGAGATTACCAGAGGTGCACCTAGAAATATGAAGAGGCTCAAAACAAGGTCTAAAATCCTAAAAATATAACTTATGAAGCACACTAGGACTCATACACTAGTAGGGGCGATTTAGTCCCAGTTTAGGGTTTTCAGCCGAAGCCAGAATCTAGAACTGCTAAACCAAGATCTTCAGAAAATGCCTAAAAATAGGTATATTGGAACTCATATTCCACAAGTGGTGATTTAGTCCCAGTATTAGGGTTGATCTAAAACTCTGGTATCCTCTAGTGCTTTCCTGTAGCTTATCCCTTTCCAAATCTCTGAGTCTGAAACACTGAATTGCAACCTGTAGGTGACTTTCTATGTTCTTGCAATGTAGATGACAACTTTGACAACTTGATAAATTTCTCCAATATTGCTCTTCAATGGATCTTCAACCTAAACCACCTTGATCTAAAAATCACTCAAAGAGAGGGAAAAAAATGTTGTTTTGTTACTGGATAGGGGTTTGCCTTGGTCAAACCCTGTTTTGGTAATCAAACCTTGAAATGAAATCAAATAGAATGAAGGAATGATGAATGAACAAGTATGCAATGTTGCAACTCACCAAACCCTTCAAAAAAAGGCTGAAATGTTGTATGTAATGGCTAGCATGAATGTGGATCTTGAATCTTTCTTGAAGGATATGGATCTTGACTTGAATGCTTGCTTGAATCATAAAGCCCTACATCACAAATGTTAGCTCAAAAAAAAACATGATGCATGATGAATTTTACATGATGTTTGATACTTGAATAATGCTCCAAAATACTAGATAATCACTCTTAGATGCTCTTAAATTCTCACTTGAATGTTCATAAAATCACTTGAATTCACTAGGAGAAAATGTGTGAAATAACCTTGTATTTATACTTGTTTATGCCAAGTTCCCCGAAATTACAACACTACAAGCCGACATTAGATCTAGGAGAATAAAATCTAGCCAAGAATTTGAATTCAAAATAGGTCTAAGCTAATTGGGACTCATACGCTAGCTAATTGGGACTCATATGCTAGTTGGGGCATATGAGTCTTAGTAGGCTAATCTTGGGACACATTTTTCAACAAATGTTTAGTTTTATGTTAAATTTGGGACCAGGCCCCGAAACTTAGGTGGGACCTATATGCCCAAGGTGGCATATCAGTCCCAGATCACTAATTATAGGCCATACAATCCAAAATCACTAAATTATGATTCTTCATTAGATATGTGTCGGGATTATCCTTGAAAAGATGCATTAATTAAGGCTTGTGGATGCAAAATAGGACCAAATAAGGCATAAAGAAGGTCAATTTTAGCAGGGAGAGCCCAAAAAAGTGTGAAAATATAAAGGGATACATTTTCCTACACTACAAATGGAAATTAGGATGATGGATTAGAGATGAACTTGGGGATTGGAAGAATAGGATCTAAGGATGAAGATGGAGGAGGGGATTAGATTTGAGGATCAAATCCAAGACCTTAAAATGATTTGATTTGATTGAAGAGGATTATCTATTCTTAAGGCAGTGAGTTGTTTGAAAAAATCCCTCAAAGAAATGTGGTCTCATGGTGATGGAATGGTATTCCATTACCATGAGACCACATTTATTTCATGCATTTTTTCAAACAACTTGTTGCCTTGTCTATGTTATTGCTTACTATTATGCTTTGATAGATTTTTTCCATGCATCTATAGTTTATTGGAAAGCACCTATTTTAGGCTTTTAGCCATAGTAGCAAGGAAGTGAACTATTTGATAAAATGCTTTGGTAGACATGTATGGAAAATATGGTAGCATGGACAAGGCAATGAGTTGTTTGAAAAAAATCCTCAAATAAATACAGTCTCATGGTGATGGACATCATCATGAGACCAGATTTCTTTGAGGAATTTTTTCAAACAGCTCATTGCCTTGTCTATGCTATTGCTTGCTATTATGCTTTGATAGATTTTTTCCAAGCATCCATAGCATAAACAAGGCAGTGAATAGTTTGAAAAACTTCCTCAATAAAATGTTGTCTCATGGAATTCCATGACAAGCAAATGCAATTGTCAGTTGCTCCTAGTTGTTATTTATGCAATGTGAAGTAATTGCATCACTGCTTATGTTGAATTTCTAAAAAACTATATTGTAATTGAAATTTTGTAATCTATCAACATCTAGTTATTAGTATAAATGCAATGTAAAGTAATGCTTTGAGTTTGAAAGATGTGCAATGCAATGTAATCAATGATGTGAATATAAACTACACAAATCTATTAAGTACAATTCATTAGCTAAACTCTTTATTCTACTACCTAAGTGAACCTTTGAACTCCACCACCACTGGGAGGCATTTCCATGAGATCTCCAAGACTAACCTATTCAACATCCAAAATCAGATATTACAATACCATTCATATAACAATGTTATTCACATGTAATATTTATAATTTTTTACTAGTTACATACCTCGGCAGTACATGTCGCATAATACAGAGGTGGAGGACTGCTAAAAACAAAATGAAAACTATGAACCTGAAATTTCATTACAATCATTAAACTAAATTAGTTAATCTTGAATTTCAAAAATTAAATTTAATAAATTAAATTCAATGAATTTTCTAACATTTACCTAAGTATTAAGGTCGAAAGCCTCATTCAGGAGGGCATCTATCATCACCAACTGGTCAGCTGCAGACGTAGCATGTACACCTACCTCCTAACTATCTATGGGGTCATAACCATAGGTGGAAAGACAAGCCTAACAAATATGGGGTGGAACCCTACCCCTCAAAGTCTCCCCTGGCTCACGTTGTACTACAGGACTAGAATGCTCTATGATGCTCTAGGTCAAGGAACTAATAGACTGTAGAGTCTCGACCTCAGCACTCTCCTTCACAATGGAAGGGATAGCCACGTACTCATAAGTTGGTCTAGTGAGTGCTCATCTCACTAATTTTTGAGGATCAATATGTGCCCCTGGTCTATCTTGTGTAGACCCACCACCTCTACCATGGAATTCCTGCATATCAAAATAGTTGGGGATTTTTTTGAGGAAAAAATTACAATAGAGTTTCCTCAAGAAATATTGTGGGACCTCATTATTGTTGCATGGAGGATGGTCAAAAACCATCCACCACCTCTACCAAAAATGGTCCTTTATCCATTGGTGGTTGCACCAATGGACAGGAAACCTCTTGCTTGTAGGGTGTAGGGGTTTATTTGTTCGTGGGTTTGCAAATAGTGAAGACAAGTCAAATTTTATAATTTTTTTCATTTTTTACTTGTGTGTAGGACAATTTATCTACATAATAGTCTTTCTACTCATGTCTCTTCTCTACCCAACGACTTAATTGCTTGCTAATTGAATCTACATGTTTTAACATAGCTTCATGTGATTCTACAAGTGTGGTTCTTTGCGAGGTTGAACTTGCAAGATCTTTCAACCTTGCAATTAACTCCTCAATTTTTTTTTTATTATTTTCAATTTCCCCCATTAAATTTTATTGAGTTCCAAGGGGATGTTGAGGAATTGTTGGAGGATTTTGTTGTTGGATTTGCGGTTGTTCTTCACCAGGTATTTATCATTTCCTATAAATTAAATAAATTTACATCAAAAACTATTAAATCTACCTATTTAAAAGCAAATTCACAAATAAAACAAATAAAACTTACTCCCAACACTTCCCCGATGTCGTGGCAGCATTTTGGTTAAGAATCGGCAATGATTTGAGGAAGAATTTGGTCTCCAAGAACAAAAGCATGCTTTTGAGGGTTTGAAGGCCACAAGCATGGAGAAAAATGTAGAAATGAAAAATGATGAATGTCAATTTTTTGTTATAAATAGTTATAACACACTCGCATTGTAATGCGAGCACATTATAGCTTAGGTGTGACCAATCCTTAGGCTCGGTCACACCAAGCCATAACGCACTCGCGTTATGGAATTTTCAAAAAAATTGAAAAAGTTGGCCACTTTTTGGCCCCCATATTTTTGCACCTTCCTATAAGATGGATTTCTTGTCATCGCATGTTAAATATTTGACTATGCAGGAAGCAACATAATCATATAACCAAGGTAAGGAAAGTTGTTTTGTACCTTGAGTTGAAGAGTCTAAATTCTCCCCTAGCATTGTAAAATCATTTCTGGATGCAAGTACATTTGGAAACCCTAAAACCTCTACTATTGTTGCCTCTAAAGTTTCTATTCTTAGTCCTCTAACCATAGCTTCATCATTCTGCAAATTTCTTGCATACTATTGAGTCATAATTTCATTAAATTTGTTTAATCAAAACAAAATCCATCCACCTAGCTTGTTGAAAATTTTGAAGAAATTGTTGATCTTCCAATATTAAATTGTGTGTTGTTGGTTCTCTTTTAATGGTATCTCCTCCCGTTGCTGCAATATTTGCAACCTCTACTACTTCTACTACTACCTTTTGTTTCTCCAAATACTTGGCTCCTTGGATGTTCCATTATCTATGTTTATTTTATGCTATAAACTTCTTATGGTCATTTCTATGTGGATAATAAAGAGAAATGAAGGGAATTGAGAATTGTATGTAGTTTTTTAAAAAAGTTTTGGTGATGAAAATTAAACCATTTTTCTCCCCCTAACTTAGATGTGCTATTTGTCCTCAAATAGCACGTGCAAAAAGAATAGGTAGGATAAATTTGAATAATTTGAGATATATGATTTATCAAATTTAAATGTGTGCATGATTTTGAAAGAAAATGGCAATCAGTAGTATTAAATGCTAATTATAGTTAATAACAAGAAAATGTAGTTTTGAGTGTGAAGTGACTAAAAGATGGTGTGTACAAATGGAACTGAATTCCACCATGCAATTACGGGAAAAATATTTGAAATGATAGTAATTCAATGTGAAGTATTGTGGGTAGACATGCTAGAAAAAGTAGCTCGACGTGATTGTTGGAAAGGAAAGTTGCAGAAAGTATGGATTTATGGATGAGGGAATGTGATGTTGCATGAATGTGTGTATGAGTGAAGATGTTTCATGTTAGTATGAGAGAGGTAATATAAAATGGTAAATGGCAGTGGATGCGGGTATGATGGGAGTGAATTGGATGTAAGTGCTATGAGGAGCTGAAAAATAGGTCCCATTTTATAGATGTGTCTCAAGGTTATTGCCATAGGTTCCATGAACTTCTATCATACATCCAAAAGTAAATGTTCATGATCGTAACCTATGCATGTGAGATGTTTCTGTTATGAATTATATTGATGAACATCAATAGGAAAGCTGGTTGGATCTCCTACTAATATATCACTTGATGTGTCATCCTTGTCTACTGGTTTGGCATGTAATTCTGAATTGAATTGTTGTTGCAAATTATGTAAGAACTCTTCCTTTTTTAATGACTTCTTATAGAGCTTGAGTCTATGGCCATTGACTAAAAGTGAGAATCTGGTTGAACCGATGGTAGTTAGTTGAACCACTCCATTTTGAAAAATATGCTTAATTTCATATGGTTCAAGCCATTATTTCTGTAGTTTTCCTTTGTGGTCTTTATACCTCAAATCATATAGCAATGTCTAGTCACATGTATTGAACTCCTTAGTTTTAATGATTTTTTCATGCCATCTAATCCTTTATTTTTGCATAATTCCTATATGGTGAATGGTTTCCATTTTGTTTTCATCTAAAGCATTCAAGTTGTGTAGTCTTTTTTTTTTAGCTTCATATATGTCCATGCTAAGTTCTACTATTGTGCGAAGTTTTTTCTATTCAAAATCAATTGGGAGAAAAAAATTATTTCCATACACCAATTCATATGGTGTAAATCCTATTGTGGTCTTCCAAGTTGTCATGTATGCTCAAACTGCTTCAGGGAGTCTTGTTTCCCAATATTTTTTGTGTAGTTAAATTGTCTTGGTAAGAATACCTTCTATTTCTTTTTTTGTAACTTCTACTTGTCCATTAGCCTGTGGATGGTAGGGTGTGGATTTATGATGCCTAATCTCATACTCCTTGATTAATTTTTTAATTAAGTCAAAATTAAATTGAGGTCTCTAGTCTATGACTATCTCTCTGGGAAGACCATGCCTAGTGAAGATTTCTTCATAAAGGAATTTGGCAACATTACCATCCCTTTCAAATTTCAGTGCTTTCACCTCCAACCACTTTGTGAGATAGTCTATGCAAAAAAATATATATTTTTGTTATTAGAGGTTGTAGCTATTGGACCAATGAAATCCATTCCCCACTTGTCAAAGGGTGCTATTACCAATTGTGGTTGGAGGGGAATCTCATCACTCTAAGTAGGTCTTCCCATCCTTTAGAATTTGTCACACCTTCTTGTATACTTAACTATATTTTTGTGAATTGTAGGCTAGTAGTAACCAGTGTTTAATATTTTTAGAGTTGTCCTTTTAGCTACAAAGTGTCCTCCATAAGTCTCATCATGAAATTCCTTAAGAATCTCATAGACTTCATCCTCACTATTGCATCTTCTCGTTATGTCGCCAAGCCCTGTATAAAAGAGATAACTAGCCACCCATGAAAAAGGTAAACTACACTCTACCAAATGTTGCCTTTCTCTAGGAGAGAGATGAGGTGGCATCTTTCCTACAACCAAATAATTAGCTATATCTACACACCAAGGTGTCTACACAAAGGGAAAATAAATGTTCATTGGGAAAGGAGTCATCCACTTCTTTTTTTTTATTTGTAACCTTGAAAGGAAATCAGTTACTACATTTACTTTTCCTAGTTTATTCATAATAGTGATATCAAATTCTTGCATTAGTAATAACCATATGACAATTTTTACCCCAACCACAGTTTTTTCATAATATATCTTATGGTTGTATGGTCTATATGAATAAAAATAGAGTATCTAGTGATGCAATGTATGAACTTATTAATGGCATATACCATTGCCAATGTTTCTTTTTTAGTAATTTTGTAGTTAAGTTCAACAACCTAAAGATTCTTACTAATATAGTAAATTGCATATTAAAAATTCCCCTCTTTCTATCCTAGAACCACACCTATTGCAAAATTAGAAGCATCTGTATGTATGTGAAAAGGAATTGTCCAATTAGGTCCTCTTCAGACAATGGTCTTTGCAAGGGCTATTTTGAGGGCTTCAAAAGCTTCTTGACATGCAAGGTCCAATAAAATTCAATGTTCTTAGAGAAGAGGACAAACAATGGGGATGCTACCTTATTGAAATACTTGATAAACCTTCTATAGTAACTTGCATGTCCAAAAAAACTTCTTACATCCTTTTTCTTTTGATGAATAGGTAGAGTGGAGAACACTTCTATCCTATTAGGGTCTACCTGTATTCCTCTACTAGACACAAAGTGTCTCAACACCACTCCTTTAATCATCATCATGAAACATTTTTCAAGACTCAAAGAAAGGATATGATCTTGACACCTTTGAAGGAATTTCTCCAAATAAGTCAATGCTTCTTAATAAGAATTCATATAAGTGGTGAAATCATTCATATAAATTTCCATGGAATCATGTGCAAAATCTAAGAATATGCTTAAGATTTCTCTCTAAAATGTTGTAGGATCAATACACAATCAAAATGGTAAAATGAAATAGGCATATGTACCCCATGGGTAGGTAAAAGTGGTCTTTTCCTAATCCTCTGGAGCTATCTTTATTTGATTATACCCATTGAACCCATCTAGGAAGGAAAAATATTTCTTACCTACTAGGGAATCCAACACATAATCAATAAAAGGAAGGGGAATTGATCCTTCCTTGTTGTTCCTTTTAATTACCAATAATATACATATACTCTCCAATTACCTCCTTTCTTTGACACAATTACCAATGGGGAAACCCATTGGCTGTCAAATATGGTTTTGTAATTTTGTCTTTACTATGTCACACACTGCTAGGTTCATTCTCCTCTATGGTTGCCTCATTGGCTTGTAGCCTTCATTAATATAAATTCAATGCATGCATATGTGAGGATCTATACCCTTCATGTCATGATATTCCCATACAAAAGTTATTGTGTGAGCTTGCAGCATTGTTAGCAATGAAGATTATTAGGTAGTTGTCAATTGGTTTATATTGACATTTAGTTTTTTGCCCAGTGTGATTTCTATGATTAAGTTAGATGACTTGAAAAAATCAACATCAAGTCTTGACAAATTGAGATTGCAAATACGGGGGAGTAGTGTATGAAAAATTTCAGAAGTGGTGTTGTTGTAGGTCACTATCATAAGAGTTCTATTCAATCTTGGTAAGGACTTCATCTTCATCCTGAATGTCTAGCATTGGGCTCTTCTGATGTTCATGAGTTTTTTTAAAGAATCTTCGAGGGTTGGCCATATAATTTGATCCAAGTCTATATGTAGTTGTGCAAGCGAGTAAAGGACCTATTTTTTAGTCACATTCCCATTGGAAATGATCACGTTGCCAGACCTACAACCAATGAATGCATATGTAGTGTCTAACCATGGCCTTCCTAATATTAAGGGGTATCTTGTAAGGTTTTCTTTTGGTTGTTAAACCATAAAATCTATAGGATATTCCCATGAATCTAGTGTGATGACTAAATCTTCTATAATACCCTCTTCTTTAATAGTTGACCTATCTGCTAGTTGCAAAATAGTAGGTGTGGGTTGGAGTTCCATCAACTAAATTTGTTTCATAGTTTCTTTGGTCATAATATTTATGGCTTCTCCTAGGTCAATTAAGGTGTTTTTAATGAGAGTGCCATTAATTTGGACATCTACCATAGGGCTTCTAGGTTTTGCATATTTTGGAACAACTATATTTCCTAACATGATGTAAACAAGTTGACCTACAAAATGAACTATCTGGGGGCCCTTTCTTTTTCTACCTTGATTTTTAAGGTACAACTCTCTCACAACTTTCATGAATATTGGTACTTCCTTAATTTCTTGAATCAGGGGTATTTTTATGAAAACATTTCTAAGCTATCCCAATAGATCAAATTTAGGTTCAGAAAGGGATTTTTATGTGATTAGTTTCTCAAGAAATGGTGGTTCCAGACTTGTGATGTTTTTCTTTGTCTTACCTTGTTCAATTCCTTTATTTGATTATCAATATATTCTATTGTTTCTGCCTCATCAGTTAGTTTTGTAATGTGAGGAGATGATGGCCCAACAAGCATCCTTCTTGAACGAGGGTGGAACTCACTCACCTCAACCCCATAAGTTGGGTATTGGATGGAATCATTAGTATAAGCTTGTTGAACAAGCTTGTTGATAGGGTTCGGTGAAGGTTGTGCTAAAAACTGAAGTTCTCTAGGCTATGATGGTGTTCTTATGGCTAGGTTTGGAATTATGGTGGTTTTTTGTGGCCACAAAGGTTGTTGTGGCTACGGGTAGTTCATATTTTGGTTTTTCCATTATTGATTCCCATGCCATTGTGGTGGTCATTAGTTCTACTAAGGTGGAAACTAGGAATTGTAATTTGGTGCTTGGTAAGGTTGTGGTGACCATATCCCTTACTATGTAACCCAATTAGGCAATTGGGCCATTAGCCATGATTGATTTTGTGCCTTATTCCAAGGTTGATTTTCCAATGTGATAAATTTGAATTACACTCAAGAAATGACATATTGTAAGACAAGGGATATTGAGGCATACCTTGTATTTGTTTCCATGGCTTGTATTGAGAAATGTAAAATACTTGGCCTTCCTCATCCTCCAGGACTTAAATTCAGTCTTCCCTTGATTTTCTTCAAAAATGCTAGCCAACTTCTTGCATTTATAGTTTATCCTTTTCTAGTAGCAATGTTGATATTCAGTGAGACAC
Source organism: Sequoia sempervirens (assembly GCA_007258455.2). Taxonomy (NCBI): domain Eukaryota; kingdom Viridiplantae; phylum Streptophyta; class Pinopsida; order Cupressales; family Cupressaceae; genus Sequoia; species Sequoia sempervirens. The sequence goes on along the minus strand of VDFB02252616.1, from coordinate 207,877,035 downwards.
GTTTCTGCTTCCTCTTGCTTCTTTTTGATATGTAAGGTGTCCAATTGGGTAGCTAGGTGGTTCATTATTTCCTCCTTCATGTTGGATATGAGGTTACTAAGTTCCACCCTTGAGACCCTAGTGGAAATTTTATTGGAAGAAGAGGTTCTATCAACCCTGGTTTTCTTTATGGATGACCTCAAATAGTTTCTACATACCTTGCAAATTTCCTCAAATGGAAATTGAGAGATATCTCTTTTCCCTATTAGGTTTAAAGAATCAATTTATTCATCATTTACTCCTCTCAAAAATACCAATTTTAATGACTTGGAGAGAGCCTATTTTGACATGATTTCTTAAGACAAAATTGACATCTTTCCACATAATCCTCTGTTGAACACCCGAAATATTGAGGGGGGGATGAATCAATATTCCTTGAAATTCAATAACTTAAAAGTGAATAAGAAAGCATCTCATTAAACTTTTAGAAATGGAAATAAAAAATTAAAATATGAACCACAATAATCAAAAAGAGAACACCAAATTTTACGTGGAAAACCCTTGAAAGGGAAAAAGCACGGTGAGGATTAACTCACTATATATCATAGATGGTTATGATAGGCCATAGCTTAAAGGACTCGCTGTCCAAAAAATAAGAGGACTCACTGCCCAAGGAAGATCACTTCTTCTAGAATTATAAATGAACTTACAAAAATGGCTCACTGCAAGATTTTGAACTGTAAAAAATGCATTTGTTCTATGCTGAAAACATATTTCCTTATTCTTCTCAAAAAACTAACTTTACACACTTCATCCTTCACTATCGCTCTTATGTAGATGCACAAGATTAACACTATCACATTCTACTCATCTCTCTATGTCCACACCCTTGAATTTTTCTTCTCTATACATATATATCTTCCACAATCATTCATAACCATAATTAGGTCAGCCTAAATAGATGAAACATGTGACCCCAAAAATTTTTAGATCAAAACTCCAACACACATTCCTTGCAGAAATAACCAAAGTGTTTTCTTCATCAAAATAGGTTAGTATGACCTATAAATACTCCCATGGTTCCGCTCCATACACAATTCAGTTATGCATGACCCCAAAACCCTTAGGTTGGCACCACACAAACAAACTGATGAAGCAATAATTGAAGGAATCAATTGTTCATCCAGAACTTGACATGTAGATCACCAAACCACTTAAAACTCAAAATTCATACACATCTAACATCTCCAATCACTTCTTGAAATCTGCAAACCATAATGATCATTTATGGTGGAATGTGGAGCATTCCAACATGAACTTTGCAACTGTAATTATGTCACAACTTAGTCTGATACACTATCATTAATATATTCTACTACAAAAGACATAAACCATGAAAATTTGGATATGGACTCCTTCAGTACATACCAATATTACCTCAAAACTGCATGACAATATAATGCAAAGAAAAATAATGCGGACCATAAAAATGTTCCTCTGTTACATAGAAAATACACTATCTCAGTCTAAGATTTAGCCAATTTTCCCCAAAAAACTTGGTCTACTCCAAACTAAATACACCATCAATTCTATAATGGGTTGAAATCAATGACATCACCATACACCATCATGCACCATCATGCACCATCATGCTCATATTGCCAACAATCTCCCCCTTTGTCATTAATGGCAATGCATTTCACACTTCTCTGCTTCACTCCCCCTTTGAAATCAAGGGTAAAAGGTAGTAAATCCGCATTACATCCCCTTACTGATATGAGAATAGCTCCCCCTGACTATGTTATCCAACTAAAAAGGAAAAATTGTACCACACACCATCTACTAACTTTGTAAATATACATTGAGATCAAAAATTATCTATATAATTTAAAAAGAAATATACACCTTAATTGGATGATGTTGCCTTTAATTTTGCAAGTGTACCTCCCAATCCTTCTTGGAAAAAGAAAGCATGTAGATCTAGTTTACAAACTGTATATAGAGGTCTTCTTCTTTAGAGAGTTGGGCACTATTGTCTTTTTCATAACCTTTTTGCATTGGCCAAAGCTCTAGTTAAATATTTAAGCCTTAGACTCACCATATCTCAAAGTTGATTGCACTACTTTATAATTTTCTCTTTTTTTTCTTACAATAAAATGAATTGAGTTTCTATATTTTAATGATCATTCTATTTTCTTCATCTCCATCATTCACTGGATCATATACACCTAAGGCCTAAGCTATTTGGGACTCAATTGATTCCATCTAATCCTTTATACTCTTTGTAGATAATGGCCAATTCAAACAAAATTGAAACAATAGTTTGACATGCTCCAAAAAAAATTGAACATCCTCCAAGTTTCCTTGCAACTTGGTATGTGTAGTAGGACATTTATCTAAGGCATTAGTTAGCCTCTTATCATTCAACCTCTTTGCTACTTCCTTTTATGTCTTCTCTTCCAAACTTGCAGAGTACTCCTTAAAAGAATCTAGCAATAACTTCAACTATTGTACACCTATCAAAGAAGTATCAATGGATACTCTGGGAAAGCTTTCTTGCAAAACCTTGATAGCCTCATCAACTAACTATGTGCCTTTCTAGTGAGCTTGTAGAATCTCCTTTCTTGTGAAGGCATGAAAAACATCACGAGGATGGAACTTATGAAGAGGGGAAATATTTTCCATGTAGACTTGACCTTTTTGCATAGGAATTTGTAGTAGTTGTGCAAACACCACTGGTTGGAACTACATTTGCATATCCAAAAGATATTTGAATGAATCTTCGGAGGGTGTGGAGGGTTTGGTGCAGGGCACCCATGATACTTTGTGCTTTGATTATGGATTTTGTAATTCCTTGATATAATAAGGTCCTTGAGACCATTTTTCATGTTTGTAAAAGTATAAATATGGTATTATGGGTTTGGGTTTCGTCAAGTGGTCAAATGGTAAAAAGTTGCTCTATTTTGTAAAAATTGCAAAAAAGTTGCATAGCAACTTTCACATTTTTGTGTGTAGGGAAAGTTGAACGATCAAGTTGTGGTTTTTGGTGGGAAAGTAGTGGGAAAAATTTTTGAAATGTTTTGTAATTTCTTTAAAAATTACTTGTGTACGTTGGGAAGGAGGTTGATGATGTAAGTTTGAAATTTGAATAACAAAGACTCCATTTTCCTGCGTTTTTGAAGCAAATTTGCTGCTACAGCAACTTGTACGGACTTGTACAGCCTAGAAGTCTCAAAAATTGGTTGGACATCATGGAGTATTGAATATTTATTCTATTTGTTTTTTTTTCATCATGTTTCATTAAGTTTTGAGTAAATTAGAGCCAATTTACTAAAAGGTGCTTGAAACCCTCATTTATGGTGTGTTTGGATAGTAAATCATGGATTTCTCCTCATTCCCACAATTGAATAAATCTTAAACCTGGTGGAATGAGGGTAAATATGTTTTTTTTTGTGTTGTTAAAGTTTCAGGAGCAGGGGGATGAAGATCGGGGAGGATTTGTTGATCCCCTAGGCTGAAAACTCATGATTTTGGGCAAATAAGGTGCATAGAAGTTAGGTTTGGTAGAAAATATCTTGGGAAAGGATTTGTAATGGTTGGAAATGTTTGGGAAGACTATTTGTGACATTTCTGGGCTATTTTCTTTAATTTTTAAGCCCTGGTGTGTGAAAACCTCATTTTGACCTAGTGGAATAAGCCTAATTAGGCCTAGTTTCAAGCGTAGCGGCAATTTTTTTGACCTTTATGTTTCAAAACAACCCCACCTAAAAATTAGCTATGCTTTCAAATGTCATAATGGGTATCTAAATCTGTAATTATTTTTTACGTATGAGTTCTAGTCTGAAAATTATGTGGGAAAAACCTAGTTTCAAGTGTTACAAGGAGAATAGTGAAATTGTGAGAGAAACCCACTAAGTTAGGGTTCTAAATTTCAAAAGCTTGTTTTGTTGAGTTGGTTTTGAGTTTGTTTGTGATCTCCCACCCTGCTCTACAACTTCAAGAACAAGGAGGTTCATTAAAAGGATGGAGGAGATATGGTTGTAGGTGGTAATGGAGACAACATTCTCAAATGAAGCACAGGTTAAAGATCATCCATCAAGTAAGTCTCTGTAGTTGAAGCATAACCTAGATGCAAAAGAGTTCAAAAAGACAAGGGATGATGCATATTTTTATTTTTTGATCCATTGGAATGGTTTACCAGATGGAGAAAGCACTTGGAGGTCAGAGAAGGACAAGAACACACATGAATCTACTACTGCAACACTGTCCTCAATGGGACTTGAGTCCTTTTTGCTTGGGGAGTATGGTGTAGGGTGCCCATGATACTTCGTGTTTTGATTTTGGTTTTTGTAATTCCTTGATGTAATAAGGTCCTTGAGACCATTTTTCATATTTTTAAAGGTATAAATAGGGTCTTAGGGGTTTGGGTTTGGTCAAGTGGTCAAGTGGTGAAAAGTTCCTCTATTTTGTAAAAATTGCAAAAAAAGTTGCATAGCAACTTTTACATTTTTGTGTGTAGGGGAAGTTGAATGGTAAAGTTGTGGTTTTTGGTGGGAAATTAGTTGGAAAACAGTTCAAATGTTTTGTAATGTATTTAAAAATAACTTGTGTACATTGGGAAGGAGGTTGATGATGTAAGTTTGAAATTTGAATAACAAAGACTCCATTTTCCTGCGTTTTTGAAGCCAATTTGCTGCTACAGCAACTTGTACAATCTTGTACAACCTGGAAGTTCTCAAACATTGGTTGGAAATAATGGAGTATTGAATATTTGTTCTATTTATTTTTATTCCAACAAATTTCATTAAGTTTTGAGTACATTAGAGCCAATTTACTAAAAGGTGCTTGAAACCCTCATTTAGGGTGTGTTTTGATAGTAAATCATGGATTTCTTCTCATTCCACCATTGAATAAATCTTAAACCTAGTGGAATGAAGGTAAATATTTTTTTTTGTGTTTTTGGAGTTGCAGGAGCAGGGGGGATGAAGATTGGTGAAGATTTGTCGATGCCCTAGGCTGAAAACTCATGATTTTGGGCAAATAAGGTGCATAGAAGTTAGGTTTGGTAGAAAAGCTCTTGGGAAAGGATTTGTAATGGTTGTAAATATTTGGGCAGAATATTTGTGACATTTCTAGGCTATTGTCTTGAATTTTTAAGCCCTGGTGCATGAAAACCTCATTTTGACCTAGTGGAATAAGCCTAACAAGGCCTAGTTTCAAGTGTAGCAACAATTTTTTTGACCTTTATGTCTCAAAACAAACCCACCTATAAATTAGATATGTTTTAAAACGCCATAATGGGTATCTAAATCTACAATTATTTTCTATATATAAGGTTTGGTTTGAAAATTATGTGGGAAAAACCTAGTTTTAAGTGCTACAAGGAGAATTGTGAGATTGTGAGAAAAAACCCACTAAGTTAGGGTTCTAAATTTGAAAAGCTTGTTTTGTTGAGTTGGTTTTGAGTTTGTTTGTGATTTCCAACCCTACTCTACAACTTCAAGAACACAAAACACAACATATTTACCCTCATTCCACTAGGTTTAAGATTTACTCAATGGCAGAATGAGGAGAAATCCATGATTTACTATCAAAACACACCCTAAATGAGGGTTTCAAGCACCTTTCAGTAAATTAGCTCTAATTTACTCAAAACTTAATGAAATCTGATGAAATGAAAAGAAATATAACAAAGATTCAATAATCCATGACGTCCAACCAATGTTTATGTACTTTCAGGCCGTACAAGGCTATACAAGTTGTTGTAGCAGCAAATTTGCTTCAAAAACGTAGGAAAATGGAGTCTTTATTATTCAAATTTTAAACTTACATCATCAACCTCCTTCCCAACATACACAAGTGTTTTTTAAAGACATTACAAAACATTTCAACTATTTTCCAAATACTTTCCCACCAAAAACCACAGCTTGACTGTTCAACTTCCCCTACACACAAAAAAGTAAAAGTTGTTATGCAACTTTTTTGCAATTTTTACAAAATAGAGCAACTTTTCACCATTCGACCACTTGACCAAACCCAAACCCCTAAGACCCTATTTAGACATTTAAAAAAATGAAAAATGGTCTCAAGGACATTATTACATCAAGGAATTACAAAAACCAAAATCAAAGCACGAAGTATCATGGGTGCCCTGCACCAGGGTTCATGTCCCATTTTTGTGCTTTCTTCTGCATGTTTATCATCCCTCTCCTTCTCTCTACTGTCAAAACACTTTTCTACAATCTTCTCAACTTTGAGAGGACACAAGGTTTGTTCCTTTTGAGCTTCAGTATTCTCCAAGACTCTTCCTCATTCATCTTTTCTTTGCTCTATAGTTTTATGCCCATCCAGAGGGGTATTATTTATCATCATTTCTCCTTATTCATGCTCGTGTTGCTCTATGAATGGCTTATTACTTTCCAAGAGGGATGTGTCTTGCTGCATTTCATCTTCATCACCTAGAGAGGCTCCTAATTCTTTAAGAAGTCTTTCAACTGATGTTATAGTTTCTTCCCTTAACTTCTTTATATCTTCCTTATCCTTTCCCATAAGATTATTTTCTCTTTGTTTTATCCTAAATTCTTGGACTTTCAACTAGGACAACTTAACTTTATCATCATGGGATAATGAGGAACCAATCTTCTCCAAGGAAAAATATTTCATCTTTGCATCTTCTTGCACTCAATACTTCTTTTAGCTTATCAGTCAACTGATCCACTATCTTACCTAGGCCAACATTAAATGTCACCATGTATTTGACAATTTCCTCTTCAATTGTTGCCTTATCTACATCATTTTCATCTGGATACATTTCAACTTTATCCTTCAGGATTCCAAATTTTTCTATAGCATTGAATAGTGCATCAAGCTTCATGGGACTATGCTTATGGACCAAAGGGGTCTTCTCTTTCTCCTTTCCCTTTTTTGTATTTGTCTCTTCTTGAGATACTTTTTATTTCTTCTTGTAGACCAATTCTACTTCTTCCTCTTCTTCTTCTTCTTTTGAACTGATATACTTGTCCCTTTTTTCTCTTTCTTTATTTCTTCTCTTTAGAGCCTTTTGTTACTTAGGGAAGCTAGATGTGCCTATCTTCTTAGACCCACCTGTTGGTTTTGTTTTGGAGGATTTTGAAATAGCAAGTGTGAAGGGTGAGGTCCTATCTAACCTTCTTGATCTTAGTATAGTCTTTTGAGGAATAGATGTGCCTTTGTATTCTACTATAGAGTTCACAGGGGTACCAAAATCCTTTTCCAACTTAGCTTTCACCTATCCAAACTTTTCTTCAATATCCTTTTTATTTTCTAGGTGCTCTTTCTTTGTTATCTCCTCATATGTACCAAACTTGCCACTTGTTAGATCTCCAATATTGTCTCAACACAACCTCTACAAGGCCAATCCAATTGAATTCATCTACCTCATAAGGCAGCTCTAGAACCCAAGTAGTTATGGGTTCAACTGCTTCCATAGAGCAATTATCTCTACTAACCATAAATGTTATTCCATTCTTATACTTCTTCACAACTTTATCAATAATTATTTCTCTCTCTTGCATTTGTGCTTGAAATGGTTTGAAGAATCCCCACAACATTGAATCATAAGACTTACTATCTATAAATCTTCTTAAATAATCCCTAATTTGAACTACAAGGATATTGTCTAGCCATACTACATTCTTTACTCTAGGAAACTCATTGAGAGAGTAAGACATTAATCAAATGATAAGAGTAACATACCGAAAATGATACCATTTCTCCTTTGTAATCACAGGATCTCACATAGATCAAAGTCCTTACCTTCTTTCACCATTTGATGTGTTGTGTGAATCACAGTGGAAATGGTAGAGCCTTCTCTATTTGTGTATAATATCTTGTAATCAATCATCATTGAGGTATATTTGACTGTTGGATCTTTGATAGCATCCATTGTTAGGGAACACTTGTCAAATTTGGCTCTAGTAAGCTTCATCACTACTTCATTCCTTAAGGCCTTCATTATTGGAATAGGTTTTGTGGCACTCAAACCAAAAACAACCCTTATTGATTCTTTCTTTATCATATGCAACATGTCCAGCCACATAAATTCATTATGAATTCTACTTAGAACAAACTTCACCCAATCGTCTTCAAAACAAAAGTTGGAAAACTCTATCCATACATCCAACTTCTTCTCTGACAAGATGACATACTCTAGTTTCAACTAGAAATAATCTCTAGTTATCTCTTTGTCCCTAAACTCCAAAATATTTAGATGATTATATTCATCCATCTTTGAATGAATATAGATCCACGCATCTTATGTGTGCAACACATTTATAGGAACCCTAGAGAATGCACTTTCCTTATCTATTTGCATTGATTTGTGTAGGTGCTTCTTGAACTTAGGTCTTGGCCTCTTTGTCACATCAACAACTTGAGGATTAAACATTGTGAACTATTTGAACTAGGGTTTGCAATATATTATAAATACCTTGTGCAATTTTGCTGGTAGGGTTTCGTTCAACACTCAAGAAATGCTTCAGATTGTATTTTCTCTGATCTCCTCTTTTGATTGCTCGAACAAAAATTCCTTTTGAATATGCAAAATAAAATATGAACACTTTACTAGTGACCCAAAATGTGCATTAAATTCAGCAATAAAAAGTTAGGTCAAAACTGGCAAGCTTTCTTTGTATCATCATAGTGTAATGTCCCCAATTTGGAGGTAGAGTAATTTAATTAAATTAATTAATTAAGTTGTCCAAATATTGATATTTCATAAGGATGACTAATTGATTATTTTAATTAAATTAAAGTGGAGTATTCAATTAATTATTTAATAAAGTTATCTTAATAAAATAATATCTCAAAGGTAACTTTATTATAATTAATTTAATAAAGTGACTATAATAAAAATGATATATCAAAAAGTCACTTAAATAATAAAATAATAAAATATGTTAGAAGCTTCTTGGAGATGGGTTAGAAAAAGTATATAAGAAGCTAAATGCTAGTCATTCAAACACACTCAGATTTTATTACTTCTTACATACCTACGTGGTAGAAAGAGAGCTTGAATGCTTTCATTTCCTAAAGGTTTGAAGACTCTAAGGTGCCAATTTCGGTTGTGAAATATCAACCCTAGTTGGATAGTGGAGGGAGATACTTCAATCTTTCTCATTGAGATAATTGCAGCCATTGGAGAAACTTTTTGGAGAAGTTTGGTGAGTTATTTGTTGTCTATAATTTTGTTTCAATCTGCAAACCAGCCATGGGAGGAATTGCATTTTCATTCATTGCTCTTCACTAAGACGAAAAAATTTTGTGGGTATTGGAGGGATCACTTTCTCTTGCGAAGGCAATCATTTCTACAATAATTTTGGAGGCCAATACTACTGCATTTATTTATACGAAAATTTTCTAGGAAAGGGCAAGGGCGGCAAAAGGTAGAGGGAATTTCTTCATTGAAGAGGCACTATACCATCAGCATATGATCCCAGGTTTTTATATGCATTTCTTACTTCATATTTTAGCATCATTTCATTGTAATAATGTTGTCCTCATTGTAAGCAAAGAGTCTTGGAAAATCATTCACAATCAGCTTGCATTTAGTTCATGCACCATTTAATAAGAGTAGGAGTTGTATAATTATCACAGCAATACATTATTGTAATCAGCTGGGAAGTTATTTTGCAATAGAAGTTTCTTTGGAGGTTGCATGCCAAATGTATGACGAAATGTCACTTGGATGTAGCTGCTCATTTGCATCAAGTTGTGTCATTTAATTGCATTAGAAAAACACAAAAACATATTGCATACCATTGTTATTTTATTATTAATCAATTTGCATCATTGGAGAACCTCTTGAAACATCATTAGCATCAAGCAACATCAAAACAAAGAAATCAGAAATTTATAACAGCAAGTTCAAACTTTGCAAGACAAGTGTTTGACAAAATGTCCAAGGCTTGAAAAGGTGAAAACAAAGTTAGATTTTTATGGGGACATTACACATAGGCAATTCTAAACACTCCACAAATATTTGCATCAAGATATTTCTCACCAGACATTTCATTAATGGATCAAGCATATTAACCAATTCATGCACCAGTATGTTGAAGACATCAACATCTCATCTTTGGTAGGGGTCTGAAAAGATTTATGTTAAAAATCCCCTTGAGCCAATGCTCTCTATCTAGTTTTTGGAGGAAACATTTACACCAAGACTTGGCACATATTCATTCTTCACATCATTCTCTTCTTTTTTCTTCCATATCTTATTCATTTTCTTCATTTCTTCAACCACATCAATCTTCTTTTGTGGAATAGAGGGTTTCACATTCTTTCCTCTACAAAACTTAGCTATGTGTCCTAGTTTATTACACTTATAGCATATGACACCTTGTAGAGAAAATTTACTTGCAATTTTAGATTTGCATTTAAAAGCCTTATTCCCAAACACATTGCATGAGTAACAGTAAGCATGGAATGATTGAAATACCATGCCATTATTGTAACCAATCATTATTTGTCTTTTGCATTCACTAGTCGTATGACTAAATCTATTGCATGAATAGCATTGACATGAAAATGATTAAAAATTCAGATTCATCCTACTTACATTATATAGCTCTATGCCCAAATTTATTTCAAAAATAGCAGCGACCTTTAAAAGATGGGTACCTTTGTGAAGTTGGTTGTCTGAGAGGTATCTTGAATTCTTTCTTCTAGTTTTTAAAATTTGATATTGCTCTTCTTATCTCTAATCTTCCTTTTTTATTATTGTTCTTCTTAGCATTATTTGAAGTTTGATTCTCCTTTGAGCTTTCTCCTTCTTCAAACCTTGATCCTTCTTTGTCCTTATGAGATTTTTGACTAGCAAGCATATCATCAAGCCCATAAATGGCCTAGCATTTCCCTTCTCTTTGAATGTGCAAGGTTTAGGTTTTAAGAGGATTGCGGGAAGCTTGAAGAAAAAACTGTCCATTATTGCATTTGAAGCCTTGCATCTTGTCAACAAAAGGAAAATCACCTACAAAATTATTTGACAGTGTTCCAAAAATTTTGCAACCGGAGATTAGAAGCTCAAATCTATCATCAGAGGAGCCTAAAAACATAGAAAAAGTGTTATACAAAGACCCATTTTTCCAAGGGTGACTTAGTCTTGCTATAGTGATCAGATCCAACTTTTGGTGATAGATACATAGTCCTCTACACTTTCCAGATCTTCCTACAAGTTATTATTTCAATCTGTGCATTATGAGGATCTTGCATTTTCATATTAGGTCATATAGTTTAATTAGGTTAATCATAGTAAATCAATTCCAGATCATTCTAATCCTTAATAAGATGGAGATTTAGGTTTGATTGGCTCACCTTCATGGTTGAAATTCAATCTATTCACCTTGTTAATCTCCATCTTAATGAAACATAAGAAAATATCCAACACCAAACCATTCCAATCTTAGGTTTGCATAGTAGACCTAGGGTTCCTTATTTTCTTTGTTTCACAAGGGTATGCAATTTTCTATATTACAAGATTTTGTGGAGGTAAAAACACCAAAAATGGGGTTTGGCTAAGGAAAATTCCTATACAACACAAAATTTCCCCCTATTTTCATGTGTGTAGGTTAGATCCAAAACTTTCATCAACAAGTTGCAAAAAAGTGGAGAACAAAACTGCACCTTCAAAACCTTGTTTCAAGCATTCAATAACCCTCAATTCTAGACAAGGGTTACCTCACCCTTGTCCCTCAAATTCAAGCTCTAATTTTATGTGTAGGTGCCCCTCTATCTATCTCTTCCAGATCTGTAATTGTTTTGTCAATTTATGTTTTTATTTATGTGACAAATTATATTTTTAGATCTATGGTTTATGCCAAAATATGTCAATTAAAACACACATCAAATTTGTCCTATTTGCAACAAAGGAACCAAACCCTAGCAAATTGGCTCTCCTTTTGGGTAGTTATCTAATCATCAAAACCCTTGTTGGTTTTTGTTCCAACATTAAGTTCAAAATAGGGAAATCTAGATCAAGGTTAATTCAATTATTGGATCTTACATGGCTTTCCCACTTAACATTCTGGTGAACCCAATATATCCTACACTTACAATTTCTCTTATTTTCATAGCATAAATTATATAATATAATCAATCATTAGGTTATTTGAATATCTTATTGATCATATGCATTTATTTCATTTTCAAAATCAAACATTTGCACTCCTTATTCATTAAACACTTTGATAAATTCAATTTAGATCACATTTGCAAAATATTTGGATTAAATTGCATAGCTTCAAATCTGATTTTCTTTGATTAGGACATTAGATCTGATTTATTTTAGTTTCATTAGAAAATGTTATATATTTACTCTATAAAAATAATTGCTTTAAAACGCTTTATTCCTTGCAAAAAAATAAATTTAAACACATTCTTCTACCATTTCATTGGTATTTTTGTCTTGTCAGCAATTTCTCATCTACTACCTCTTGGGGGAACTCACGTGTGAAGTTGATTTCATCTATTAGCTCTTTCGAATGCTTAAAACCCCTCGTTCATACCTTCATGTGTCTCTTATCATCAAATTAGGGCATATTGATTTCTTGAACTCTATCAGACTTCAGACCTAGGTTTTTCACAAAAAAAGAACCTACAGAATCTGCTTTATCTATTCAAGATCTAAAACCTAAAAATATATACTTCTAGACTAGGGAACCCTCACCCTTGTTCAACTAGTTTCACCTCATTTTTCTATGCAAAATCTTGCTTTGTAATCTCTACTCATATTTGGTTCCTGTTTCTAACAATATATCCTAGATCTTCTAGATTTAGTTGTGCATTGCTAGTTTGACCCTATTCGCCTAATTTGTTGCATTACCCTATAAATTCTCATTAATCACATTAAAATTGATCAAAATCATACCCATACTACTTGGTTCTCCCTTAGGGATAGCAACTAAATAATGTTTCTTGCCTAAAATTTGTACCTTCACAAGATGTTTCCTTTCACCTCTCTCAAGATGTGTCCTAAACTAAAATTTATTATATATCCTCCTTCTCATGTTCCTCAACCACAAACTAAAAATTTTATCATTATTGGAGGTCCTTCAAACCATCCTAAACCTCCTTGTCAAATCCTAGACTTTGCAAAACAAATCACTAAAAATAATTCTATACACCAAAATGTGTCACAACAACCACTTTATCATGCAATTTCTCACACAAAATACTCAAAATAACAAAAAACCAAAACAAATACAAACCACTCCCACTTCTATTCCATTTCCTCAACCCTATCTCCCCCCGTACCTTGTCTTCCTCAACATGTGGGCAGAGTATGATATTACTGAGAAACTCACAATACATAGCTAATATCTCTCTTTGGGAATTAGTTCAAACCATACATGTATACCATAGGATGATCTAAGATGCTTTACAAAATATTTTTGTACTAACTTCTATCAAAATTGAATGATGTAGCTCAACCTTGTTTGATTATATGCAGACAAAAAACTTGGACATCACATTCCCTCAACATGAATTACCTCCTCTTGAAATTCAAAACCAATATGATGCTCTCATGATTTATTTTGTCATTAACAATCATAGGATTTAGCATACTCTAATCGATAATGGACTAGTTCTTAATGTTTGTATCATTTCCCTTTTACATAGGATCAATGCATATACGTCTCTCATCAAATCTGATGCTCTCTCTATTAGTGGTTTTCATAATGTTGATAGGAAATCGTTGGGTACAATCACACTACCCATTAAGGTAAGATCTATGATTTTTCCTACCCTTATCCATTTCATGCCTAATACTCTTTCATATAATATTCTTCTTAGTGGACCTTGGATTCATACCATGAAGGGAATCCCATCTACTCTTCACCGTCCAATGAAGTATGAATATAATAACAAAGCGTAGACACTTAAAATTGTCTTGAATGATATTACACACTTGAATCTGGTCACTAAGATCATTTTGTCCTAAAATTCATCTTCTTTTCGCCTGTCTGATTAAATAAGCCTAGTTATTTAATTAAATGCATCATTTTCATCTATTAATTTAATTAATTTTATTGGGTTAATTCACCCCCTTTCACATTCACCTTTCATCTTGTTTAATTGAATAATACAATTTTTTTAATTTAAACACCTTATGTCCTCTCATTTAATTGAATAATCCTAAATTATTGAATTAAATGTCATTTGCATCCCCTTTTCATTAAATAAACTAATTATTTAATGACAATCCTAAAATTCCTCAACTTGCAAAATTAAAACTTTGTTTTAGTTAACTAATTACTAATTTTCCTCACCCATCAAGCTCTAAAAATAGAATATTATTTCCTAACAAACTTTGTAACAACTTTGAAAGTGTGTTTGTTTGAACCATTGTGAACCATTGATTGTTTCATTGATCCATGTGATCTTTGATTCTCATCCATTTATGATAATCTTTGATCCATGTCTTCACCCTTGATTTTATCTTGACCATTGATTGACCAAATCAATCTTGACCCTTGATTCACCATTTTCTCCTATAAATACCTCACATTTTGGAGAGAAATGGATCCACTTCCATCAAAGAAAAGTTATGTTGCTTGTTTGAATACTATCTTTATTCATCCTTACATCCATTATCAATCTTTTTCATCTTTTTCATCCACCCATATTATAGTTTCATCAATTTTAGCTTAGTTTTCAACAATGTAGTTCGATTAGATGCTCGTGTTATCCAAGGGATTGGGAAAGGGTCATCATTCCATATATCAATACGACACCAATCCCGCAATGGGGTAAGGTTTGGAGTTATAAATTAGGTTTTTTTTATGCTTTCATGGTTTATATCATGCTTAGTTTAATGGTTACTTGTTTTTCAATCTTTCAAACATTTCATTGGGATAAAATGTGATTGTAATCATAGTAATAGCTAAATACACCATATCCATATAGATTGAAGCCATATTTAACTACTTAAGCTACAATCCCAATGAGATGTTTGAAAGCTTCAAAACCAAGCAACCATTAAACTAAGCATGAAATAAACCATGAAAGTATAAAATAAACCTAATCTAGAACTCCAAACCTTATCCCATTCGGGGAGTGGTATACAACACATGTAAGACACTAAAGTATTTAACTTCCCCTAAGCGACCCATTTGGTACGTTCGCATGAGAGTAGGCATGAGTGGCAACCAATTATGAATTCAAGTTACTTTCCTTTTGGTGCATTCACAAGATTTATATATCCCACCGATAAATGGGCTTGAGAATCACCATGTGTTCTCTATTGCGAGATGTATCACATGGTAGGTCCTCTCTAATAAAGACAAAAAAAGGCTACTTCACTTTTTCCAAGATTGTACGAAGCATGAGGGAGGTGAATACATAGAAAATTTTCTTTGGATGACCAAAAGCATTTTTACACTTGAGTGTTTCTCTTCACCAAAGATCACACGAAGCATAAGGGGAGTGGATACGCACTACAAGCATACACAAGCAAAGCAAGCACATCAAACACTCATTTATTTTAACCCATATTGCAAAATGACTTCATTTTAAGCACCAATGGAAGTGTTCATTTTTTTTTGTTCAATTTTAACCAATATCACAAAATGAGGTTGTATGGGTTCAATTTTAACCAACTTTGAAAAGACTTAATGCATTTATGAATTTTAAACCCAATTGAAAGCTAGTTGTCCTAAGATTGTAAGTTTTAAAACCCAATGGAAATTTAGTAGTCCTAAAACATGAAGCAAAGCAACATATTATGGGTTATAGCATCCCCTAAGTGTCAAAACACTTTTACAATAACTAGAACTAAGAAAATTTGAAAAATCCAAATTTTCAATTTTTTCAGTATTTTCTAGGTTCTAGTAAATCATGTTTTCGGAGGCCTTCAGAGAAAAATTTGGGTTGAAACTTGCGTCAGTCACCAAAAATTGATTTCCATAGGCAAAAATTTTTTGGGATTGAGCTAGTACTCTTGGAGACCTTTCCAATGGTGCAAATGGATTCAAATTTCGAGCACCAAGTAGAAAGTTATGACCCCAACAAGTAGGGGTAAAAATCTGCAAAACAATTAGCCTCAAAAAACAAAACCAAATGTCAATAAAAGATCACAAAGTATATGAAACTGAAAATTTAAAGCACATATGAAAATTTAACTCTTTGTTTTTACTAGTAAAAAGTGTCGCTATATTCAAATGCATCATTGTAGCTACCAAATACGTCGTTGAAGTCAAAATGCGTCGCTGAAGTCAAATTGTGTTGCTATGGTGAAATTTGATTGCATCACTTTGTACAAAAATAGTGACATCAATAGTGTCACTATATGGACCTCGTCACCCTATTTAAAATCACGATGTTAGTCAAAAATATAAGTGTGTCGCTATATTTAATAGGCATCACCATAGTTTAAATGCTTCGCTATATCTGAATCAAATGTGTCACTATATTTCGACATGTATCTATAGCATTGCTATAGCCATCAAAAGTGTTTCCATTTCTCTAGAACCTGCAACTCACAAAAACTTAAGATAAATTCATCAAATAAATTTAGTAAAGGCCTCCTTCTAGCACCAAAATGTGATTATAATCATAGTAATAGCTAAATACACCATATCCATATAGATTTAAGCCATATTTAACTACCTAAGCTACAATACCAATGAGATGTTTGAAAGCTTCAAAACCAAGCAACCATTAAACTAAGCATGAAATAAACTATGAAAGCATAAAAGAAACCTAATCTAGAACTCCAAACCTTATCTTGTTGGGGGAGTGGTGTCATATTGATATGGAATAACGACCCTTTCCCAATCCCTTGGATAAAATGAGCATCTAATTGAACTCCATTATTGAAAACTAAGCTAAAATTGATGAAACTATGCTATGGGTGGATAAAAAAGATGAAAAAGCTTGATAATGGATGCAAGGATGAATAAAGATAGTATTCAAATGAGCAGCATAACTTTGCGTTGATGGAAGTGTATCCATTTCTCTTCAAAATGTGAGGTATCTATAGGAGAAAATGGTAAATCAAGGGTCAAGATTGATTCGGTCAATCAATGGTCAAGTTGGAATCAAGGGTGAAGACATGGATCAAGGATTCTCATCAATGGATGAGAAACAAAGATCACATTGATCAAAGAAACAATCAATGGCTCACAATGATTCAAACAAACACACTTTCAAAGTTGTTACAAAATTTATTAGGAAAGAATATTCCATTTTTGGAGCTCAAGTGGGAGAATATTCCAAGGGAATATTCCCATGCAAGTGGATGTGTGAGGAAAATTAGTAATTAGTTAATTAAAACAAAGTTTTAATTGTGCAAGTTGAGGAGATTTAGGATTGTCATTAAATAATTAGTTTATTTAATGAAAAAGGAAAGCAAATGACATTTAATTCAATAATTTAGGATTATTCAATTAAATGAGAGGACATAAGGTGTTTAAATTAAATAATTTGTATTATTCAATTAAATAGGATGAAAGGTGAATGTGAAAGGGGGTGAATTAACCTAATAAAATTAATTAGATTAATTGATGAAAATGATGCATTTAATTAAATAACTAGGCTTATTTAATCAGACAGGTGAAAAGAAGATGAATTTTAGGACAAAATAATGTTAGTGACTAGATTCAAGTGTGTAATATCATTCAGGACAATTTTAAGTGTCTACACAAAGTATATATGGTTAAAGCAAATCCAAAAATTTATTTACAAGAAAAATTTGAATACAACATTTTCATCTCTCTTAGTACTTTGATTCTATCTTCAAAATTTGAACCATAACCCTCCAATGATAATGATACCAATGATACTAAATCACCTACGACTGCACTCTTTGGTTATGATTGGGTTTCATTATATTTTACACCTTTCATTGGGGAGTATAAAATATCACCATCAAAGCTTTAAAAGTTGAAGGTTATTTTAGTGGCATCAACACAGTCTGATATCAACACCATGACTCCTTCAAACAATGGTAATGACCAGAATAATATTTCATCTTCAAGTACATGTTTTGGTGATGATTGGGGTTCATTATATTTTACACCCTCCTTTGTGAGAGAGTACAAAATATCACAATCTAAACCTAAGGAATCTTTTGTTTCATTTACAAAATATTATACTCCTATATCAAAAAACCCACAAATATCATTGTCCATGATAGTAATGGAAGACCTTTAGCTTTCATCCCTCGTGTGTTGGAAAAATCTAAAAAAGATCCTCTTAATCATGATATTTCAACACCAAAAAAGGATTTTCATTCTTGAAAAATAATCAATTATTCTCATGGAAATATCGATACTCCTCTTTCGATAAATAATCATATTATCATTTAGACAAGAATTCTCTTCCTCCATCTGAATTGGAAAAACATTATGGGGTTGGATTTAAAATTATTTATTGTAATGTCTAGAAAGTGCAAAAGAAACAGATCAAAGCAAACATGCAATCTTAAATCTAAATGCAATCTAAGCTATATCAACAAAGTACAAAGGAATTCAAAATGTAAATAAAGAAACAATCTCACCCAATCTACATTCTTCCATGATTTATCTCCGTTGTCCTTCTCCGTTTCGCTTGTAGTAGTATAATTGCCCTCAGATTTTCAAAGGTTCATGCAAGTATAGCCTATGATAATGATTTAGCAAAACATCAAAGATTCAAGATAGGTGGTCCAAAAAGTCATAAGATTTTGAGAGAGATTGGAATGATAAAGACTAGATCAATATATAGAAAATTGATTATTCGAACAACAGGCTAGGATTGAAAGATCAACGGACGGTTGAGATTGACTGATTAGTCATGCATTCTAATAATAGTTAGTAATGACATGGGTGATATAAATTAGAAATAGAATTAAAGATTAAATAAATGATTTAATCTTCCAATTTGGTATTCAAAAACAGAAGAATTATCTTTGCATGACAAAGATGAAGATGGATTAAAGCAACTCTTGTTCGAATGCACGCACAAGGTTTAATTAATTAAATAGGAATATTTAATTAATCTGCATGTACATGCAAATGAGTTAGAATTGGATGATTGAATGATTTGACAAAGAGATTACTCGAGAATGCCACACAGACATTAAATCAAGAGTTAACTGATTTGAATAGATCTTTGAGTTGAGTAAAAGTGAATACTTAGATAACTCACACAATTATCTAAATATAGAGGAATGCGTTAAAATAGAATTCATGAATTAAATAATTCATTTAATTCAAGATTTGATATTTGAAGAATAATTAAATAAATAAGATTTATTTAATTAAGTGATGAAGGATTTAAATGAATAATTAAATAAAAATAGAATTTATTTAATTATAGTTGACATATGATAAAAGGAAATTAAATAAGAATTTATTTAATTTGACAAGAAGAATAAGGTTAATTAGTAACATAATTAAATAAAAAGTGTTTATTTAATTAATCAGATAGAATAAAGAAAAGTGTGAATTAATTAAATAATTAAGATTATTTAATTAATAGATGAAATGAAGACTTTAGAAAATAATTAAATAATTGACATTATTTAATCATGACCATAGAAAATACAAATTATGAAGAATATTGAAGTCACAGGCTTAGACCAAATTTTGGTGTCTACATTTATAAACTTTGATATAATTAAAACATGGAATAAGGAGATAAGGATATTCATAAACTTAAATCATACCTTGCTAAAAGGGGTTTAGGCTTCCAACCTTCTCCATCATCTACATCTCATCCTCCATCATCCAATGTATTTATAACCACCTATGGTAAGCAAGAAAACTTTTCTTCACAAGAGAAAGGATTGTCTCCTACTGCCTATCCTCTATCCAAGCAAGAGCATATTTTTTCAAGGCTTCTTGAAGCCCGCTTGATTACTCTTCCTCTAACTTACAAGAAGTTTCATAAAAATAATCAAGAAAACCATTCTTTTTGTACATATCACTGAGTGCTTGGACATTCCACCAATGAATGTCAAACCTTGAGAAATAAAATACAACTTTTGGATTTTGGTGCTATCACTCTTCCATGTGTTGATGCACCTATTCATTTTAAATGATAAGCTCTCCTCTATTATGTTGCTCGTCACTATATGGAATTTTTAGCTCCATGTATTTTCTCATTTCCATTCATGGTGGTACAATCTTATGTGCAACCAAATTTCATCTATGGTAGCAACATGATTGTCTTTAGCATGATTTTCCTTGCCTATACACTTGGGGAGCAAGGATAATTAATTTTGGACATGTGATTCCTTCTTGAGGATCCTCTCTTTCCTCTTTATTTTCTATAAAATATCAACATAGCAAGTATGCTAACATTTTAGGGGGGGGCGGGGGGGTATATCACCCTATTCATTTTTATACATCCATAAATTGGCTTCTTGTGATATTTGACTTATTGGCATGACCCCCTTGGTGGTAGTTCTATTTATAATTCCCCATAAGGTGTGGTTATAAATTCATCCCATGTGATGTTAAACATTTATTCGTGCCCTGTGACATTAGCATTTATGCGCTCCTTGAGGTATGATTAAAATTCATCTCCCATAACATTAAAAATTTATGTGCTCCTTGAGGTGTGATTATCAAACCATGACATTAGACATTTATGCATCATTCATAGACTTAGTATAACAAATCCTGCTAGCCTATGAATTTATATATTTTACATGGACACCTAGAATAACACAACTTGCTAGCCAATAGATCCATGTGTATCATGAGTAAACTAGCATAACACAACTTGCTAGCCTTATGAGACCTATCATTTATCAATTTCACATGGACACATAGTATAACACAACTTGAAAGCCTAGATCTATGGAAACCTAGTATGTATGCATTTGAGAGATGGTGCTTGGTAATTGAAACATTTTGAATCAATGGGATCCTAAGTTGAGGGCAAGTGCATCTCTCAACTTGGTGTCATCCTTTGTCTTCAACATTTTGATAAAGAAATATATTCCTTTAGTGTGAGTATGAATATAAGATCATACCCTCACTAAAGTGGGGGCTAGATGTAGCGTCGTAAATTGTCACCCTTAACAATTCCACACTATATTGACATCCTATTTTTCTATAAAATTAATTATATTAATAGTTTGTTCATTTTGAGGCTAGATTGAGAAAATACATTAAAATTCTTGATATCCTAAGAATTTTGAGCTAAAAACACCTAGACAAGGGCAAGGGTGCCCTAGTCCTAAAGGTGTCCTATTTTGATAAATATTATTTTGAGTGTCAGCTCTAAGTAATGTAAAATGCTCTCAAGTTAGCCTATATCCAAAAACATCAATTGGGATGTATATATAAACAAGTTTTCCCTTTCATTTGAATAACTAGGCACAATGATGATCAATCATGCACTATTATGTAATTATTATGTGATACATGCAATCTCTTCTCTACATGCTAGCTATAACAATCTAATGTGTTTTGTGGACTAATGTCTTGTAGGTAAGCAAGGAAATCCAATCATCCATTAATCAACTCTTTGTGGCAGGTTATGGTATGACATCACTTCGACAGGGGTTTCATACCTAAGGTAACATTATCAATTGTCATTTATTTATTATAGTCATTTTTTTCTTAGTTTTCTTCGACCTAACCTAGGGTAAGCACCCTTTGCCATCATCATTTTTTTTTTGTGGAGGTGGATTTTTTTTGTGGAGCTTGATCATGCTATGTGTTAATATTTTGGAAAATTTGGTAGCCACATTCCCCCCAAATAATTAGCGGGGGCAACACCCCCAAAGCAAATTTTTCCTCATTTTTAATAAGGGAATTTGTTTATAGTTTTGGTTGAAAAATAGTTTGTAACTACCAAATTCTTGAAAATTTCTTTGTTGCAAATTTGAAAGGCCAAGAGTCACAGCATGTGTATGATGTAGCACACAACACTGTACAGTTTGGTGATTATAGATTGATGAACTGTGTAATGAAAACACAGTAGCACGTGGTTTGGTAATTATAGATTGATGAATTGTGTATTGAACATGCATCAATGCATGGTAGAGACACAACGCATTGGGTAAAGTTGCGCACAACTATAGTTTGTACCATAGGTTAATGTAATTTGTATTTATTTCTGTTGGAGATTAATAAAACTATAGTGTATTTGTGGACGTAACCCACATTAGGTGAACCACATTAAATTTGTTGTGTCTCTATGTATTCATTCTTATTAATTTTGTTAAATCTGCATTTACAATTGGTTAAATTTATTGCAGACATCCTATAGGTAAATCCCAACAATGGAAACACCAAAACTGGGGTTTGACTTAAGGAAAACTCCTATGCAACACAATATTTCCCCCTCTTTTCATGTGTGCAGTTCAGATCCAAAACTTTCATTAACAAGTTCTAGAAAATTGTACAGTATACCTGCACCTTCAAAACCTTGTTTCAAACATTCAAGAATCCTCAATTCCAAACAAGGGTTCATTCACCCTTGTCCCTCAAATTTAGGTACCAATTTTATGTATAGGTGCCCCGATATCTACGTCTTCCAAATCTATAATTGTTTCGTCAATTTTGTAAGGAAACTTGCAGTCGTTGTATGATAATTTCCACATAACCCAAAAGAGATAACAATGCAAATAAGTGCTCAAAATCCACATGCAAGAGAATACACAACATACCCATCAAAGATGACATAAGATATACCCTAGGAAAACCCTCAAGAGGGAAAAACCCAGCCTCCAAAAGAATCCATACTCCATCATACTAATCAACCATGAAGCAAATACAAGAGTTACAATGAACAATTCTGAAGCATCAAGTCCTCCAATGCATTCCCATGTGTCCAAGCATGAATCCACACACATACCATGCCATAATTCACAAATTCACTCTCAGGAAGACTCAATAATGACATCCAAACCACTCATTCAACCTAAACCACTACACATGTGTTTGCTTTTATAGACACAAGCTCACACATAATACAACTAGTGGTAAGGTGAAACACCACAAAACCATGTGAATACAAAACCACTAACCCCTTATTTAATATTGGGTACTAATACATCACGTTATTTAATATTTCCCCAATATTAAATTATTATTACATGTCTCCCACAAAAATAATAATAATAATAATACAATGTTACAATACAATATCAAGTGGACCCAAATAATTACCTAGTGTGATTAACAACACCACCAAGGTGTATCACAACTAAATAATTATTTAATTACAATATTATGATAAATCAATTTATGCAATGGTGTACAACACCATATCCCTAAAAATTTATATTTTCATTTGTGTGATAAATTACATTTTTAGGTCTATGGTTTATGTCAAATAGGTCAATTAAAACACAGATCAAAATTTCCCTCTTTGCAACAAAGGAACCAAACCCTAGCATATTGGCTCTCCTTTGAGGTAGCCAATCATCAAAACCATAGTTGGTTTGTGTTCCAATGTTAAGTCCAAAAGAAGGAAAGGTGGATCTAGGTTAATTCACTTGTTTTATCTTAGATCTCTTTCCCACTTAACAAATCTCTTGATTTTAGTTAAATGGTCTTGATATGAGAATCATTGATTGTATTGTCATTTTTCTTGTGTTCAAATCATTACCCCCATTTTATTTTTTAAATTAAAACTTATGGGGATGAGGAGTGCTAGAAACATTATAATGGAGGAGATTGTTTTCTAATAAAAAAATATCATAGTGGCACACATCATTTTTCTTTGATGATTAGAAATAGACTATGAATAAATAAACCTTGAAGCTTGATGTCTAATAGTTGATAACTCATATTAGCTAACATAATTTTATATGTAAGAACATAATTATTGATTGTATCATATATCCTTGTTTTCATTGTGCTAGTTTGAGAAATATCACTTTAAGCCCAAAAATTGTATTGAAAATGTTTAATGAAAGAATTGGATAAATTCCTAATGGAAATAATTGGAGCATGAGGTAAAGAATATAACCAATTATATATATAACCTATGAAGCTTCTTAGAAATATTTTTATAAGAAGTATTTCATCATCTAAATGTAATATAAATGTGTTGTGTTAAAATAACATATGTTATTCAAGGGATCACCTCTATCATCTTACATTTCAAAACTAGGTGCTATAAATCTTGTGTTAAATAATAAGGTAGTATGTCATTGTAGAGGAGGGGGACGGGCTACTCAGGACCCCAAGTCACGGGAGGGTCTAGAATAGTAGGGTGCCCTAATCTACCTCAAGCTAAGGAATTGTTTAAGATAGGTTTGGTGTTTAAAGGGGGTGAAAAGGAGGGACAATTGATATGCCTCTTTCCTTCTACCAACTTGAGAGTCTCAGGAAGTCAGGTGAGCATGTTTTTAGAGTTCAAACTATGACTTAAGCAACTCACTGCTAGAGGACTACAACGCAAGATAGGTACGACAGCGCAATGCGCTGGCATCTCAGTGGGGCACTGGCGTCCGTACAGAAAAGAAAAAAAAAAAAAGGTGTAAAGTATAACTTGAAATCAATAGAAACCTACTAACAACCTAACAAATGTGATTTAATGCAATAACAGAAATGGAAAACAATTGAATAACAAGAATACTGAGAAAATACTAATATTAAGTCTAGCTATGAAATGACAAAGAAGGGTAAGGAAAGCGCACCTTTCTACCCACGAATTGATATCTTTAGAGTCTTCACACACACAAGACGAAAAAAATTTGGGGATGTATATAGAGGATTGTTGCAATCAGTCCCTCGCTTTGGTGTTTCCACCCCCACAAACAATTAGTATAGCAACGATTGGATAAATATGATAAAGAAAGATATTGGAATGAAAGTATTAAGCGCTATGCTAAACAAAAATATGCTATGTAAACAATATGACAATGCTAAATTAATGGAAGATGGAATAGTATCACCTTCAACCATTTGCACTCAAGGAAAATGGGAGAAGGAGTGAGCTCACAAGCTTTCAAATATTGATGTTGCCACAACAACAAAGAGAGTGAGTCCATAAAACACCAACTTGCAGCTTCAATGGAGATGAGAATGATTGAGTAGAATGCCCAGAAGATGAGTTGAATGCATGAGATAGGTATTTGAAGATGAAATTAGAGGAAAAGGAGTCGTTTGAGGTTGGTCAAGGGAGAAGAAACGTTACTCTTCATCGCCAATGGAGAATTGTAACACCTCTACATATTCCAAAGGAAGGAATCATGTTAGGATGGAAATGTGTCGTGCAAATATCTATGTGTCGCACTAGTGTCCCTAAAAAAATATCCTCCACTAACACAAAAAACTACCAAGTGGATGGGAAGCGAATGAAGGACATGGAATTGTATTATCAGATTCAATTTGTCTAAGATAGAAGGTACGTAAATGTGGAGTTTGTAAGGGGTGAAAATTCATGCCATTACAGTCATATGTTAATGGATCATGTAGTAACTCACTTGCTCTACCTTTTGAAGAATATTTTTTTAGATTTTCAATATTGGTCTTTATATCTCTTAACTCACTCATAATGGTGGTCAATTAGTGTGAAGGTCAAGTGGCATAAACATAAAATATATATAGATGGATAAAAAGGGAGAGGAAGAGATAAATGTTAAATGATGTAAATAATAAATTATTAGTACAAACCAATGTGATATAAGGATTTTTATTATAAGGGAGAGTGTAAATGGCTTAAGACATAAGGTTGGTATGGTAGTTTGTAGGTAAAGGAATAGAAAGTCTAAGTATGGATGTGGTAGGCAAGGGTTGAAAACATGAGGGGTGAAGAAAGAATGAGCTTAGGCCCTAAAAATAAGAGAGATGAAATTAGACATGAAGGATATGTGGGAGTTCAAAGGAATACAATGAGAGATTAAGTTTTATAAAGTAGCAAGGGTTTGGGATAGGAGTATGGAGGCACATACAAACTTCAAATAAGATGGATAGACCTTAGGTATTGGAGAAATATGGCTTTCCATAAGATGAGCTTATGTATCATCAAGGATTTTTCCCTATAGCCTTAATTGTGTCCATTCCATATTTTCTATCTTACTAAGAGAATCAACAACAAATAAAGTGGACATATTATCATCTATGGCAACTAAATGATTTCATAATGATTTAAACTTATCAACCATCTCATGTCTCTTTTGATTTTCCACACTTTCAATGAATGTATCATGATCATAAGATCCTTATTCCGTGTAAGAATCAAACATGCACCATGACCATATAAAGTAGAAGAATTGGAGGTAGGCATGTAATGGCAAGATTATGGTTTAACCTAGCAATTTGTTGAAGGGGAACTAAGGGTCTTAGGAGCTTCTTATCCATGGAAAGCAATACATACACACAATGATGGGTTATAAGATTTAAAAAAAAACTCCTACCCTAAGAATAGATGTGGAAGTTATGGGTTACTAAAATGTAGGGAAATAAAGAATCCTTTGTATCTGGTTCAATCTATGGATAAAACACTAATTAGATTAAACACCAAATCTTAGGGGATATGAGATTGATTGATGTAAACATGGATATTATTAGTTAAAACAAAGAAATTAAATTATGAGAGGGAAATAGAGAGATTATCTAGTTTTTGGTGAGATGTCAACCTTGATTATTTTTGTTGGTTGAGATGTTGTGACTAAGAACTATAAACTAGAAATCATTGCTAGGCCAATGATTAGTAACATGTGGAAAATGTAACTTAAAATTTAAGGCTTAGGATAGGTAGCAATTATGGTCTAGTCCTGGGATACTTTACTCATATGCAATTGCAAGACCTACTCATCTTTCACATGTACCTATGTCTAAGAAATGGGTGTTTCTAAGAACCACAATCAGGGGACGACAATAGACATAGGTGAGAAAACTGACTTCCTTGACAATAGTCAAGACTTGTGCTTGATATAACAAGATCATTTATGCACCAGAAAAAGAATGTGAATATTGATGCAATTGAGAATTAGTAAATTAAGACTTCTTTGATATTGAGACTGCAATTGATGTTTTAAATGTGGATGTAAGATGTTAATAATCAATTTCAATCCATAAATGCAAATAACATAGGATGATGTCCTTAAATATATAGGATAATGAGGAATAGGAGGCGGTGGTTGACAACTTTCAACTTTGTATCTTTTGCACATAATATGTAATGGTGTATGCTCCTCATAGGAAGTTATAGGTTGATAGTTTATTTTTGCACTATGTTTATAACAGTGCATATGCAATGCAAACTGTACCAACCAGATTTTGCTTATACTGGTCTACCTATGTAATTTCTTTTATATAATATAATATAATATATAGACTTCGCCTTTGAAAGCAAAATAATAATAATAATAATAAATAATAATATTTAAAATTATTATCAATTAATCTAAAAAATTAAATTAAATACTAAAATCATACATTTATTACATAGATCCAAAAAAAAATTATAACGTTTATTCTTTGTTTATATTGATCAAAATTAAAAAATTGCAACAGAAAAAACAACAATCCAATCCAAAAAAGAATTGCACATAAACCAAAAAGTTACTTACAATGATCAGCGCCATCGACTCTGAAACTACTATCAACTATACACTATTATTGTCTCCTTTTGAAGCTGCATTTTTATTCATTGTAATTCTTCTCTACTTACTCAATACAAAACTATACACTATTATTCTTTACAATATTAAACTATATTACATCCTACATAAAAAATAAAATAAAATCCCCAACACTCATAAAAATCTTTAAGAAAATAAAAAACTTTTTATTCCTAATCTAGGTACATTTTTCATAACTTTCCTTATAAAAAAGTCAACTAGTGTGTGGATAAAAAGTTTCCTTTAAGAAAGGTGAACAAGTGTGTTGATAAAAAACAATGAGCTATCATTTCGTTTCATAAAGTGGTGTGAGCATTAAAAATAATAATAATATATCCCTTATCTCAATAAAATATCGTCCACCACAAAAGCTATTGTAAAGTATTTTGGAGTGCAAAGATTCTCGTGTGCATAAAGCAAGAAAATGCATGTGAGGACCACCCTCTCCTACTTAATATTTTCACGTGGAGTGGGAGACACACTCGCAAAAAGTGGCTTTGTCCTCTTGTTGTCAATTTTCAGACTTATACAAAATTGTGGATATGTATCTTGGGGTTCAATGAATTGTTTTTTATTAAATATATTTATGAGATCCTAGCTAGCAGCATCACTAGCCAACCCTACCTGACATGCTTCCCCTCTTCTAGTTGGGTAGTAAAGGTCATGTAGCCCACCAAGGCATTAGAAGAGGGAAAATATGTGCTAAAGAAAAAAAGGCAACTTATCTAACTTAAATTTTGATAGAAATTTTTAATTTAAATAAATATTTTAGAAAATAATCATTGTTGAGAAATGACTCAAACTTGCATAATCAGAGGGAGAAATATCATTATTCTTGTAACCATTCAATATATATATCAAACATATTTGCTCAATATATGTAATAGTTGAAGCATAGCATAATCATCGAACGGGGTACAACATCATATAAATTTAAATCAATACATCTACAAGTCATAACATCATGATATATTTATTCATAGCATGAATATTAATATGCACATCCAATCACTAAACCATTACATTAAACTAGGCATATAATCATGACACGTGCATATCAAGAAATACCATGACACATGCATATCAAGAAATACCACTACAATGAAATACATCAAGTCCTTGCAAGGAACTTGGCACACTACCATATATACATCTTAATGCATACCAAACACCAACAAATCGACATGTTGAGAAACCTCATCTCGAAACATGTGGGTGGTCCAAACACACCATGCAAAACAAGAGCATTAGCCACAACCAACAGTTACAATGAAAATAGTGAAGTTGAAACATCAATAACACCCAAAGCAATAAGCACAAGCACAACCTATACATCCCTTGATACATAGTTAGAAAATGATGTCAAGATCAAGAAGTCTCAAGGCTACAAATGGGAGGGCATTACAATATGTATATGTGTGTGTATGTATATATGTATAAATATATGCATATATATCTATTTATATGTATATATGTATATATATGTGTATATATAAATGTATGTATATATATAATGTATATATGTATATATGTATATATTTGTGTGTGTATATGTATATATGTATATATATATATATTTGTATATACATGTTCATTTGTTTTATTTTTACTTTGAAGAGTGTAGTAAATGTTATATACTTATGTGTTACTTTTTAATAATTTCATTTGTAGGTATTAATATATATTTTAAAATTTTGATGTCTTTATATTTAAAATTAATTGTTGGCATAAAATAGTTTTTTTGACATAATAACCGATTTAAATGATATTAACAAATTAATAAATATATATAAATAAAATCCAATTTTATATTAGATATAGTATAATCAATATATTATATCACTTAATAGATTGAACCTTAAAACATAATTGTATTAGGAAAAAACTATATCCTTATATTATTGGGAATCCTACTCATTTTTATATCAAGAAATGGTAACTTATAAAATCAATAGATAACCCCTAATTGCATATTTGATCTATCTCTCGGTAAAACAAGAGTTCATAGTGATAGTTAAAGATGTTGATGGTGAATATGGGAAGGAAGGGGTGTCATTGATGGTCATATAACAATGGATGGAGGGGCATGAAAGTGCCCTGTGGGTGTCATTCCCCTAAAAGGATCCATGACCTCATAGGGGTTGCACTCCTTTTAATAAGGATTGTACTCCTTTTAATAAGAATTATACTCCTTTCTATAGGGGTTGTCTTCCTTACAAGATTCACACCATCCTGAAGGGGAAGGAGGTTTTTCCTTTCCAAAGTCTCATCTTCTTTTGTTATTTATTCTTTTTACTATATATACAAATATATCTTTAATCTATTTGATTGTGTTTTAACTTACATCATGCACTTTGCATATATAAATTTATCCATTCATTTTAATTTTATAATGTAAAAACTCATTTAAATGGGTTACATTATTTAATAATTTGATTGAATATAAAACTCAAATTTGATTTAGATTTCATATATATACAATGTAGAGTAGACCTGCACCTTCAAAACCCTGTTTCAAGCATTCAAGAATCCTCAATTCCAAACAAGGATGACCTCGCCCTTTTCCCTCAAATTTAGGTTCCAATTTTATGTGTAGGTGCCCCTAATTTTGTTAATTTCCATTTTTGTATGTACGATAAATTACATTTTCAGATCTATGGTTTATGTCAAATAGGTCAATTAAAACACACATCAAAATTTCCCTCTTTATAATAAAGGAACCAAACCCTAGTAGATTGGCTCTCCTTTGAGGTAGTTAGCCAATCATCAAAACCCTAGTTGGTTTGTGTTCCAATGTTAAGTCCAAAAGAAGGAAAGTTGGATCTAGGTTAATTCACTTGTTGGATCTTAGACCTCTTTCCCACTTAACAACTCTTTTGATTTTAGTTAAATGGTCTTGACATGAGAATCATTGATGGTATTGGCATTTTTATTGTGTTCAAATCATTACCCTCATTTTTAATTTTTTAAATTAAAACTTATGTGAATGAGGATTGCTAGAAACATTATAATGGAAGAGATTGTTTTCTAATAAATAAATCTCATAGTGGCACAAATCATTTTTCTTTGATGATTAGAAAGAGACTATCAATAAATAAACATTAAAGCTTGATGTCTAATAGTTGATAACTCATATTAGATAACATAATTTGATATCTAAGAAAATAATCATTGATTGTATCGTATATCCTTGTTTGCATTGTTCTAGTTTGAAAAATGTCACTTTAAGCCCAAAAATTATATTGAAAATGTTTAATGAAATAATTGGAGCATGAGGTAAAGAATATAACCAAATATAAACTAAGCACTATAAACTAGAAATCATTGTTAGGCAAATGATTAGGAACATGTGGAAAATGCAATTAAAACTTAAGGCCTAGGATAGGTAACAATTATGGTCTAGTCCTAGGATACTTTACTCATGTGCAATTGCAAGACCTACTCACCTTTCACATGTACCTATGTCTAAGAAATGGGTGTTTTTGTAACATTCGCATTGCTCAATGCAAAAATTTATCCTATGTTTTACCAAGTGAATTTATACTAATTTCCAAGAACAAAGTGATAAAAAAATTATTTTCAAAACAAGATATAATATGCATGATTGATATAGCAATAATTTATCTTTCTCATTTCATTCAATGAAATGCATAATATTCCCAAAGAAATGATTTTATAAGCTAGATACAAAATACATTTTTCATCTTTCAAAGAATTAGATACAAGATACATACATAGCCCATCTGAGCTTTATTGACACTAGAAATACAAATGATCCAAGAAATCCCCCTTCAAATCTTGGCTCACCGGCTGAGACGAGAAGCATCACTCAAGTGCTTTTCCACCATCCACGGACTTATTGTGGTTCCCCACACATCTACCATATATGGTAAGATGTCCCTACCCTTCAATGAAGAGCTTTGGTATGGAAACCTCAAAATACTAGCCAATCTTGAGTTGGGTTGTGTCCTAAATAATTAGAACTTTACCATATAGTGTCTATATTCTACGTGTATGACAATCTTGGACTAGTATGATAAAAGGTAACACAATGAATTTAGAGTGTAACCAGTGGTGAATTACACCACTTTGGCCAAAGTATTCCTCACCCCTAATTCAAAATGGACATCACACACTCATCCACCATTCTAGCTTGATTTATTATAACCATTCATATTCTATGCATAGGTTATCCCCTTCATTGGATTCAACCTAATCCCAGGAATAACCTATATACTATAAGTTCACTATGAATCATCTAATAGGTAAAACATGTGTTTCCATAACCTACCAATACAAATATAGCTTTAGCTATATAGACTCCACTCTATTGAAGTACTTAGTACTATATATGTATACACCCACTCAAGAAATAGAGATTCCAAACTATAAACAAGTGACTTTCAATTTCATATAGGTTGAAAACAATATTTCCCTAAAAAATTTATGTTTTCAAAATAAAAACAAGAAATTCATAGAATCATTCCAAAGTTAATCAAAGCATAAAAGAGTAAGGTTCAACATGCATGTAAGTGTAAAGCTTCAATTCAAACTAGCTGGTTTTCAATCCTAGTCTCCTCAAATCAACTTTCAACTTAGCAACAATCACTCCCACTCTTCCCAAATACCCTCACACAATCTCTCAATAAAACTCTTACAAAACCTCTCTCAAACTCTCTCAAAAAACTCAGAAGAACAAAGCAATTCTCAAAAAATAACAAATGAATGCATATATGTGTCCCTTTGAGGTAAAAAATGCCTCTATTTATGCACAAAAATCAACATCTATAGGCTAGAAACAAGGTAATAAAATTGAAACTTCTTAGTTCAATTGATTCAACTCAGCATGGTAAAGAAAAGGTGGCAGATTACAAACTTGAGACTCAGCAAAACTGCACACCAAGTCACTTCATTCATGGATAGCAAGAATATAATTCAAATATGCAAGATAAATAATCACACAAGTCGGCTCTTTCTATGCCAGCTTCTAATGAGTTATCCTCCCATTCAATTTGGCTTCCATTGTTGGACAAAGCTCTCAAAACAGAGTTCTAAAGGTATGCAGTTATTCATAATTTGGCGCCACATAAACTTCTTATGTGCTATTTGGCATTTCAAATAAAAGACCAAGTCAAAGCTTTTAAATATGTTTCAAATTTCCTTCAATACTTTTGACTATGTCTTATAACCATTTACATGCACCTCTTAAAGTGTTATGTACATTTTGCAAAGCATGGTAATACTTATGAAATGTTTACAGTGTTGCCTCTTTGAGCGCTACTCATTATTGTTGTGCTCTAAATTATTTAAGATATGTGTTATACATTATATCATGTATAGCATCAATGCTTAATATATAATCAACGCATGTTCAAACATTATAATATATCTATAATATATATGTGTGCATGGTATATATATTCTATTATACATATATATACATATGTATATAAATAACTTAACATGTTATTACATATATGTATATATATTAACTTATACGATTATAAATATATTTCATTCGATATTCGAATGCATAAACTTATATTCATTTATTTCCAAATTAATATTGCACATGTAAATATATACATACATATATACATATATATTTATATATATATATATTAATATATATATATATATTAATATACTTGTATGGACGTTGCCATCATGTCAATACATACATGTATATCAATATATATACACATCAATATATATTCTATTATACATATATATATATATACATATATACATATATATTCATCGTATATATATATATCATCGTATATATATATATATATATATATATATATATATCACATTACCTCCAAACACTTAAACATAAATAATTGCAATAACATCGACTGACATATACACTATATAGAGAAGTACTCATAAATACAAAGAAACACAAACACTTAAATCAAGCATGTTTTTACAATCAAACCAAAACATCTCCTAGTTCACAAACAACCAAACCAAGGTACCTTACCTTTTTCCCAAAACTATTGACTTGACTTGACCAATCTAAAAGTGAGTTTTTGAAAGTTCGATTAGGCTCATTAAGGGTTACCAGCCCAAAACTCTTCTCTTGAGTGATACTTTCCCTCCCTTCCAGAGGTGTGAACTTGTACTTGCAACCAACTTGGTACATTTGCAATGGTAGTTAGCTGATCAAAAAATAATTATTTTGCATTTATATACTCTATAATCAGAATTAGGGCATATATATAACATCGATCTGAATCAACCATATATTTATTATATTTCCAATGATTCATACAAACAATGTACAATCACATTTATTTCCATCAAAGTTACAAACACACTCGTATATGCAAGTATTTCACCTAGCTAGGTAATAGTAACTAGGTAAATACACAACGAGGTGTAACAGTTTCTAAGAACCACAATTAGGGGCTAACTATAGACATAGGTGAGAAAGATGACTTCCTTGATAATAGTCAAGACTTGTGCTTGATATACCAAGATAATATATGCACCAAACAAAGAATGTGAATGTTGATGCAATTGAAATTTAGTAAATTTAGACTACTTTGAGATTGAGACTGCAATTGATGGTTTAAATGTGGATGTAATATGTTAATGATCAATTTTAATCCATAAATACAAATAACATAGGATGATATCCTTAAATAAGATTATTAGACATACAAGTAGGGATTTTTGGTGTGATGGGTAATAGTCTTATTCCTAGAAAGTCAACCTAGAAAAATACAAGCTTTGATAGTAAAAAGTGAAAGATTATATAGAATTATGTAAGTGATCTAATCTAAAGAGAGAAAGCCCTATACAATTAGACTAAATATGTTTTACAATAATAAATATTACATATCATGATAATAATTTAAAACTTAAATCAATAATCTAAAAAAAAAATTAAATACTAAAATAATACATTTACTACATAGATAAAAAAATTCTAAAATATACACAACTATTTGTTTTTATATTATCAAAGTTAAAAAATTACAATAGAAGAAAACAACAATCCTAAAAAGAACAGCACATAAAACAAAAAGTTACTTACAAATTATCAACCCCATTGACTTTGAAACTACTATCAACTATACATTATTATTCCTTATAATATTAAACTATAACAGCTTACATTACAAAAAAGTTTCTCGGACACATACAAAATCTTTAAGAAAATCAAAAACTTTTTTTTGTATTGAATAATGTTGAAATAAAAGTTACAAATAAAATAAATAACAGCCCAACAAAGGGACTGAGAATAAAATGCCAACTAAAACAAACATCAACATACAAACTTAGCTAGGTAAGATGAAACAACAATAACCTAGCTGAGGAATTACAACTAATAGAATAGTATTTGACTCCAATGATGAAACTTAGCTATGAGAAAATAATAACAAACAGTTGCTAGTTGCAGCCAACATTACAACAATAATGCTTGTTGATATCATCATTTGAGGCTCATCTTCTAATTACAAAACATCAACTGGAAAAAACATTATACTTGAAATTTAAACAAGCTTTCAAGTTGTCTAGAACAATGGATGTCCCCTTCACGAAGTTGCAGAAATTGGTATTTGACCTCGTCCAAAAGCTTGTTGTATTTAGCATCCTCTCTCAGCTGAAAACACAAAGAGACAAGTTGTACCATGTTGTCAGAGTAAAACTCTAGCATTTCTACTTTTTGATGAGTATTATGATTAGAAAACATAGCTAAGCATCTACTTTTCCAAATGTGAAGCAAAATAGTTTTTCCCATAGTATCAACAACCACATTCTTACGAATCCCAACACTCAACACCGCTTCATTCCAATGTAACACATGCTCAAAAATAGAAAGGAAAAATTTAAATATAGCCTTCCATTTTTTGCCCAAAAAAATTCCAAAAAATATGTTTTAAGCTTTCAGTATGTATGCAAAAAGGTCACTTGGTTGTCTAAATCTTTAAATATTTCAATCTATCCCCCACTGGTAGTTTATGATGCAAAACTTTCCAAGCTAGGATTTGAGCATTTTCTTCCACTCTAGACCTCCAAATTTGAGCAATTAGGTTCCTCCATTTCTTTTCTCAAAATCTACACCTCCATTTGATATTAATTCTTGGGTTTAGTTCCATACTTGGAAGGAGTTCTGAGTAAATCTTCTTCAAAGGAAAGCAAAAAAATGGATATTTCTCAAGCCATAGCCAATATTTGAAGAGATTTCAATGTAGAGGAGTGCAAAGTGACATGAGTTTAGATCCATAAGAACCAATGACTTCACAAATATCACAAAAACCTTGAACCTATTATTTAAACTAAATGAATTTTTAGAGCTTTGTCAATCCACCCAATCAAGGGAATTAAAATCCCATAAATCACCAAACTAATACACACTTTTCTTGAATAGATAATGAGCTTGTTTAGGGAAGGTAATAGCCAATGGTTGTCCATGATACTATATTAGTTTGTTCTACCAAATAGATGAGGTTGTGAAGCTAAAACCATATTGTAAGGATTCCTTCCAATTTAAAAATTTGCAAACTTGTTGGCATGCCTTTCAAATAGATTGTGAAGGGTATGAGGCTTTAATATGAAAGAAAGGGGCAAAAAAAAATTTATCTAGCCACCAACACCTTGCCACTTGTTATTCATAGAAGCAAGAATAATGCAGTGATGAACTAAAATCTTCCATTGATCCTCTCTGGAGACAACTCTGATTATCCATTTTGTTGTTAAATAATTCCCTTGTGTCTTAGGATCCAAAAGACCCAATCCCCCTTTATTCTTACGTTGTACACAATGTAACCAAGAGGATTATTTAAATCCATCCTTTCCATCCCAATTAGTCCACAAAAATTGTCAAATAATTTTATTTAAGTCATCATATCCCTTTTTGGAAGACATCCAACAAGAGAAGTAAACATGAGAAGCTAAGAATATCATGTTTACCACTTGGATTTTTTAAGGTAGAGATAGAAACTTATTCCCCCAATTAAAGATTTTGCTTTTCGACTTGGCTAAGAACCAATTCCACATATCAAATAAAGTAACCCCCATTCTAAAGGGTATGCCCAAGTATCAGGTAATTTTTCCATGCCTAATTTTCTTCCATTCTTTGGGATTCTAGTGTGGGACCTGATCAAAATGAATCATGCGAAATTCAGTTTTGTGATGAGCAAGCTTTGAACCCAAGACAAAACAATACGGATTTATAACTATCAAAACATTACTTATTTTTGTTTCAGAATTTTACACAAAAAGCATGTTGTCATCAGTAAAGTATGAATTAATCACCACTACATTATTTGGAATATAAATACCTTTGATCAAATTCATATGATTAAAATTTTGCAGCAAATAACCAAGTGCATCAACAACAAGCACATAGAGAAATGGTGATAGAGGGCAGCCTTATCTGATGGAACGTTGTAAAGGGAAAGTGTCAATCAAGGAATTATTGATCACCAATTGAGCATTTGCATATTGAAACAACATTTGAACATGTTTGCATATTTTGGGACCAAAACCTAGCCATTGTAACATTTTGCTAATAAATCTCCACCGCATTTTGTCATAGGCTTTATTGAAATCAAGTTTATCAACAAAGCATCATGACCTAATTGTTGTTCCCATTCACGAGTTTTCCATGCTAGAATTAAATTTTTAAGGATATATCTTCCCTTTAGGAACCTTGTTTGATCATATCTAGCTATCCCTTTAGCCATCGGTTTGATTCTTGTAGCTAAGGCTTTCATAATAATTTTATAAGAGGTGTTAAGCAATGTTATAGGACGCCATCTAGAGACAGAGTCAGCATTCTTCCCCTTTGGAAGAAGTTTAATTAATCCTTTGTTGATATCAGGTCCTAATGAACCATGTTCCAAAGCTTCCAAAGAAACAATGTTAAAATCATCCTTAATATGTTAACACATTTTTTGATAAAATTCAACTGAAAACCCATCAAACCCCAAACTTTTATTAGGGGCCATTGAAAACACAACATGTTCCAAATCTTCTAAAGAAAGATCATGATCAAGGAATTTACTATATTCATAATCAACCTTCCTTGGAATGTGATCTTTAATAATATCTTCCAATATAAGTTGAAAATCCTGCCAATATTGGTCCTCCCTAAAAAAATTCTCATAGAAATTATAAAGCGTAGATTTAATTTCTTCTAGGTTAGTGAGAATCTACCCATTTTGCATTGCTCTAGTATATTCCTTCCTATGTTTATAATTTATGTAATTGAAGAAGTATTTAGTACCTCTATTTCCTTCTTTAATCCAATGTAGTCTAGCCCTAATTTCGGCCCCTTGCCCCTTATACATATCAAGTTTTCATAGCTGAGTTTCAATAGCAGTTATAGTTGATTGCATAGAAACATCAGTGGGGTTTGAGTTAAGCCTACTTCTATGGAATTTTGGCTTATTTTTGAGAGATTTCTCTTTACGTTTCCGCTACCATGCCAAAAAAAAATTCCAAAAGAACGTATAAAGACAACACATTGAGAAATAGCATCTTGGCACCATTCCTTAAATATTCTCCTACTTTTGGTTTGAAAATGAAACTCCAAATACCAACCAAAACAGCAATACAAAAAGAAATTTTTAAAATGTGAAGTATTAAGTTTGAAAGGCAACTTATAATCCACTTTATAAGCTTCATCCTTACAAACAACAACTTATAATCCACTTTATAAACTGCATCCTTTGAAACAACACATGATAGAAGAATGATATGAGAGGCAAATATAGTAATCAACTTTATACAAAACCCATTAGAAACTTGAATTAATTGCACATTAACAAGCCTCCTAAGTTTCCTATCAACACCCAATCTACAAGTAAACTTAAAACTAATCTGGGTACATTATTCATAACTTTCCTTATAAAAAAGTCAACAAGTATGTGGATGATAACTTTACTTTAAGAAAGGTGAACAATTGTGTTGATAAAAAACAATTTTATCGGATGTCTCGGAAGAGACAAGTGTTGATAAAAAAACAATGGGCTATCATTTCGTTTCATAGAGGGGTGTGAGCATTAAAAATAATAATAATATATACATTATCTCATTAAAAAATGGTCCACCACAAAAGCCATTGTAAAGTATTTTTGAGGTTGGTTGGAGTGAAAACATTCTCGTGTGTATAAAGCAGGATAATGCATGTGAGGACCACTCTGTCATACTTTATATTTTCACGTGGAGTGGGAGACACTCGCAAAAAGTGGCTTTGTCCTTTCTCCCCTCCATAAACATGGGTTTGATTGGCATATATGCATGGGTGTGATTTGTTGTCAAATTTGAGACTTTTACAAAATTGTGGATATGCATGTTGGGGTTCAATGAATTGTTTTTTTATTAAATATATTTATTAAACTGATAATTTTTAATGTTTGTTTACATGAAAATTTGAAATTTTTATTTTGAATTTACAAGGGTGACTTGAGTTAGGTATTGTAAAAGTACAAATGAAATTATATATGTAGAATTAATATGAAATGGAAAAAAAAAAAATTATATAAAATATAGTGGATATTATTCAACATAAATTATTAAATTTATAATATAGTAATCAGTCAATATTTAATTAAATATTTATATGTATTCTTTATGAATTTATTTATAATATTATAATTCAAATATTATAACATTTTTTATCAAATTAAGACATCTATATTACTAATTCAAAATTAAAACAATGTTTCAAAAGCCTTAGATTTAGGAAAATCTAATCTATCATGTCCTAGGGAGACTTTTGGTGAGGCAAAATTTATGAGAGTCTAGCTAGTAGCATCATTATTGTCATAATCACTAGCCAACACTACCTAACACGCTTCCCCTCCTCTAGTTGGGCAGTAAAGCTCATGTAGCCCACCAAGGCATTTTGTAATAACCCATCCCAAATTATTACTTAATTAATACTATTGCAAATGAGACATGAATATACGTGGAGTGGAAGACACTCGCAAAAATCTATAATATTATAATTCAAATATTATAATATTTTTTATCAAATTAAGATATCTATATTACTAATTCAATAAATCATCTTAGTTTGTAACATTATTGTACATAACAAAATCTATAATGATCTATTATAATATTTTATAAATGGTTGAGTCTTCAAAATGTTCTTTAGAGATTAGTTATAGAGAAATTTAATATTGTACTTATTATATATAAGATTTGTGACTATCCCTCGCAATCAATCTTTCAAACATAAGATTTGGGATTGCCCTTTGGCTTCTCCCTATCCTAAACCTTCCATACAATTTGTCTCTAGCTCACTATCTTGCATAAAAAAGGAGGAAGGGTGACTTACAACTATTAGTCACAATGTCAAAAACATTGTTAATAATGGTCATTCCCCCAAGCCTTCTTTTGGTTCTAGGGGTCAAAATTAAAACAATGTTTCAAAAGCCTCAGATATAGGAAAATCTAATCTCTCCTATCCTAGGGAGACTTTTGGTGAGGCAAAATTTATGAGAGCCTAGCTAGTAGCATCATTATTGTCATAATCACTAGCCAACACTACCTGTCATGCTTCCCCTCCTCTAGCTGGGCAGTAAAGCTCATGTAGCCCACCAAGGCATTTTGTAATAACCCATCCCAAATTATTACTTAATTAATATTATTGTAAATGAGACATGAATATATTCAAATTAAAAAGACATAACTAAGTAGCTATAGTCAA
Source organism: Sequoia sempervirens (assembly GCA_007258455.2). NCBI lineage: Eukaryota > Viridiplantae > Streptophyta > Pinopsida > Cupressales > Cupressaceae > Sequoia > Sequoia sempervirens. The sequence goes on along the minus strand of VDFB02252616.1, from coordinate 207,836,824 downwards.
TCATAGCAACACTTGTCTAATTAAAATGAGTCAAGATTCGTATATTCAATTTAAAAGTCAAATTCCAATATCAAGTTTGACTCGGCTCGTAAGGCCACAAGGTTAATACATTGTACAACTTTTACATCAAGGTTACATCATAGACTAAATAGTCGTGTATACATCTAAGTTTATTCTTGACGCTTGCCTCCACTAGTGGACGATAACATGGTTGAAGTGCTTTACCGCCCAACCACGAAGCTCACACTTCCCCAGAATTCTTCCAACTTGAAGAATACCTCGACCCTGCATGGAAAGTTTAGCAAGAGAACAATCTGCAAGGTGGAATCTAGTGTGTTCCCATACATCAACATGCAATTTCTATCTACATGTTAGAAAAGAAAATGCAAGATATATGCTACGAATGGCAGAAAGTGATATCATAGAGTTCATACATACAAAATGAACTATATTGCTTGGCCAAGCATAAGAACTTTGTTGCAACAATAAACAATAGGTTCTGTTAAAGAAAACCTATACTCTCTGAACTCCATTTCGACACTTGTCTTGGAAGGTGACTTTCTACAACACAATATTCCATAACAACTATCTACCCTCTAGCAACATCTACCCTGAGGTGCTCTAGTCTACTTAGGTATCATTGTTCTATTCAAGTAAAAGAATATTCTTCTCACATATGTCTACAAAAAAGATAATCAGTTTACTAATTTCCTCAATAAACAAAAACCAGATAGATGATTCAAATGGAATTGTACATCTCGTTATTCAGTCATATCATTCACATGACCCATGTTTACTTTCAACATAAAGCATATCCATTTAAAAATGAATTAAGAAATAAAAGAAGGTATGCCACAAGTATGTGTATGTACATAAACAAGAGTCTATGTGCATACACATATATGTTCCTACTCAAGTTATTGGTTTATGCATACATTCTAAAATAAAACCATTAAATCAGATTGCTATCACTTAATAATGTTCTATTTTTTGACGTTTCCATTGTTAAAATGTTAAGAAATAATTGAATCTAGAATTAAATCTACATTAACAATTTCTCACATACTGTTGTTTTGTTTCTATCATACAAGTTGTAATATTCAACTATGTTGTTTACATGTGATCATTTTCTCTGTTTTAAATAGAACAATACTATTTCCAACTAAAAAATTACAGAAAAAGCTATTTTTTTCACGGGTTTGTAACTAAACAATGTTGTTTCCATTAAATAGTTACTGAACAAGACTGTTTTAAGCTACACATACACTTTTACAACATAATGATGTTTATAGCAGAACATTCACTGTTTACAATAATACAATGTTGTTTCAAGCTAATTAGTTACAATTTATGACCAAACAATGTCATTTCCAATAGAACATTCATTGTTTACAATAATACAATGTTGTTTCAAGCTAAACAATTATAGTTTATGACAAAACAATATCGTTTCCATTAGAACATTCATTGTTTACAATAATACAATGTTGTTTCAATCTAAGCAGTTATAGTTTGTGACCAAACAATGTCTTTTACAGTGGTTTATGGTTGCAGTTTCATGTTCCATTGCTTCATTTTCTAAGCTATATTATTATAAATAATTGTATATAAAATTTCATGTAAGAAGTAACTAAAATGAAGTTGTTATCAACCTTTCAAAAGAGATTAAAAGAATTGGATGGCATGCTAATTGTTACTCAATAATGATAAAATGATCAAAACCATGGGATCAAACTTGACCAAGTTCAGGTTGAAACTCACATTCATAGTTTACATTCATTGTACTTCTATTGTTCTAAAATAATCTACATTCGTTGGTTACTACACAGAACATAGGGGCCGAGGCTGTGCCATAATTGCCTACCCTCGGCTTGGGTATAGTCATCCCAAAGATGACATGGGTAACATTCACTGAATGGTAGTTTAAATGGATACTCTGGGGTGTCCTAAATAGGGCGCATTGTGAACCTACTCTAAAAACAACTTCCTTAGCTCTCCAGAGTCTAGAATGTACATTCTTCTCTAGTATCTCAAAATGCTATCTGGTTCAATCTCAATACCCATTGAACCGATAATCTAAAGGATTTACTGCTAGGGCGCTCTTCACTCTCTCATAGTGCTCATCCCCTGGTAGATATTGAATCACTTGTTGTCTCAAGTTAGACCTTGTTGAGATCATGGCTACCAAATGTCTTCGTCTACTAAGAGAATCAACCAATTTGTTCTCTTTTCCCTTTATATACTCAATTATGAAGTCATACTCACTAAGGAATTCCAACCACCTTCAATGTCATGCATTAAGGTTTGGTTGAGTAAATATGTATCTCAGTACCAAGTGGTCTGTATTGAGTTCAAATGACTTCCCCAAAAGATAATGCCTCCACATCCGTAAGGCATGAATTGTTACTAATTCTAAATCACATGGTGCATAGTTCACCTCGTGTTGCTTAAGCATCCTTGATTCATATGCTACCACTTGTCTGTCTTGCATTAATACTGCTCCCAATCCCTCTCCTGAAGCATCTGTGATTACTATGAATCTCCCATTAGGATTAGGGATGGTCAGCACTGGTGTTTTCGTGAGCCTCTCCTTTAGGTGTTGGAATGCTTGCTCACATTTCTTGGTCCATTTAAACTGTGTTCCCTTTCTTTTGAGTGAGGTGATAGGAGATGCAATTTGGGAAAACCATTGCACAAACTTCCTATAGTATCTTGTGAGGCCCATGAAGCTATGGAATTTTGACACATTTTGAGGCACCGACCATTCCACAATTTCCTTGATTTTCTTGGGGTCTACAGAAACTCCTTCAGCTGAAATAATATGGCCTAAACAGTGCACCCTATCTTGATAGAATGAACACTTGGACAACTTTCCAAAGAGTTTCCTTTCTCTCAGTCGTTGGAGGACTATCCTCAAGTTCCTATCATGCACTTTGATAGAATTTGAGTAGACTAGGATGTCGTCAATGAAGATTAAAACAAAGTCATCCAAGCAGTCTTTGATACATTATTCATGAGGTTCATAAAAGTTGTTGGTGCATTAGTCAAACCAAAAGGTACCACGGTGAACTCGTAAGTTCCATATCAGGTTCTAAATGCATTCTTCAAAATATCCTCTTCCTTAATTCTCAATTGATGGTACCTTGACCTGAGATCAATTTTGGAGAACACTGTTGCTCCCTTCATTTGGTCAAAAAACTCATCAATCCTCAGGAGTGGATATCGGTTCTTGATGGTTTCCTTGTTCAACATCTAATAATCTATACACAAATGCAAGGTTCCATCCTTCTTTTTCACAAAGATAAATGGTGCTCCCCAAGGAGACACACTAGGTCTTATAAGCCCTTTGTTCAACAATTCCATTAACTAGGCCTTCAACTCATAAATTTTTGTCATGATCATCTAATAAGATGCCTAGGATTGAGGCTCAACTTCTGGTATAAGGTCAATAGAGAAATCAAATTCATGTTTCAGAGGTAACTCCATAAGTTCATCAGGGAATACATCTTGGAACTCCTTGAGAATAGGATAGTCATCTAAATACACTTCCTTGTTGTCAGGGTTACTGACATGCACAACATAAATTGCACATCCCTTTCAACGAGCCTTCTTGAGCTACATAGTAGAAATCTTTCTAAGCTCTAAGCCTCTTTGTATTCCACAAATCTCAACTAGGTTTCCATAGTCATCCAAACAATTGAATAAATTATCCTCACAGTTCACTATAGCCTTATGCTCGGTTAACCAATTTATTCCCAAAATTACATTATATAAGCCTAAAGGTGCCACATACAAGTTGACTTGTGTTTGAAAGGTTGGAAGTTCTAACTCACTGCAAAAGAGATAGGTATCTACCCTCCGATGTACTCGATTACCATACTAGAATGTCCATGAGTTTTCCATGGATCCAGGTCTAATAGGTATCTTAGATATTATTCTAGGATCTATAAAACATTTAGTAGCTCTAGTATCAATTAAGATAGAGACATATTGGCCATAGAGCTTAATTAGCGAAGATTGATACTTTGCCTATTTTTCATCCACTATAGCATGGATCTGATGATGTTGAGTATGTTGGTGTTGTGCCTATAGCACACACACCCCATTCAGAACGAGGACCCTCTTTTTCCACTTTTTCAAGGTCACTCATGTTTTCGCCTCATTTTGTGTGCCCCCTATTTTGAGTCCTAAGTGGTCATGGAGTCCTTAAGCTATCATCTTGAGCTGACCAAGTTTCACCACCCTTGATATTTTCTTGTCTTTTGCCTTTGTGGGCCTCCTCTAGCAGTTTTCCTTAAGTCCTTAAAATTGGCATCCTTTATCCTTTGTGGGTCTGCCCATGCAGGCCACCCTTAGTAGAATATCATTCTCCCTTCGTCATTTTCATGGCATCCAAGTCGAGGCATCCACTCGCATTATGGGATCCATATCCTTCACCATCGTTCCCTTCATCAAATGACCAAACGGAAAACACCTGACTGCCACCCACCCCACGGACTCCGACCTTCCCACCATCAGTAGTTTTGAAACCCACGACCACCAACCACACTGGTCACCATACATCATTAAATGCAAGTAATAAATGTCAAAATTGCTATAAATAGTAAGAGCCCAACTGTCATTTTCATTCTATTGGTCAAAAATTATCAAAGCTCTACCTTTCGATGCTTCCTTCGTGCCCATGTGATCCCGTTGTCATTCAAGCATTGCAGCCATTAGACTCTCCACAAGTTATTGCAAGATCTTTAGGAAGGTTTTTCGATGTCACACCAGTCATATGTTTTTTCGATGAGTTTTACAAAGTTATCAAAATCTTGAAGAAGAAAACCTTAAAACTGGTTAGAGGATAAAACCCCGCACAAAACCCACTTCTCAAAAATTTGAAACCCTTCAAAACTACCCATTTAGGGCCACGTGGAACTTGCCTCCTCGTGTGTTGTTCTTGAACCAAGGCGTTTGTGCCCTTGCTCACGAGATTTCCTTCACCATTGAGTGGAACCAACTGTTAAACTTAAATCTTGGCCATCGCCCTCAGCAAGTTCACCCATGTGGGTTCCCACTTACAAGTGACACCCTTGCCTTCACCGCTCCCAAAATTTAACGTGGGTCTTCCCTAACAGAAATCTCTCATTTCTCCATTGTCGATGTAACAACCATTGTAAACGGCCAACCCTTCGCTCCCTCCCACACTGTGGACCCCGCATTTCATATCATCATATAGGTTCCATGAATATGCTAAATGTAAATCCTCTTGTAGTCTAGCCTTTGTGAACCACCGTCTATGGGCTGCCTCTTTCCTTTTGTCATTCTGGGATGGCTAGGAGGCACCGTCTATCTGCATCAAGGATTCTGCACCACTGGTTTCCCTTATGCCTTGTCATGTGTAAAACAACAAAGTTTAGCCTTTGCAGGCCCTCCCTTATGGGTCGTTGCTTGTAGCCCGATGTCTTATGACTGCCCTCTTTAAACGACCATGGATAACCTGTAACCTACCCTGCGGGGCCTGAACCCGCCTCCGTCGCTTTGAGCTCCTTAAGAAATTAATGCCAAGGTCTCTCGCGGACCTGCCTATGTGGGTCACCCATTACAGACCCTCATCTTGACTTGGCCAATCCAAATGGTCATTTCCAAGCATCCTCCCGCAAGTTCCTTCCCACACCATTCTAAGGGAATTAAACTTTGAAGCTAACCCTGAATCAACCTTTAGGCCTGCAAGTGTTGTGTTATAGGTTTCCCATTACGGGATGTCACCTTGCCACTGTTGTTTGATAACGGCCATTCCTCAGCGACCTTCTGCAGCTTATCACTTGTAACCCTATGAACTACTTCAACCTTAAGAGCTAAGCGCAACCATCCTCCATGCCTGTGGGTCCCGCCATGTGGAACTCCATATACAGACCTCTACCTCACCAATGTCGTTCCAAATGGTGAAGTTCCGAACGGCCAAATATCACCTGCCTCTGCATCCTCTCGACCAGCATGACCAAAACGACTACATTGATTACTTTTGAAATCTCATAACAGATGAACCCACATCTCTAGTGCCTTAGCACCTTGGTGGGGCCCAATATGGTGCAGGTTTCTTGATGTGGGTGGTTGCATGTGGGTTACCGTGCCCTCTTCGCCACCTCCCTACTGACGTCTCCAAAACTATTGTCAACCTAAGGAAACCCACACCCATGGGCCCACATTGCTCTATCTTCCCTGAACGAAAGCCAAATGATGATTTTTGATGGATATTATGATCTTTGGAAGATGAATTACCTAATATAATAGTTGTTTTGTAGGATTTCACTAATGCTCCCCTCATTTTATACATGAATATACCTAATGCACCTTTTCTTGCAAGATTTATGGAATTAACTACAAGACCATCGGGGGTGTCCGCAGAAAAAGACAAAGGGAAGAAGACTGCCAAGGTCCCAAGTGGGAAGGAAGATAAAGACTAGATGAAATACCAATTCCACAGGGTGGAAATCACCTACAAAGTCACATCTATGTGGGACTCGATATCAGACACCAACCTCGACCAGGTTGACATACATGAATTCAGACAAAGGGTCATTGCCAATCCTACTATAAATAATGCGAAAAAGATTAGAAAGAGTGGTTTGGCTAAGGCAACCGGTTTCCTACCCACTCTTGTGGCCCCGGAGCTAGTTATGGCTTGTAGAGAAGCCTATTAGGAAAAGAGCGGGAGGATCGTTGATCGTGATGGTAAAGTGTTGGTTGACCTATCTGCCAAGTCCATAGGGAAAACATTCCACATCCATACTTTTGACCCTATGGAGGAAACAACGAAGGAATATGCAGAAAGTATGTGGAAGGTTGATCCCCTAAAATGCAAAAAGTTAATCAACTAATACTAGCTAAAAGAGAAGAGGGGGAGTGCTAACAAGGTTCCCCAAGAATTGTTTAGGAGTGACTTTTATGAAGATTACCATGACTTGGTGACATTTTTGAGTAGAGTCGTGGGAATCCCCACTACACCCTACTTCCAGAATTGGATGTTTTACTTCATAGAGGAAATTATTAGAGGAAAGACCAAGCTTCACTGGGCTAGAATGATCAGTAACACCTTGCATCAACAATTCCTGGAGGTCAAGAAGACATCCAAATTCTATATGTCCTCCTATTTAGTGTATATGTTGGTTGACCCATTTCCATACATGGGATTATTTGTTGCACAGAGCCCAACTCCAAGGATAGAACTAAAAGTGTATGACAGGCATCCACAACTCCAATACCAAAATTTCAAGAAAGACTATTTCAGGGTGAACAATGCCTTTATTGGGCATATTATCATACTTCTTGAAGGGGACATCAAGAGAAGAGTTGCACATAATTCCCATGCGTCCATCCATTGGTTCAAATTCTTGTTTATACAGTTCCCCAAGTTCACCTACATCTAGACAGAAGGCTTCTCTGAGAGGCCATAAAGCTACCCCCATATCCAAACGACTGGCTAATTTTGCTAGAAGCTTCAAGGCAACTGCAAAATGCACATAGTCTTCTCAGTGGAAAACATTGGGCACTAATACCATATTCCCTCTCATTCAAGTAGGGAATGCATGCCCTCATAGCTACCCAATGTGTTGAATATTTAGAGAAGGATATTGTTGAATATAATCTAGGGCTCCACACTACTCAGCCTAGGATGGACCCATACGACAAGTTAAAGAAGTTTGTTGGAAGGGAATACACCCACTTGCACAACATTGAATATTTTTGGGCTAACAATCGAGACGATAAAGAGGTATGCATGAGACACTATATGTGCATGACCGCATATTTGTCAAGATAGTCAAACTATTCTCGGTGTTGGATCATATCATAGAAGATGAAAACACCATCATTAATCCAAGGTACAATGTTGTTGTTAACCTACCATTACCCCTAGTAGACTAGAATGAAGAAGAGGTCAATGACCTCGATATCCTGACAAAGCCAATAGAGCATAGAACAAGGCAATGGATTGATGCATAGATTGCTCAATTGAAACTCCAAGGAGCCACTTTGACCTACGACAAGCTCGAGGATAAGCTTGAGAGCGAAACAAATAGTGGTATTGTTGCTACCCCAACTGAAGAAGCTCTAAAATCACCTCTAGCCACCAGGTCAAGGAAGAGAAAAGAAGTATCAGAGCACCAACCAAAACATAAGGTGTACTTGAGGAAGGCCTCAGAGGGTGAAACCTCAAAGAAGGAAAAGAAATCAAGTGGATTCTCTGAGATACCCACAATCTAAGAAGACCCACTACATGAAGGATAAGAAGAAGAGGCCAAGCAATGAAAGTCACCACCTACCACTGCTACTCTTGCCATGAACGCCACTACCATTTCCACTACTCCTCCTCCAATATCTCAAGCATTACCCGCTTCCTCTCTGCCCGCGGTGGACATCTCGATTCACCTTGCCTCCACCTCACCAACTACTCCAATTATGGTGAGAGATTCCTCATCTGCTATAACCTCTCCACTCTCATCTTCCTCAATGTCTCATTCCACTACGATTCCTCTAGCAGCTACAAAAACTATGCCCTCCCTTACTCTACCAAAGGCCTTTGCCTGACACATGCAAAATATACCCATGGAGCTCTTTGGAGTACTTATAAACCCTATAGTTCAGGTTGATCTAGCTCAAGCTCTTATTCATCTCCTCATCCCTCCTCTGACAGAGCTTCCAAAGATGGAGACAACCATGCAAATCTCAAAAGAACTGGAGAGACAACATAGGGAGTTCGTCAAAGAAATGGATGAGGAACAAGAGGATCACTTCAAGGATGACTATCATGAGCATCCAAAGGATCAAAATGTGACCATCGATGAGGTGGTATATGAAGAAGAAGGGTCATAGTGCTCGAAAGAAGATGTTGAGGACCCCAATACCAAATAATGGGTAGAGTCTTCTGACCAAGAGTTTGAGGAGGAATTGTACCAACAACTCAAGGATATCGAAGAGGAAGTTGAGAGGCAATCTTCTGAAGAAGAGGAGGAAATTGGTGATGACATGGAAGTATCTACAGAGCCTCCAGTAAAGGGACAATACGAAGGCCTCAATCAACATGAAGAAGCACCTCCCAAGAAGGATGAAGGATAGAAAGAAATAGAAGTTGAAGAAGAAGATAAGCCTAAATAAGAGGTTGAAATGAAAAAGAGCCCAAAAGTAGAACACCATGCAGAGATCTGGCAAGAAGAAGAAAGAGCACCTAAAAGGGAAGACAACCCTAAGGAAAATGTAGCTACCATCAGGATTCTCGAAGGAAATACCATCTTCATACAAGACTCAGATGAAGAAGAAGAAGAGAAAAGAGAGCAAGAAGCTTCAGACCACAAGGACAAGGAAATCCAGCAAGCCCAAAGAGAGGAAGGTGATCATGAATCACCAAAGGAGGGGTCTCAAATACCTGAATGGTTGGAAAGGCAACTACAGAAGAAGACCCCCACCCTCATGGATCCTAAGGAAAGGTTGGAGGCTATCCTAACATGATCTCAAATAGGAGCAAAGAAAGAAAAGAAGTCAAGAGTCAGATCCCACATCACAATGGATGCCTCAAGATCGAGGACAGTGCAAATTACCACCCCAGTGGTAGACAAAGGAGGAGTGAGTTACAATATCTCTACCATTGAACTAGGTATTGCTACAAGCGAAGAAAAGATTGATTAGCTCCAGGGGTCAATTGCCACAATTTTCCATCAGATGAGCAAGGATTAGTCTTTCAAGGAGGAGTTGAAGGCACGGGTGGCAGATGTCACTGCCTGCATACAACAATGGTCTTCTATTGAGGAGCTACCCATGACACCATTGGCCCCACCCTTGTTTCTCTCCAAAGATCACATAAGAAAGCTGGAAAAGAGAAAGAACTGGACTAAGGCTACTGAGTGGTTCTGGTGGGTGATCTACAAGGGTGATATGAGCATTGGCCATGCCGTCCAGACAACCAACAAGTTTTAGGAAGTACAAAAGCAGCTCAGAGGTATAGAGAGAATTTGTAACAACTTCCCAGCACTATATAGAATTACATATCCTAAACCTGAGGCTATCCTCAAGATGCTCGAGAAAACCTAGGAGAAGGAGTTGGCCATAGCTAAGGATGATCATTAGCTAATCAAGATGTAGAAAATGGTTTTAGACCATAGAAGAGAAGTCTTGGAGTGGGTGCTCCATGAAGTAGAGCTCAACTTAGAGTGGGTCAAAGAACACAGTGTGGATTGTGAAGAATATCTGAAGCTCTTGACAGATTACGACATGCATTTCGTCGAGTTAGACCTCAAGAAGATTAGGCCATATTTTCATAAGAACATGGAGAAAGGGTCCATAGACTCACTAATGCCAGACTTTATGGATTTTTCCGCCGGAGCCTTCACCCAATCAGAACAAGTAATCAAGAACATGCCAAAGTGTACAAAGAATTGGGAGCTAATCACTAGTAGGTCCAGGAAATTGACCTTCCAAGTGGTCCAATCAGATATCCTAGAATGGAAAAAACTTCAGGAACTGATGGGAAAATTTGTGTACGCCACTGTCTAGAAGAATCAAGGAAATCCTATCATAGATGATGAGTTCCTCATAGTGTAGTTGTAGCAAAAGGGCAATCAACTAGAAGACAAAAGTGCTACAATAACAAGGCACTAGAGGACAAAATAGGGATAAAGACAAACATGTATTTTTAAATTGTATAATATTGGGGGTAGGTGAAACCCTAATTTGTAATGAATCTTCGCCACACAATGAGATTAAATATTGCCCATTCATTTTGCTTTTTGAAAACTATAAATAGGGGGTCTCCTCTCATTTTCAATAGAGAGTTGAGTTGTAAAGACATGTTGCTGAAATTCTAATAGAAATTCATTGCTTTTGGGTGGATTCTTGAATTTCCTTCATGTTTCATGATTTGTCTCCTCATAGTTGATAGATTTGAGTATATTTAATTTGTTGTTCTATGTATTTTGCATGCTTTTAGTAATTTATTGAATGTTGTTCATTGATGTTGAAGAATACTGGTGTGATGATGCCCTTCGTTGTTCATGCTTTCCATTGTTTGTTGATGATAAACAACAGTGTAAAGCTAGGCTGAACATAGTGTAGACATGCAAAATTAGCATCATGCATTTAATTAGGTCCATTCATCGAGTAAACCAGATTCACATCCATCCACTCATCAGGTTCATCACCCATTTAAATTAAACAAATTAACTTTATTTAATCATTACCTCATTTGATTAAATAAATCAATTTTAATCAAACCATAACATTTCATCTTTCATAAACTATCTTCTAATCTCATCTCATGCAAATTAATCCACCTTTATCTTGCATCATCCCTTTAATTAAATAAATCAAACATTTATTTAATTAAATCCCAAATGAATTTTCCATCCCTTTTGATTTAAATAAATCAAATATTTAAGTCAAAAAGGTCAAACTCACCTAAGCATCATTTAAGCTAATGTAATCCTAATTAGCCTAACCTAAGCACCCATCACATCCTCTAGTTTTTCCCACTTGCACAGATAAATCATTTTAATTCATTTATAAAATCAGTATTTTCCCTCAACATGGCATCTTTGAGGAATATTCCCTCAAGTTTGAATTCAAAAACAAGTGGACATGTACATCCAACAAGGAATTTATGAGCTCTTACATGTCCCTTGCAAAGGTCAAACTCAACATTTACTCTCAAATTCAAATTTGAAATCTCCCTCTCTTTGGCACATTGACCAAAATGTGCTCATTCCTCAACCACTCACAAGTTAACAAGTGGCTTCATCTCATTGGCCTAATCTTTATCCCACATTGCTCTCTCATAAGCATTCTTTCAACTTGATAATCTTTAAATAGAGACTTCATCCTTCAACAAATCCTCCACAATCTCAAGCACAAATGCACCATTGTCAGTTGAATCCATATCATCTTAGCATTCCATATCATTCTTCATATCATATTCATAGCATTTTCATCATGGAGCTTAAGCAAGGATTGGGAAAGGGCTTCTTTCCATAGAAGCACCAATCCACTATGAGATAAATTTGGATCATGTTTTTTATATGCTTTGTTTAATTTTCTTGATTCCTTTCATTGCATGATTAACATGTTTTATTATTTCATAGGGATGTTCTTATTTTGTTTTGTTTTAAATGGAAATACTAATGTGTGTTTTGAACAAATGCAGAATTTGACATATACACATAGATTCATTGTTGCACTTCAATTTCATCTTTTATTCATGCTTTATGGTGAATGAACAGTTGAAAATCTGCAGACCTTAGAAGATAACACTAGTTTTATGATACTGTTAGTTGATTTGGTTAAGTGCAACTTAGTTATAGGAAGGTTGTCCACAGTAGTATCCTCCATTATCACTGTTCATTGGTAGTTGTAGGTCTAGGAACTTCCTCCTTTCCCTTCCCTTTTGACTTTTCTTTGAAATAGTAATATAGGAAAAGTTTCAGCATCATTGTAAAGCCAAATATGATGATAAAGTGGAGTTTTAAATTGTTGTTTTGAATTTGCAGCGATTGCACATCAACTCTAATACCTTAAGAATTCCATTTAAGAAACCAATCTCCCTCCAACTTAACATGCGTAAGGCTGCCTTGTGATTACCAGAAAATCATATGAGCCAACTGAGACATTCCAAGCAAGTCATGACCTGACACTCGAGAGACCTTGGGGTAATTTTCTACAACTTGTTTGTAGGATATTTCCTTTCAAGAGAGGTGATGTACTTATGCATTACCTATGTTGAGAAGGTGCAAGAACACCCATCAACAGAACTAGCACTAGAAGGAGAGAATTCCTTGTGTTAAGTTGGATCGAATCAGTTCATTCTCCCCTGAAAGATTTCATAGAGTTTTAAGATCCACACCAAAAAAAGGGGAATTTCAAGAGCTACAACCCCCTACCAAGGCTAAGAGAATTAAAAGAGGGGAAGTAACTTCATCCTCCTCATCTGCCCCATCCACTTCACCTCCATCCTTACCTCCTCCCTTTTTTCATCCGCACCACACTCATCCTTCTTTTCCAGCATCCACTTCTTCCTCTCAACCATCCCAAGCTGTCTTCCAACCTCACTTCCCATGCCCAGGGATTTGTCCCTACCTTAGCCCTTCAAGTCCAAGGTGCAGTCCCAACTGTTGTTGCCCCTACACATCCCCAAGTTACTATTACACAACAAGTACAACCTTTGCCTCCCTTCATGGATTGGCTAGGAAACAATCCTTCTCTGTTGTCCTTCAACAATTATCATGACATGCCAAAGAACCCAAAGGGATTTTGCATGAAGTTTCATCCTCGCGATCCACAAAGGACAGCAGAGGAACATATCATTATTTTTCAAAATACATTGAAAGACATGCAAATCAATGATGAGGACGTGGCTTGCTGACTCTTCCCTTATTCTTTGGGGGAAGAGGCCTTTTATTGGTAAATTAACCTGCCAACAGGGTCCATCACCACTTGGAACCTCTTGAAGAAAACCTTCTTGTAGAAACTTACAAGATCCCGATCAACCCTTCATATTTATATTAGTAATTCATGTCCACTCATAGGGAGGTCACCGAACCAATCAACTCTTTTAATGATTGGTTTCATCGAACATACGTGAGATTACAAGCTCCATATGTGCTTAATGATGCTTCAGCCCTGTCAGTTTATTATTCTTCCCTAGACAACCTCACCACTGTGTTGGTGAAAAGAATGTGCCCACCACCCGCTGGGTTGGTAGATGCCTACGTTGAGGTGGTAATAGCAAGCACTGACTTGGGGAAAAATATTTTTGGCTCATTCCTTCTTTGGGACCGATCACTCATCCAATACAAGTTCAAGGACTTACTCAGGCCCTAACAAATCAAACACCAATTATCAACCAAGTTCCACAGCTGCCCATGGTTCCTCACCTAGGACAACCATTGAAATAGGTGCCTCTCGTGCTTCACTATTTGTAGCCACAACAGCAACAGATTTACTCTAGCTGCCTCAAGTACCTGCATATTTACAAGGGCTTGAATACATGCAAGCTCAACAAAACCAACCAGCGATGCAGCCAGTTTTCCTCCAAACTCAAGCACCGCAACCGAGTAACACAAAGAAGTATCAGATAGATGAACTGATAGAGATGATTAGGAAAATGTCAACTGAAATGACACATTTAAGAAATTAGAACAACTAGCTGCAAGCATCCCAACGCAGCATTCATGCCAATCTCAACCAAGATAATAGAGATAACTGTGATGTAGGTACATCTGGGAAAAATTATGAAAGTGGACAGGATTCCAACTAGAATTTTGAAAGGAGGCCTTCACAAAGACATAATTGGACCTGGAATGAGGCCTCACAATGGAGGCATTCCCACCCCTCTTGACCAACCAGCTAACACAGACAAATTGACAAGTGAAGTGTACTTAGCTGAGGCAGCTTTGTCCAGATGGTGCCAGATCCATAAAACAAATAAGCATTCTGAGTTGGACTGCCCCAAGTTCTAGACAACTGCAAAATCTTTCAAGTAGAATTCCAGAATGTCATCGATAGTGCTAGTTGTAGGGACACAGTCCCATATGAACCTTATGACTCCTTCGTGCTCATGGTTAATCAAGCCCCCCTTCCATGACATGAAAGCAACGTGCCCGAAAAGAAGATCGCTCCCTCAGAAGACAAAGAAGTGAAAGAGGTAAGTAATGAAGACACTTTATCTCAGCTCTTTACTTCAGTAGACAATGGTCCAATAGATGAAGAAGAGTCATGTGAGGATGAAGTTCAAATGTTTCATCAAAGAGCGACCTTGTATAACTTAAGGAATAGGCAAGCGGGTGGCCCATTCATGACCTCTATTTCACCTAATAACTTTAGCACTCCACCTAATCCAAACGCTAGCAACAATCTAGGTTACCCTCATGTGCCCACTCAATACATTAACAAGAACAAACAACCAAATCAAATGCAAAACCAGTCTGCTAGCTCTTCCTAAGGAAATTCCTTTGAGGCTGAAATTGAACAAATGGGTGAATATGTCACTGAATAATTCAAGAAGGTCAAAATAAGTTTCTTTGCCTTCAAATTTCTTAAAGTCCCTGCAATTAGGAATGCCTTATTTAGAATGGTTAACAAGACTGCCTCTTCTACGTCAACACAAGAGGTATATGCCAAGAGAGTCTCTTTTGATGAATCACAAAATGAGCCTATAATCCAAGAAATCCTAGGCAAGAAAATAGATGCACCCTCACATCAGCAAGTTGGAAAGCGACCTGCTAAGGAGAAAAACCAAGTGCAAACCAAAGAAAAGACTAATGAGAAAGATAAGAATCAAGTAGCTCAAGTAGATGCACCCATGGGTTTATTCTAGGGGAAGTTAGAAACACCTCCCTTCCTCACAACAATCAGAATATTTGAGAACCTACAAAGCTACCTGCTTGATTCAGGGGCATCGGCCAATGTAATGTCGCTTGCTATATGCAAGACTCTAGGAATAGTCCCCACTCCTTCTAGGTGAAAGGTGACCCAACTAGATAAAACCGAGGTGAATATAGTTGGAAAAATTAACCGAATCCCTATGTCGATTGTTGCAAACTCGAGAGTGCAGCAAGTTATTGATATTCAAGTTGCAGATATCTCGGACACATATGGCATAATACTGGGACAAGACTTCCCTAAGGCATTAAATAGATATGCCGCAATTGAATTCTCCCACCTATGGATTCCAAGGAAAGGACTTCCAAATCATATCCGTATAGATCAGGAGTCGCACATGAAATTTATGATTACGGAGTATAACAATACCAATGATGTATTGTTTGCTTAAATGGGGTCGGGCAATTGCTACCTTGTGGCATGCCAAGAGGGATCAAAGCCTCCAAAAGAGGAAGAGACTGAAGAAGTCATCTTGGTTTTGTGTAGCCCCCCTACGGATTTAACTTCCACACCTCATAGTACAGAAATGCTAGCTGAGTCAGATGACGAGGAATCCAATGAAGATGACAATTTGGGATTATTGGATGGGTTCCAAAAATTTATTGAGAAATGTGTGCAAGATCAACTTAGCTTAGGAACGAGGATGGATTTCCAAGAGCTCCTATTGCCCAGTTGGTGTAGCCTTCATAATGGTTCCCACTCAAAATTTGAATGTTGCCTTTGTCAGACGGCAGTTGCTCACATCAGTGGACAAGCTTCACAAAAGGAGCAACCCCAAACTGAAATATTTTACTATGGTAATGTTGAGTTTGTGCCTTCCCAAAAAATTTTAGATGCAAGTGTGCAACCAAGGAAAGATGAATGTATGATGAGCCCTTGATTCGAGGAATCCCCCAAGTTTTGGACACTACACTTTGATGGATCTAAGTCCAAACAAGGAGTGGGAGTTGGGTTTGAACTCATCAGCCCCATAGGTAAGACCTACTTCGCTGCTCACAGGCTTCAATTTTATTGTATGAATAATGTAGTGGAGTACAAAGCACTAGTCCATGGTCTTTTCATGGCTTTAAGGAAAAGGGTCAAAATGCTACAAGTCTTTGGTGACTCAGAGATAGTAGTAAATCAAGTCAGGAAGTTGTATTCCTGCAATGATAGAAGGCTAGCAAACTACATATATAGGGTTTTGGATATTTTAGAGAGCTTAGATACATTTAATATTCAATTGATCCCTCACTCCCAGAATCACAACGTTGATGCCTTAACTCAGGCAGCCAATACTCTCCAACCTCTGTCACTTTCTAGCCTCAAAAGGTTTACTGTTGAGCTTACCTCCATCTCGTCGGTGTTAGACAATGTTACCAATTTCCAAGTATTCAATGATGATAATCACATATTTTTCTTCATTACCAATTCTTATGTGTTCACAACCCAAATAATTGATGAGGAAAAGCTTGAAGAGGCTGAATTGGATATAGAAGGGATCATCAACTTCAAAAAAAACACAATTCCCAAGGGTATGGTTCAACTTCAACAAATTTTTGACTTGGATCAAATCAGAGATTAGGATCAGTAATCAAAGAAGGATTCCATCGATAATCAGTGTGACACTCACAATCTTGGCTCAGTCGAGGAGGTTAAGAATGTGGTCATTGGAAAAGTATGCATGCCAGAAGAGAAGAAAGGGATACTTGATGCCTTATGAAAGTACCATGATGTGATCGCCTAGAGCTATTAGGATTTGAAAATGTATGACACATCAATCATCATGCACACCATTCCCCTTAAGTCGGACATGCATCCTTTTCGGAAGTGAAAGTGTCCCATCAATGCTTTATTGGAACCCATCATCTACAAGGAGGTTCAAAAGCTGATGTCTACCAAAATTATTTTCCCAATTAGGCACTCTACATGGGTAGCCAACTAGTCCCGGTCAGGAAAAAAAATAGAGAAATCAGATTATGTGTAGACTTTCACAAACTAAACAAAGCTTCAGAGAAGGAAAATTATCCAGTGCCCTCATTGGATGAGGTGTTACAGATCATCAAGATATCTCAAATGATTTCTTTCCTAGATGGATACACTGGGTATAATCAGGTAATGGTAGAATATGAGGATAGGCACGAAACAACGTTCACCACCAAGTGGGGAACCTTTGCATACAGGAGAATTCCATTTGGGCTCATCAATGTTGGCACCACTTTCCAACACGCAATGGATATAGCCTTTAAAGATATAATTGGAAAGTGCATTATCATCTACATGGATGATCTCACAATGTTCTCAAAGAAGTGAGGTGATCATGTTTCTTATTTATGCAAAGTTTTTCAGAAGTGTAGGGAATTTGGGATTTCCCTGAATCCGAAGAAGTGCATCTTTGGATTCACAGAGGGAAAGTTGCTTGGCCATGTAATCTTAGAGAAAAGAATCTCAATAGACCCCAAGCATATTCAAGCTATCCTAAAAATTCAGCTGCCAGTTAACAAGAATGAATTGAAATCTTTCTTTGGAAAGATAAACTTTATCAAAAAATTCATCACTAGCTTTGCTAAGATAGTCAAGTCGCTCAATGCTATGCTAAAGCAGGACACCAAAGTCGAGTGGACATCGAAGGCCAAGCAAGCCTTTGAGGAATTTAAGAAATCAATTGTTGATGCACCCATACTGGTTATTCTAAACTACCTGAAGCCATTCTACATCTACTCATTCACTTCAAACTATTCTTGTGCCAGCATATTGACTCAAAAGGATGATGAAGGGAGTGAGCACCCAATTTCCTTCATGAGTGCTCCATTAAAATATGTAGAGCTAAGATGTCATAGTGTGGAAAAGAAAGCATATTCCCTAGTTAGAGGGGTCAAGAAATTTAGACATTACATCTTACGGAATAGGTGTTTTCCATATTGCCTAACCCAGTAGTAAAAACATTGTTGATGCAGAATGAGTTGGGAGAAAGAAGGGGAAAATGGGTTACCTTGCTATAGGAATATGACATGGAGATTCAGCCTATGAAGCTAGTATGAGGATAGGCCCTCACCTGAACAATAGTTGAAACATTGGCTGAGGCCAGACCCGAGCTCACTATCCAACAATATCAGCTTCAAGATGTCTCCCCTGGAGAATGGTATGACGACATTGTCTACTACCTGCTCAATAATAAGTGCTCGTCTCGCCTGCAGGGAGTCTAAAAATATGCTCTCTGGCTGAAAAGTAACAGCTACATGTTGCAGGGCTCTATATTACACAAGAGGAATCATGAAGGGGTCTATCTCAGATACCTTGGAAAAGGGGAGGTAGCACAGGTGTTGAAAAAGTTTCATGATAAATTTGGCACCGGTCGTGGATCTGGCCCTTCCACCACTCATCAAATCTATGACCTGTGCCAAATTTATCATGAAACTTAGGGATCCCTACGCTCCAGTTTTTCAACACATTTTATGAAGAGGGAGACCATCGAGATGCTCGTTTAGCTAAACTGCTCCACTTAGAAGAAGTTCGTGACCGAGCTATTGAATTTTTTTCCAAACATCAGGGCGTAGTTAAAAGATTGTCTGATCATCGAGCCAAGATTAAGGCCTTTAGAATTATTGATTTAGTCCTATGTTGGGACAAAGCCTACAAAAAGAAAGTGGGACATGACAAATTTGACAAGCTCTGGCTTGGCCCCTTTCAGATCTCTGAAATTTTAGGAGATAATGCTTTCGACCTCAAGACACTAATTGGTGAAGATGTCTCATTGCCCATCAATGGGAAACACCTCAAGCATTATTTCCTTTTCTAAGTTGTTTTGAGCTAGCCTTTGTAAATACTTGTATATAGGTTAGTTTAGGTTTCCTTTGTTTCACCATCTTGCTTTGCTTCTATTTTTCTCATTCTCCCAGCTGTCTCATTTTGCTAAGGGTGTTCCTTTGTTTCTGATGTGGCGGTCATGCTCAGTTTGACGAATGGTTCACTTTGCTGCCCACTCTTTGTATTCTCTGGATAAATATTCACTCCCAACTATTGATCTCTGATTGCTTCTATGGAATGGTTTCCTTATTTGAACTTTGACTTGACCTAGAACATGACCCTTGGTTGAATCTTCTCACACTTGTCTCAGATCACGCATGAAACACACACAAAATTATTTCTGAAGAGCTATACAGTGGTTGTTATGAGGGGCAGGCAAGTGAAAATCTTAAGTCTATTCTACTGATCACTGTGATTCCAAACACATAGTAGGCTTCGATGCTTACGTAGTTGAGCAAAAGAAAGATCACCAAAAGAAAATATTTAAAAAGGAAAGAAAGGAAGAAATTAATGAAAATAAAGCAACTATGTGGGTGTGCAAACAACTCTATCGGGGCTATGGATACCTGATTGGCAATAGAGCAATGTTCATGGGATCACAACGACAACTCCGTCGGGGAAATGGATGCCTAACTGGCAATAGAGCAATGTCCAAGTCATTTTTGGGGATAGCCAATTTACGTAGCTTGCTTTGCTTGATTAATGGTCACTCATTATATTTTTTGAAGAAGAGAATGAATTCACCACGTACACACACTTCTGAGATGTTCCTATGATCTAATTCAACTAAGGATTCTTGTTCTCCTTTGAGTTCCTCAGTTCACTTATGGAAACCGGCTCCTAGTCGGCGAAACCAGAGATTTTGGGTTCTAAATGAATCTTTATCCTTAGAATGCTCAAGAGAGTTCTCCTAGTGGAGTCACCATTTGTTGTGCCTATAACACACATGCTCTGTTCAGAATGGGGACCCTCTTTTTCTACCTTTTTTAGGTCACTCTTACCTTCACCTTATTTTTTGTGCCCCCTATTTTGAGTCCTAAGAGGTCATGGATTCCTTAAGCTATCATCTTGACTTGACCAAGTTTCACCACCCTTGAAATTTTCTTGTCTTTTTCCTTTGTGGGCCTCCTCTAGCAATTTTCCTTAAGTCCTTAAAACTAGTGTCCTTTATCCTTTACGGGTCAGCCCATGCAGGTCGCCCTTGGTAGAATACCGTTCTCCTTTCACCATTTTCAAAATGTCAAAGTCGGGTTGTCCACTTGCATTACAGGATCTGCATCATTCACCACCGTTCCCTTCATCGACTAACCAAATGGAAAACGCCTGACTGTTGTCTTCCCCATGGGCTCTGACCTTCCCACCACCGATAGTTTTGAAACTTGCACCCACCAAACACGTCAGTCATCGTACATCATTAATTGCAAATAATAAATGCCAAAATTGCTATAAATAGTAAGATCTCGACTATCATTTTCACTTCATTGGTCAGAAATTGTCAGAGCTCTGCCTTCCAATGTTTCCTTTGTGCCCACATGATCCCGTTGTTGTTCAAGCATTGCAATTGTCAGACTCTCCACAAGCTCTTGCAGGATCTTTAGGTAGGTTATTCGCTACCACACTAGTCATGTGTTTTTTCGATGAGTTTTACAAAGTTATCAAAATCTTGAAGAAGAAAACCTTAAAACTGGTTAGAGGATAAAACCCCGCACAAAACCCACTTCTCAAAAATTTGAAACCCTTCAAAACTGGCCATTTAGGGCCACAAGAAACTTGCCTCCTTGTTCATCATTCTTGAACTAGGTCGTTTGTGCCCTTGTGGCCCACGAGATGTCCTTCATTGTTGAGTGGAACCAACCATTAAACTTAAATCTCGGACATCGCCCTCGACAGATCCGCCCATGTGAGTTCACGCTTGTGGGTGGTACACTTGCCTTCGCCGCTCTTGAGCTGTCACGGGGGTCTTCCCTCATGAAACTCTATTTCTCTGCCATCGCTGTAACAACCATCGTAAACAGCCAACCCTTTCACTCCCTCCCGCGTTGTGGACCCTACATTTCATATTGCCATCTAGGTTCCAAGAAAATGTTAAGTGTAAATCCTCTTGCGGGCTATCCTTTGTGAATTGCCGCCCATGGGCCACCTCTTTCCTTTCGTCATTCTAGGACAGCTAGTAGGCATTGTCTATCTGCATTACAGATTTTACTCCATTGGTTTCCCTTCAACCTTGTCATTTGTAAAACAACTAATTTTAGCCTTTGTGGGCCCTCCCTTGCGGCTCGCCACCTACGACCCGTCGTCTTATGATCGCCCTCTTTAAACGACCATGCCTAACTTATAGCTCACCCTGCGGGGCCTGAACCCACCTCTGTCGCTCTAACCCCATCAAGAAATTAACACCGGGGTCTCTCACGGACCCTCCTATGTGGGTCACCCATTGCAGACCGTCGTCTCATCTTGGCTGATCCAGACGGTTGTTGCTTAGCATCCTCTTGTGGGTTCCTTCCCTCACCATTCTAAGGGACTTAAACTTTGAAACTAACCTTGAACGGGCCTTTGGGCCTATGGGTGCCACATTGCAGGCCGCCCATTGCAGGATGCCCTCTTGCCATCACCGTTTAAGAATGCCCATTCCTCATCGACCTTCCGTAGCTTCCTACCTGCAACCCTATGAACGACTTGAATCTTATGAGCTAGTCGTGACTGTCCTCCATGCCTAGGGGTCTTGCAATACGAGACTCCATACATAGATCGCCACCTCGCTAATACCATTCCAAATGGCAGAGTTCCAAATGGCCAAAACACCACCTGCCTTTGCACCCTCTTGACCTGCATGACCAAAATGACTGCATTGAGCACTTTTGAAATCTCATAACCAATGAACCCACATGTCTAATGCCTTAGCACCTTGGTGGGCCCTAGTATGGTGTGGGAATCTTGATGTGGGTGGTTGCATGCAGGTCATCATGCCCTCTTCACTACCTCCCTATTTCCTTCTCAAAATGGTTGCCAACCCAAGGAAACTTGCATCCTTGGGCCTACATTGCTCTATCTTCCCCGAAAAAAATTCAAATAATGATTTTTGATGGATATTATGATCTTTCAAAGATGAATTACTTGATCTAACAACTGTTTTGTAGGATTTCACTAATGCTCCCCTCATTTTATACATGAATATGCCTAATGCACCTTTGCTTGCAGGATTTATGGAATCAACTACAAGACTATTGGGGGTGTTCGAAGAAAAAGACAAAGGGAAGAAGACTGCCAAGGTCCCAAGAGGGAAGGAAGATAAATACTAGATGAAATACCAGTTCCATGGGGTGGAAATCACCTCCAAAGTGACATCTTTGTGGGACTCGATATTAGAAACCAACCTTAGCCAGGTTGACATAGATGAATTCAAACAAAAGTTCATTGCTAATCCTACTATAGATAATCAAATAAGATCAAAAAGAGTGGTTTGGCTAAGGTAGTCGGTTTCTCGCCCGCTCTTCTGGCCCCAGAGCTAGTGATGGCTTATATAGAAGCCTATCAAGAAAAGAGCAGGAGGATCGTTGATCGCGATGATAGAGTGTTGGTTGACCTATCTGCCAGGTCCATAGGGAAAACATTCCACATACCTACTTTTGACCCTATGGAGGAAACAACGAAGGAATATGCAGAAAGTATGTGGAAGGTTGATCCCCTAAAATGAAAAAAGTTAATCAACCAATACTAGCTAAAAGAGAAGAGGGGGAGTGCTAACAAAGTGCCCCAAGAGGTGTTCAAGAGCGAATTTTGTGAAGATTACCGTGACTTGGTAACATTTTTTAGCAGAGTCATGGGCATCCCCACTACACCCTACTTCTAGGATTGGATGTTTTACTTCATAGAGGAAATTATTAGAGGAAAGACCAAGTTTCACTGGGTTGGAATGATCAGTAACACCTTGCATTAGCAATTCCTATAGGTCAAGAAGACCTCCCAATTCTATATGACCTCCTATTTAGTGTATCTGTTGGTTGACCCATTTCCATATAGGGGATTATTTATTGCACAGATCCCAACTCCAAGAAGAGAATTGAAGGTGTATGATAGGCATCCACAACTTCAATACTGAAATTTCAAGAAAAACTACTACAGGGTGAATGATGCCTTTATTGGCATATTATCAGAATTCTCAGAGGGAACTTTCAAGGAAGAGTCACACACAGTGCCCGTGCGTTCATCCATCGATTCAAATTATTGTTTATACAGTTCCCCAAATTCACCTACATCTAGATAGAAGGCTTCTCTAAGAGGCCATACAAGTTTCCACCGTATCCAAACGACTGGCTAATTTTGCTAGAAGTCTCAAGGTAGTTGCAAAATGCACACTCTTCTTAGTGGAAAACATCGGGCAACAATACCATATCCCCTCACATTCAGGTAGGTAATGTATGCCCTCGCAGCTGCCCAATGTGCTAAATATTCATAGAAGGTGATTGTTGAATATAATTCGGGGCTCCACACTGCTCAGCCCAAGATGGACCCATATGACAAGTTAAAGAAGTTTGTTGGAAGGGAATACGCCCACTTGCACAACATTGAAGATTTTTGGGCTAACTGTCGAAATGATAAAGAGATATGCATGAGACACTATATGCGTATGACCACATACTTTGTCAAGACAATCAATCTATTCCTAGTGATAGATTAGATTGCAAAAGATGAAAACATCGTCATTGATCCAAGGTACGATGTTGTTGCTAACCTGCCATTACCCCTCATAGACTAGAATGAAGAAGAGGTCAATGACCTTGATATCTTGAAAAATCCAATAGAGCATAGAACAAGGCAATGGATCAATGCACAGATTGTTCAGATGAAACTCCAAGGAGCCACTTTGACCTACGGCGAGCTCGAGGATGAGCTCGAGAGTGAAACAGAATGTGGGACTATTGCTGCCCCATCTGAAGAAGCTTTGAAATCTCCTCCAGCCACTAGGTCAAGGAAGAGAAAAGAAGTATTGGAGCACCAACCAGAACATAAGGTGTATTCGAGAAAGGCCTTAGAGGGTGAAACCTCAAAGAAGGAAAATAAATCAAGCGGATTCTCTTACATTCCCACAATCCAAGAAGACCCACTACATGAAGGAGAAGAAGAAGAGGCCAATCAACCAAAGTTACCACCTTCTACCTCTACTCTTTCCATGACTGCCATTTCCATTCCACTACTTCTCTAGCATATCAAGCATTATCCACTTCCTTTCTGCCTGCAGTGGGCATCTCAGTTCACCTTGCCTCCACCTCTCCAACTGCTCCAATTATGGTGAGAGATTCCTCGTCCACTATAACCTATCCACTATCATCCTCCCCAATGTCTCCTTCCATTATGATTCCTCTAGTAGCTACAACAACTATGCCCTCCCTTACTCTACCAGAGGCCTTTTCTCGACACATGCAAAATATACCCATGGAGCTCTTTGGAGTACTAATGAACCCTGCAATTCAGGATGCTTTGGTTCAAGTTGTTGTTAGTCTCCCCATCCCTCCTCTAATAGAGCCACCAAAGATGGAGGCAACCATGCAGATCTCAAAAGAACTGGAGAGACAACAAAGGGAAGTCGCCAAAGAAATGGATGAGGAACACAAGGATCCCTTCAAGGATGACTATCATGAGCACCTAAAGCATCAGAACGTGACCATCGATGAGGTGGTATATGAAGAAGAAGGGTGATAGTCCTGGAAAGAAGATGTTGAGGACCCCAGTACCAAATATGTGGTAGAGTCTTTTGACCAAGAGTTTGACGAGGAATTGTCAGAACAACAAAAGGATATTAGAGAGGAAGTTGAGAGGCAGTTTTCTGAAGAAAAGGAGGAAAGTAGTGATGACATGGAAGTATCTACAGATCCTCTAGTAAAGGGACAATACAAAGGCCTCGATCAAAAAGAAGCACCTCCCAAGAAGGAGGAAGGAGAGAAATAAACTGAAGTTGAAGAAGAAGATAAGCCTGAAGTAGAGGTTGAAATGAAAAAGAGCCCAAAAGTAGAACACCATATAGAGCTCTAACAAGAAGAAGAAAGAGAACCTGAAAGGGAAGACAACCCTAAGGAAAATGTAGCTACCACTAGGCTACTCGAAGGAAATACCATCTTCATACAAGACTCAGATGAACAAGAAGAAGAAGAAGAGAAAATATAGCAAGAAGCTTTAGACCATGAGGATAGGGAAATCCAACATGCTCAAAGAGAGGAAGGTGATCATGAATCACCAAAGGAGGGGTCTCAAATGCCTAAGTGGTTAGTAAGGCAACTACAGAAGAAGACCCCCACCCTCATGGATCCTAAGGAAAGGCTAGATGCTATCCTAGCACGAGCTCAAATAGGAGCAAAGAAAGAAAAGTAGTTGAGAGTCAAATCCTGCATCACAATGGATGCCTCAAGATTGAGGATGGTGCAAATTTCCACCCCAGTGGTAGACAAAAGAGAAGGAGTGAGTTACAATATCTCTACCATTGATCTGGGTATTGCTACAAGGGAGCAAAAGATCGATCAGCTCCAGGGGTTGGTTGCCATAATTTTCCATCAAATGAGAAAGGATTAGTACTCCAAGGAGGAGTTGAAGGCACAGGTGGTGGACCTCACTGCCTACATATAATAATGGTCTTCTATTGAGGAGGTACCCATGGCATCATTGGCCCACCCTTGCTTCTCTCCAACGATCACATAAACAAGTTGGAAAAGAGAAAGAACTAGACCAAGGCTACTAAGGAGTGGTTTTAGAGGGTGATCTACAATGATGATATGGGCATTAGCGATGTCGTCCAGACAGTCAACAAGTTTTAGGAAGTACAAAAGCAGCTTGAAGGTACAGAGAGAATTTGTAACAACTTCCTATAACTATATAGAATTACATATCCTAAACTTGAGGCTATCCTCAGTATGCCCGAGCAAAACCTGGCAGAAGGAGTTGGCCATAGTGAAGGATGATCATTGGCTAGTTGAGACATAGAAAATGGGTTTAGACCATAGTAGAGAAGTCCTGGAGTGGGTGCTCCATGAAGTGGAGCTCAACTTAGAGTGGGTTAAAGAACACAGGGTAGATTGTGAAGAGTATCTAAAGCTCATGATGGATTACGACATGCCTAAATTCAAGCTAGACCCCTAGAAGATTAGGCCATATTTTCATAAGAAAATGGAGAACAGATCCACAGAGTCACTAACATTAGACTTTATGGATTTTGTTGCCTGAGCCTTCACCCAATCAGAATAGGTAATCAAGAACATGCTAAAGTGTAGAAAGAATTGGGAGCTAATCACTAGCAAGTCCAAAAAATTGACCTTCCAAGTGCTCCAATTAGATATCCTAGAATGGAACAAACTTTAGGTGTTTATGGGAAAATTCGTGGAGTATGCCACTGTCCAGAAGAATCAAGGAAATCATGTCATAGATGATGAGTTCCTCACAGTGCAGTTGCAACAAAAGGGAAATCAACTAGAAGACAAAAGTGTTATAGTAACAAGGCACTAGAGGACAAAATAGGGATAAAAACAAAATTGTATTTTTAAATTGTATAATACTAGTGGTAGGTGAAATCCTAATTTATAATGAATCTTGGCCACACAATGAGATTAAATCTTGGACATTCATTTTTCTTTTTGAAAACTATAGATAGGGTGTCTCCTCTCATTTTCAAGAGAGAGATGAGTTGTTGTAAAGACATGTTGAAATTCTAATAGAAATTCATTGCTTTTGGGTAGATTCTTGAGTTTCCTTCATGTTTCATGATTTTTCTCCTCGTAGTTGATAGATTTGAGTAGATTTAGTTTGTTGTTCTATGTATTTTGCATGATTTTAGTAAATTATTGAATGCTGTTCATTGATGTTGAAGATTACTGTTGTGTTGATGCCCTTCCTTGTTCATGCTTTTTGTTGTTTGTTGATGATAAACAGCAGTGTAAAGCTAGTCTGAACATAGATTCATTGTTGCACTTCAATTTCATCTTTTATTCATGATGTATGGTGAATAAACAGTTGAAAATTTGCAAACCTTAGAAGATAGCACTAGTTTCATGATACTGTTAGCTAATTTGGTTAAGTGGAACTTAGTTTCAGGAAGGTTTTCCATTCTAGTATCCTCCATTATCATTGTTGATTGGTAGTTATAGGTCTAGCAACTTCCTCCTTTCCCTTCCCTTTTGATTTTTCTTTGAAATAGTAATTTAGGCAGAGTTCCAACATCATTGTAAAGCCATATTTGATGATAAAATGGAGTTTTAAACTGTTGTTTTGAATTCTTATCCATCATCTTTATCCTTTCATCATCATGAATTCTTATCCTCCATCAATAGTGGTCAAGGGAAACCCTAATTACGTCAATGATGATAATGAAAGTCTTGTTGATCAAGAGGTATACGACATAGATCCCCTTGACACTATCATTGCTAGTAAGCTTTCCCCACCCACATTCCAAAATCCAATCACCCCATCGAGTTATCCCATCATGGCTAATCACACTCCTTATGCTACCTTTGACAAGGGATGTCCATCATATCCATCATATCCTTCATCTACATCATCCCCTTATCCTAGTTTGCCATCACAATACCCCTATCTTGATCCCCCATCCACATCCTCTTATCTCAATCCTTCATCCACATGTACCCACTACCCTAATCTTCCATACCAATCCGCTCAGCCTAATCCTACGTTCACACCTTCCTATCCTAGTCAAACACACCCATCGACTTACCCTAATCCAACATCCGCATCTCCCTATATTAATCCAACACCTGCATCTTCCCATCCTAATCCACCATCCCAATACCTTTATTACAACACGCCGCCCATATCTTCTACCAACGATCCACCGTCCAAGTCATCCTATCCTAATTCCCCATGCCCATATCCTTACCTTAATCCTCCATCCAGTCTTAATCTTCCATCTAATCCTAGTACACTAATCCATAAACCTTCATCCACACCCACCTCGCCATCTTAGCCTAGCGTATTCAAGTTTCTCTAAGGACTTATAGCAAAGGAAACATCCCCTACTCCACACATTGCAGTCGTGGAACCATGCCATCCCAACCCATCATCCATGGTCGTTAGTGATGATACCCTTCTCCATCCAACACCTATCATTGATGATACCATCACATCCTCTGAATCCACTAGTCCCCATCTCCTACCATCATATCCTCTGAATCCACTGAGTCCCCATCTCCTACCATCACATCCATTGAACACCCACCCCCTACTCTGAGAGCCGTCCAATCTATCGACGATGCACGAATCCGATCCACTTCTCCCACTCTTAGTGTCACTAAAGTCCATTTCGATGACTGCATTGAATCCTCCATCCTTCCATCTCCCCAACTAGAAGAGTCTATTCAACACTCTGTCATCCTGCCATCCACACAAGATGAGTCATGTCAAGAGTCTAATCCAAAGCATGCTATCATATCCCCTCCTCCAGATCAAGATCCTACCATCCCATCTAGTCTACTGCAAGATCATAGTCCCCCATCCATTCCATCCCATGATCCTCTTGACATTCAAGATTCTACCACTCCATCTCCATCTCCATTGCATGAGCCTGCTATGACAAAATCAGATCCTATCATATCCCCTACTCCCTCTCTAGATACCACCCATCCAAATGTTGTTATCCCATCATCTCCTTCTCAGGATCCCCCATCATCGCCTAAAAATGCTATCCCCACACCGCTTGCATATCCCCTTGGTACTCTCACATTCTTCCATGGTGGCCTCCTTGCAGAAGAAAAAAACAGTGTATATCACCCATCATCCCCCACCTAATAATGGACTCGCATCATGTTTTCAGAATAACAAAAATCCTATCATGGATTGAATGCTCAAGAACATGAACTATCAAGGAAAAGGTCTAGGCCTTCACGAGCAAGGTATTTTAGAGCCCATCCAAGTCAAAGAACAAATCAGCATGCAAGGTCTTGGATCTATTCCCCAAGACTCACAATCTAAACACGTTGGTACAACCTCTAGATGTCCTCAACGAGCCTTTTCCAAAAGAAATGTCGGCTCTTCACATCGCTCCACCAAATCATATGTTGCAATCCCTCCTCCTCTATTGTATCACCTCAAAACAACCATCCATATTCCTCCTTCATCTGCTCCATCCATCTTGGGTCCTTACATCCCTCCATCCACCATATCCCATCCTTCATCTACTCCATCTTTGGGTTCTTATGTCCCTCCACCCACTCCATTTACTTTGGGTCCATATATCCCAAAATCCCCTCCTCCATCTCATCCTTTTATCCATCCAACGCCTATCCATGTCATCCATCATAAACATCCTAATCAGGATCAACAAAGGCACATACCTACACATTCTCCATCTACACGTAATCCTCATAATCCTACCTCCACCACTCCACATCATCCATCTTCTCACAACCATCCCATTGCTAGTATGAGCACTTTGGATGCTAGAGGAAAAATGCATCAATCTAAACACCCACATGAATCTAAAGCTTCTCATGTCCCCTCTAAAATACATGGTAAAGAAAAGAAAAAGAAAATCCAAAATCAAAATCGAATCTATAGCTCGCAAAGAGCCACCAAAGAAAAGATCAAAACCATGTGGATCCCAAAGAAAAAAGACGCAATGCCATTAAATGAAAAATCTGTAAGAACATCCAAAGTTGCTCATCCAAAAGCTAATCCTTTTCATCCACCCTCTCCTACATCTATTTTGGGTCCCTATGTCCCAAAATACACTATTTCGTCTCCTCCATTATCCCCGCATTCTCCATCCATTAATCCTTTTATCTTTTCACATCCACCACCACATGTGCCAATGTTGATCCTAAACACATCTCCCCATCACATATCCACCCCATCGTTCCATCCATACACTTTCCAACATCCCACCCATTATCCCACGTATCTCCCCCATCAAATCCCTCTAATTCATCCTCTTGCATAATCCATTTATTCTCATAAGATTGTACCAACAACCAATAGTCGGTTCGAACATGGGCTCTTAATACCTGATATAGAACTTGATGCTTGAGTCCTTCACCCATATCCTTATCGCATGTCTTCTAAAACCACTTATTTTCCTCCCTATCCTTATCCATCTCCTTTCGCATGTTATCCAAAAATCCAGAAAAGTCAAAAACTCCAAAAAAAAAAAAAAAAAAATAGTAAAGAGAAATAATCCATCCAATGGTGAAAACTTGGAAAACAAGCACCTTGGATAAGTACCATGATGAAAACCTGGAAAATAGGCATCATGCGTAAATCCCTATCTGTACTTAGGGGCAGCTTCTTGATATGAATTTCCTCCATCCGCTATGCTTCCTGCTACGCTTTCGGTTATGCACCCATCTTCTTGCTATACATCATTTTCATCCATCCCCTCCACCCTATTGAGCTTACACATCATGTTTGGCATATCTCATTTATCCCAATCCTTCCATCCTCCTTGTGATCTTGATAACAATGGGGCAAACATATAAGCATGTTTTGGACACCTCTTAGCATACATTCCCCTCATCTGCACACTATCCCAACTATCATTCACCCTCAATCTCCCTTCCTTATCCTTGCATCCTATCTTCATCCATATCACTCCTTTATTTTCCTATCCTTCTCTATTGCATCCTTCATGCCTCCTCGCACATGACATATCTAGAGTGGGGGCATCTATCTTCCTTTGTAATGTAGTCCTTGGAGACATCATCCATTCCATCATAGCATCCCTTCCATCTCCCCATCCTTATCTTCTAATCTTTCCCCACAATCCTTTTAACCTCCCTATCCTTATCCCCCTACCCATCCATCATAACATCCCTTCCCTCTCCCCATCATTATCTTCCTGTCCATTTATCTCTATCCACATCACATCTCTTAATCCCTTGTCATTGGCTACTCCCCATACAATCCAACATCATCTATCTTATCACTTCATCATTCATCTATATGGCATGTCATCCGCCCACTTCATCTTTGATGATTTGGATAACTATCCCATCCCTGAGCTTTGTATAGTCACTATCCTCCAATCCAATCCAACAGGTCTATCTTGTCCCATCGTGTTGGTCCAATCATTTTATCCCCTTATCTAGGGTTATCTCATCATCTTTCATCCATCACTTGTCTTTGGCCTTCTGTCGAACTACGTTGCCCCTGTGCTTTCACGTAGGCAAGGTTGATCATTTGATCTGCCCCTGGGGTTCCATCCATCATCGATCTATATTATCCACTTTTCTCCTATTCTCCATCCTATCTTGGTCATCCATCAAAATCTCCATCATGGTCTGTCGTCAACCTTTTATCAAACTACGAGGGCTCTACGCTTCCACATAGGCAAGGCTAATCTTTGATCGGCCCCCGAGCCCCTAGGTCGCTAGGATTTGTTAGTCTCCTGTCTTGTGTCATGTCTCTTGTGTCATGTCTCTTGTGTCGCGTCGTCAAGCTACATCTTCACAAATGAGATTCACTTGTATCATCAAATCCAATCGGTTTTGAATATCCTGCGTCATATCGATCTTTTAGTTTAGTATCCATCATTGGTCTCAACAGGATGCATCCTTCCTAACAGACCTCATCAATCCCATCCATCCCCTGATCCTATGGCAAAGGACGTTTGAAATTCATTGTGATCTTTTGATGCTTTTGGATTTTGTTTATCATTTGAGCTCCCTATCATCACTTGTCATGGTCGCCTTGATCCATCATATCATGGTGTGCTTTGACTAGTCAACATAGGGGTGTATCTTGACCTTTTCTTTATCTTCTTGGTTGTCTCACATAGTACCCACCAAGACCCCTGGGGCCTTGTGTTACGCTAGGGAATCCTTGTGTGCTTGTGGTTCTCCCAATACCAGGCCCGACCAAGGTCATCGCGACTTTGGGGTGTTGGGATAGCCTTCTTATTTGATCTATTTATTTCATGCATTAGACACTAATCCACCTTGGTTCTTCGTACCCTGGCGTCTTGTGTCTTATGCTATAGCAAAAATCAGTGCTCCAAAGATGACAAAATTACATTAGGATTGCATTCCATCTTCCCCACCCGTGCATTAATCCTTCATCATTCTCCCCCACCACTCGCACAAATCATCTAATCATATCCACCTTAACCCCATCATTATCATAATTATCCATCTGTATTCTCCCATATCCCCTCGGTGTTTTTTTGGGATGTATCTTTCCCTCATCAACAACACTTTCCTCATCATCATTGGGGTGTATCCTTCCTATCCTCATGTTGTTTTGGGACCTCTCACTCCCTCATCAACCCCTTTTGGCTTGTAGCTTTACTAGGGCAGCATCACTTTCAATCCATTTGTGCTTCATCCATCTCCTACCGCTTATCCTTCCACTTCTTTGCATCATCTTCTTCATCTCCCCTTGCATCATCTCATTCATTTCAAGAGCACACCTGTGTTCTCTTGAACCCACATGTCCTCTTGAGGAGGCATCCCCAATCCTTAACTTTCATCTTCACCCCCATCATCTTCCTTCCTAGTCAATCCTTTGATGATTGGGGCATCTTTCACAATCTAACCATCTTCTTCTAGGTTCTATGTTTTAATATTCTTTGAAATGATGCTACTTCATAACACCATCTCAAAGAGGGGCAAAATGTAGACACCTAAATTTGGACACTTAATTTATCCAAATTTATCCCCTTTAATTAGCATCCTTAAGTTCTTCTAATCCCTAAGGTATCTAGTTAAATAATTAAATACCTTCCTCTTTTCATCAATTGAATTAAATAAATATCACATTTATTTAATTCCTCCTCATGTCACATCCTCCATCATTTTTATCTTATCTTAATCCTTCTTCTAATCTCATCATTAGGATGTGCACAAGCCTAATCCTTGATTAGGAGGTGTCACATCCTCCAACTTTTGCAAGTTGGCCTCTAATCTTTCTTAGCCACCTAACCTTCCTCTAACCTCTCATCAACTTGTCTAATCACCCCATTTAGTCAACTCTTCCCATCCCCCAAGGAATTTTTAATTCCTTTTGTCTTCCCAAAGTCCTTTGAAGAATTTTTAATTCCACTCTCATCTTTCAAGGAATATTAAATTCATTTTCTCTTCCCCATGTCCTTTATGACATGTGCCCTTGGTCAACCTTATTAAAGGCCTTCCCCTTTTGGACAAGGCACTCCACTTCTCCATGTGAATTTTTAATTCACTTTTTAATCCCCCAATGCACTCAAAAGGAATTTTTAATTCCTTCACTTCTTCCCACATGTCCTATCTTTATTCTTTATTCTTTTCCCTCTCCCCATGAAGATATTTGAGGAATTTTTAATTCCTCGCATGTCCTCTCACCCACATGGGACAAGGACATCCTTTATGAGGATATCTTGACCAAATCCCTATGGTCCTTTGAAGTACATCCATGTCATGTACTTCTCTTACACCTCATGTCCACCTCATCTTTCTTAAGCCTCTCCCCTTGCCACATGTCAAGATGTGAGGGCTTGTGAGTTCTCAACTCACCATAGCCCTACATCTTGGCCATGTTGGGATCAATCTCAACTGTCCATTTCTTCTTGGAATTCTCAAAATTCCTATAAATACCCCCTCTTTTCTCTCATTTGGGGAGAGATCATTTTGCTAGCCAAACTCTTGCAATTTTGTTTCTCAATCTACACTTAGCCATTTGCATCCATTTTATCCAACCATCTTGCATCTCACACTTCACATCTTGCATCTACTTGCCATCAAGGAGCGTACACCTCATCTACAATCGAAGAGCCAACCAAAGAACAACTCTACAAGGTAAAAGGTTCCATTTTTATGTTGTTGAGTTCATCATTTTCCCAATCTTGAAGTGTAGGGTGTTTTTAGTTGTTATTTGCACTCTCTTTAGTTTGTTGCTCATCTTTTAACAATTATATTCCCCTATCACAATTGGATTTTTGAAAGACTTCATTCATGGTAAGAGGATCATGCATATACACTTTTGCTCCTATGTGGGGTATCAATACCATTATGAATTTTTGGATATGGAAATTTTCATCTCCATGATATTGAGGCACATATTTCAGTAGGTTGGTGAAATTTTCCTAATACTAGATCACAGTCATGTTCCCCTGGGTTAGATTCTAAAATTTCATCACTTTCTTGTCAAAGAAAATTTGTGGTAACCATCTCTTCTTGAAAGTTTGGAGGAAGAGTTCCCAAGTGATCTAAGCAGACTAAAGATTCCTTTCTAACTTCTCATTATTTCACCAAGTAATTGCTTCACCCGAGAGTTGATATGTAGCCCATGCCACTTTAGCTTGTTCGGAAAGGTTACATATCCCAAAGTATTTTTCCATCTCTATAATCTAGGCCTTTGCTCTTGCTCTGATAGCCTTACCATCAAACTTGGGCAGTGTTGTACTCTTTTGAGATCCTTTCCAAGCTCATCCTCAATTCGACCTCATGGACCTGTCCCTGGACCATTGTCTCCTTGATTGAATTTTGCATTCTTGTGGTCTCATTCCTCACTTGCCACTTGAACCTCTTGTTCTATGTGATCCATGCGATCCTCTTGCCAGTTTAGAAGCTCTAGAATTTGTTCCAACCTATTGTTAGGTCTGTTGTTGGAACCACTACCACCCATCTCTTGCTTGGTGGTCACCATGATGAATCACACTTTACCTAGAACACATTCATGTTTATCGCATCTCAACACGGGGTTCTACGAATAAAATTTCTTATTCTACATCACATAATGTATACATGCATACATCCCTTATTCATAAAAGACATACACATTCATGCATAGTAAATATATTTTGGAGTCTTTCATTTGAACACACCAAAAATATTATTTGGTTTTATTTATATTAAAGTTGATTCAATTGACCCTTATTTACAAAGGCTTCTTGTTACATTATTCCATTTTCTCATCATCAGAAAGAGGACATTCCTCTAGGTCCTCATCTGAATATACATCAAACTTTATAGAAGAGGATGCTTGAGCACACTGGCTCTCCTTTCCTCTTTATTCAACAAGGGTGTGTTGGGTCCACACCCTAGAGGCTAGTCCTAAATTGTGAAAATATTTTTGATCTTAAGTGTTCACTTCACCTCAATCTTCAAGCCTCTCTCTAGCTTAAGTCATGTAAGGGCTTGAGTTAGAGTCTCATCATCAGGAATTTCGGGTTGAACCTCTATCTTAGCTCTTTCGTACATTACATCATTCTTACATGAGGTTCTAATAGCTTTTCCCTTCCTTCATCCTGCCTTTGAGCTTCCCATACCTGCATTCAATCCAGGTTCAATCAATTCTCAAGACAACTAAATTTGATCAAAGGTCAACTATCCCTAGTCAAAACTATGATTAACTCAAAAGGCCTAGAGTTGAACCCTAAGCTCTAATACCAAATGTAATAACCCATTCTAAATTATTACTTAATTAATATTATTGCAAATGAGACATGAATATATTCAAAATAAAAAGACATAACTAAGTAGCTATAGTCAATCATAGCAACACATGTCTAATTAAAATGAGTTAAGATTCATATATTCAATTTGAAATTCAAATTACAATATCAAGTTTGACTAGGCTTATATGGCCACAAGGTCAATTCATTGTACAACTTTTACATCAAGGTTACATCATAGACTAAATAGTCTTGTGTACATCTAAGTTTCCTCTTTACGCTCACCTCCATCGATGGATGATAACATGGTTGAAGCACTTTACCGCTTGACCACAAAGCTTACGCTTCCTCAAAACTCTTCCAACTTGAAGAATACCTGACCCTACACAAAAAGTTTAGCAAGAGAACAATCTGCAAGGTGGAATCTAGTGTGTGCCCATACATCAACATGCAATTTCTATCTACACGTTAGAAAATAAAATACAATATCTATGCTAGGAAAGGTAGAGAGTGATATCACAGAGTTCATACATACAAAATGAACTATTTTTCTTGGCCAAGCATAAGAACTTTGTTGCAACAACAAACAATAGGCTCTGGTAAAGCAAACCTATACTCTCTAAACTCCATTTCGACACCTGTCTTGGAAGGTAACTTTCTACATCACAATATTCCATAATAGTTATCTACCCTCTAGTAGCATCTACCCTGAGGCACTCTAGTCTACTTAGGTATCACTGTTCTATTCAAGTAAAATAATATTCTTCTCACATATGTCTACATAAAAGACAATTAGTTTACTAATTTCCTCACTGTTACCCATAAATTTTCCTTTAGTCTCTATTCAGGATGTTACCTTCTTGTTTTTCCTAAGTCATAAACTAAACTTAGTTCTCAACAGTCTTTTGTCATTCATTTCGAACTCAAGCGGTGTTTTGTGAAGTTCATCGAACTTCCCGTTCTACCGCCTACCTTACTTTTCCCTTATCTGGCGGGTTTTTCTTGTCACATTCAAACTCTCTTTTATTTCCCAAAGTGTAATGTAACTTCATCCACAAGCTATGCCTTAGGCAACATTTTCTAAGTCATTTCAAACTTGAACGGGGTTTTCCTAAGTTATGTGAACTGTCTGTTTTGTTGCCTATGAAGAATTATGTCAATTAAACCGAATTATTGCCAATCTAGTTACTTGATTGTAATGTTATATAAAAGAAAGCCAATATTTTCCAAGAACAATATAAACAAAGACCAGCAATGTGAAAACATAGATAATACCAAAAAGAGATATTTTATTTATATATAAAAAAACGTTTTTACATTATTCTGGAATAGCTATAATCGCTTGATTCAAGTACAAAAACTAGATTGGTAGACACAAAAAGAGGCAAAAAAAAGATGTTTCAAGTGCACAGAGTAAACATCTGGATACGAATGCCCTCGGTAACAACATGCAAATGTTCAATTTGAGCAAGTGAAAGAAAGTTCTCATGTGATTGGAGAAACTACACAAACAGCCCCATGTCATTTCTTACCACCCCAATGTGCAATAAAGCCACGACCTCCTCTAGATTCTCATCCTAGATTGCTAATGCAATGCAGATGGCATCAACTACTAGCCCATTCTGTGGATAGTAGCTAAGTTTGCTTATCACCACCCTGATGTAGTGATGGAACTCAAGCTTCACCAAATGCTCCATTGCCCTCATGCCCCATTCTCAGTGGCCATAAGTCCTGACAACAATGTAAATAAACTGATCTAGCATGGTAGTATTATGTATGTGAGCTTGGCTTAGAAATGCCTCGCCCAGGATGATTCAGAGCACCTCTTCTTCCACTTCACTCTACACCATGAAGACCTCTTTCAGTTGATCAGAAATATTCTTGAACAAAGGATTGCACTCAATCTCTTCTAGAACAATATAGTCATTCATAGAACTTCCATCACTTTGGGAGCTCGCCATATTGGATGCAATTGATGTTGGGAAGATGACACTAGTTGAATTTATAGAATTTTGGTTAGACATGGGTGCATTCATTCAAGATTGATAAGATGTGAATTTAATTCACATTTATGATCAACTTGTGTCGATCAAGTTGCAATTCTTCATCAGATAGCTCGCACGTGCTATCACTTGCTTTCCTTATATGTTGCATTAAAGACTGATGAAATGTTGGTCCTTTGGCAGCTGTTGCTTGGGTGATGATCAGTTTCCTTTGTTGATATCTATTCTTGGAAAATTTTCCAATTGTCTTATTAATTTCTTGATAAACGTTTGGGATACAAGAAATCACTAATCTAGTAACATCTTTAATGTCTATTCAAATGGCTTTAGCCACATTATAAATTAGAGGAAGAACATAGATAAGGGGACTTTTGAATCTTCCTGGATACATATGGGGGTGTTTTTGAGGAGGAATATTATTAATTACAATCTACAATAGCTTATGATCTGTGTATTATAAATCAAAATATTTGAAGTATGCAAACCTATGTGTTATGTGTACAGTTAGTTGTGTTTTCTTTAAAGAACGGGCTATCTATCTTCTCATTTATTGCAATCTAATCTATTCACATTAGTTTGATTTGATAGTCATTATTTTCAATCTTTGAATTGATCATAAATGGTTGTGTTTTTTCCTTCACGCTAGTTTCATATTTATCAGCTAGCGGTAGTCACCTTTTCTGCTTTCTGGTTAAAAGCACATGTGGTTTCTTTAGGATAGATTAATTCCTTGAAGATCTTGTGAGGGAGTTGTACCTCAATAAAATTCAGAGAAAATCCACAAATGCAATTGTGTGCTTTTCAAAGCTGTTAGTGGATTCATATTGGTGTTAATCCGAGTCTACAGTCATTGCTTAATTTAATTATTGAGTTCTATTTCATTTGCTAATATATTTTTGGCGACTCCGTTGGGGATAAATTAGTCAGAAGTCTAACGATCGCGCTTACGTCATGTAGCAAGATGGTACTTCCACATAATGATGTTTTCCCTATTTTGCAGCCAAATTTAGATTGGGTCAGAGCTAAAAAAGAGGATATCATATCACAATTAAATATGTTCATGTGGAGATACAGAAGAAGCGTGGCAGATTACATGCGAGTGAACTTTGTCTTGGAAGAAGAAGAGGAGCGGTCCCAGCGACCACCTATACCCGTGATTGAACCACTCCCAAGGCTGATATTTGAATATTACAATGACCCACCTCATCATCATAATCACCAGCCTAATCCACCTCCATGTCAGCCAAGGGACCCACCTACAGAGTGGCCTTAGAATCCACCTCTGGTTCGTTCACCACAGTAGCTTCCTCTTCCTAACCTTACTCCTGGTGAGTTGGCGACTTTGTTTGTTTTTATGGCTTCAAATCTCTAGTGCAACCAAGTTGGCCCCTTGCTTTACCACAATATCATGATTTACCTAAAGGATCTTGTAGAAGATTTCCTAAATTCTCAGGTTAGAATAATCAAGATCCTAAGGAGCATATTCTAGCTATGATGGCTATGAGTGTAGTCTTAGGAATCCAAGATGAAGACGTGTTTGTAAGAATTTTTATTGAAAGCTTGATTGAGAAAGCTATTGAATGGTTCAAAGGACTTGAAAAGGGAAGTATTACTGGTTGGCATGTCCTTAAAAAAAAATTTCTCTAGCGCTATGGAATTCCAACTAATGTTGTGGCTACCCTGCATCACTTTTTCCAGATTATGAAGAACAAAGTTGAGACAATGAGGGATTTTATTTACCATTTCAACCGATCTCTCCAAAAAATTATTGTCCCAAAAATTCCCAGTGCTGAGATTCAATACCACATATTCATTTCTTCCCTTGAACCAAATATACAATTACTTTTGAAAAGAGAGAAAATTCAAGGAATTAAGTAAGCTCAACAAGAGGCAATGAAGGCTGAAGATGATTTCATTGCAGTAAGCAAATGGAAATTAAATTCAAGTATGAAGTTCAAAAACAGTTGTAAAACCTTTCCTAAGTTCCCAGTTAAATGTAACCCTACTGTGGAGATATGAATATAACGATCCTTGATAATCTACATCAACCTGATGAAAAACATAATCACCCCTATGTTGATTTATCCTTGAAATTATGCACTTATGTTGAAGCTAAAAGTGATTATAGCTCATCTAGTGATGATGAAGATGAAGAGCTATCAGTAAAGCCATCATTATATCTGAATCTATCTCCTTTAGAGGTTAGCCTGAAAGGTTTGGTATCATATTCTCTTCTTTCTCCAGAGTTCAAATCTTTCCTTTTCAAAGAGATAGAGAATAAGAATTTATGCTTTAAGTTCGGAAGAAGATGCCCTAGGAAGGATGGTTTTCAAAAGAAAGAATGGAAGTCAATTCATTATAATCCTATCTTTGATTGTGATCAATTCAAAATATATGATAATCCTCTTTTTATGAATTCAAAAGATCATTTAATGTTAACAGAAGAAGATTGTTCACTTAGAGTTGCAGTTGATTGTGATCAGAGACTAAAAGAGGAAAATGCTAATCTCCTAATTGAAGGAGAAAGTCAAGTTCAACTCCCAAAGGTAATTGAATCTTTAGATATCATCTTTCTTGGCTCACAAGTTGTTTACAAAGGGTTCAAGTGTGCAAGTGAGAGTCTTGAAGGCCCGACAAGTTTATTAGAATCAACTTGTAGAATGGATGAAATTGGAAGAGGAATTGTGATTGATGGATCAACAGTGGAATCTAATAAGTCTAATGATGTACAAGCTACAAATGGGGTTCTTGAGTCTTTAGACTATGTGATTGCTTCCACACATGGTAACCATGAATTTCACTTGCCTCATAACGTATATGTGGGGTGTCCAATTCGAGGACTCCTTTCTTCTTGTTTAGGGTGTCAGATGCAAAATGTGAGAACAATGTTGAATTGGATGTCCTATAGAAAATTCAAGTGAACATACATAAGGAAGTATTAATGTGAACCATTTGACTAGTGAGATGTGTAATTAGGAATGGCTCTTTGAACAAAAGATATTGCTTAAGAAGTCCTTACAGAGTGTTGACTTTGTTTATTTGACAATGGCAGTTGCAATTTGGTAGTTGGTTGTACATGCAGTTTTCAATCACTCAACATTGATCCATACAAGAAGCTATTTCTCCCAACTTGTCAATGGATTCACATGATTATCTCAAGAAATTTCTAAGGTAGGGTTGTCCTACCATGTACATAGTTGAAATTTTGGTCTGTTGGTGGTCTAGATACTTCTTTCCTTGTTTTGGACCCCATTTTGGTTTGTTTTGGTTGTCCTCCTCCTTGACTCTGTGCCCAATGAAATTAGGATTGGTCTACATTTATGATTTTGGGTTCATTGTTTTGTCCTTGCAGTCCTTGTCCCTAGCTAGAGCCACTGTTACCCATAAATTTTCCTTCAATCTCTATTCAGAATGTTACCTTCTTGTTTTGCCTAAGTCAAACTAAACTTAGTTTTCAACAGTATTTTGTCATTCATTTCAAACTTGGGTGGTGTTTTGTGAAGTTCATTGAACTTCCCATTCTACCGCCTACCTTACTTTTCCTTTATTTGGTAGGTTTTTCTTGTCACATTCAAACTCTCTTTTATTTCCCAAAGTGCAATGTACAAAAAATGATTAAGTCATGGGTCAAAAGTTGGAGACTTCATCCGCAAGCTATTCCTCAGGCAACATTTTCTAAGTCATTTTGAACCTGGGCAGGGTTTTCCTAAGTTATGCGAACTATCCATTTTGCCACCTATGAAGAATTATGTCAATTAAACTGAATTATTGCCAGTCTAGTTACTTGATTGTGATGTTATATAAAAGAAAGCCAATATTTTCCAAGCACAACATAAACAAAGACCGACAATGTGAAAACACAAATAATACCAAAAAGAGATATTTTATTTATATATAAATTTTTTTTTACATTATGCTGGAATAGATATAATTGCTTGGTTCAAGTACAAAAACTAGATTGGCAAACACAAAAAGAGGAAAGCAAAAGATGTTTCAAGTGCACAAAGTAAACATCAGGACACAGATGCCCTCGGTAACAACCTACAAGCGTTCAATTTGAGCAGGTGAAAACAAGTTCTCATTCGACTGGAGGAACTGCACAAACAACCCCATGTCATTTCTTACGACCCAAGTGTGCAGTAAAGCCACGACCTCCTCCAAAGTCTCGCCCTGGATGGCTGATGCAATGCAGATGGCATCAGCTACCAGCCCAGTCTGTGGATAGTAGCTGAGTCCATTTATCGCCACCCTAATGCAGTGATGGAACTTGGGCTTCACCAAACGCTCCATTGTCCTCATGCCCTAGTCTCGGTAGCCAAAAGTCCTAACAACAGTGTAAATAAACCACTCCAGCATGGTAGTATTATGTACGTGAGCTTGGCTCAAAAATGCCTCGCCCAGGATGCTTCAGAGTACCTCTTCTTCTACTTCACTCTACAACACAAAGACCTCTTTCAGATGATCAGAAACATTCCTTAACAGAGGATTGCACTCAATCTCTTCCAAAACAATATAGTCATTCGCAGAACTTCCATTGCTTTGGGAGCTCGCCATATTGGATGCAATTGATGTTGGTAAAGGGATGACACTACTTGAATTTATAGAATTTTGGTTAGACATGGGTGCATTCATTCGACATGGACAAGATGTGAATTTAATTCACATTTATGATCATCTTGTGTCGATTAAGTTGCAATTCTTCATCAGATAGCCCGCACATGCTACCGCTTGGTTTCCTTATGTGTTACATTAAAGATTGATAAAATGAT
This sequence comes from Sequoia sempervirens, assembly GCA_007258455.2. Lineage (NCBI taxonomy): Eukaryota > Viridiplantae > Streptophyta > Pinopsida > Cupressales > Cupressaceae > Sequoia > Sequoia sempervirens. Next base: position 207,794,507 of record VDFB02252616.1, on the reverse strand, counting down.
TGGGCCTTTGGTGGCTACTGCTCAGGTGATGATCGGTTTCCTCTGTCGATATCTATTCTTGGAAAAATTTCCAATTTTCTTATTAATTTCTCGATAATTGTTCGGGATACAAGAAGTCACTAATCTAGTAACATCTTTAATGTTCATTCAAATGGCTTTAGCCAAATTATAAATTAGAGGAAGAACATAGATAAGGGGACTTTTGAAACTTCTCAGATACATTTGGGGGTGTTTTCAAGGAGGAATATTATTAATTATAGTCTGCAATAGCTTATGATCTGTGCGTTATAAATCAAAAGATTTGAAGTATGCAAACTTGTGTGTTCTGTGTATGGTTAGTTTTGTTTTTTTTGAAGAACGGGCTATCTATCTCTCATTTATTGCAGTCTGATCTATTCACATTAGTTTGATTTGATAGTCATTATTTTCAATCTTTCAATTGATCATAAATGGTTGTGTTTCTACCTCTGCACTAGTTTCATATTTATGAGCTAGCAGTAGTCACCTTTTCTGCTTTCTGATTAAAAGAACATGTGGTTTCTTTAGGATAGATTAATTCCTTGAAGATCTTGTGAGGGAGTTGTACCTCGATAAAATTTAGACAAAATCCACAAATGTAATTGTGTGCTTTTTAGAGCTGTTAGTAGATTCATATCGGTGCTAATCCGGGTCTAGAGTCATTGCTTAATTTAATTATTGAGTTCTATTTCATTCGCTAACACTCACTAAACATAAATTAAATACATGATTCAAATGGAATTGTACATCTCATTATTCAGTCATATCCTTCACATGACCCATGTTTACTTTCAACATAAAGCATTATCCATTTGAAAATTATGAATTAACTAAGAAACAAATGGAGGTATGTCACAAGTATGTGTATGTACATAGACGAGAGTCTGTGTGCATACACATATATGCGCTTACTTAAGTTAATGGTTTGTGAATACATGAAATAAAACCATTAAATTAGATTGCTATCAATTAATAATGTTTCATTTTTTTAATGTTTCCATTGTCATAATTTCAAGAAATAATTGAATCTAGAATTAAATTTGCATTAACATTTTCTCACATACTATTGTTTCTTTTGTATCATATAAATTGTAATATTCAACTATGTTGTTTACATATGATCATTTTCTCTGTTTTAAACAAAACAATACTGTTTCCAACTAAATAGTTATAGAACAAGTTGTTTCATTCACAATTTGTAACTAAGCAATGTTATTTCCATTAAATAGTTATTGAACAAGGTTGTTTTCAGCTACACATACACTTTTACGACATAATGGTGTTTTCTACAATAGAAAATTCAATGTTTACAATAATACAATACTTTTTCAAGCTAAATAGTTACAGTTTATGACAAAACAATGTTGTTTCCAATAAAACATTCACATTTTACAATAATACAATGCTATTTCAAGCTAAACAATTATAGTTTGTGACCAAACAATGTCTTTTATAGTGGTTTATGGTTGTAGCTTTAAGTTCCATTGCTTCATTTTCCAAGTTATATTATTATAAACAATTGTATATAAAATTCCATGTAAGAATTAACTAAAATGAAGTTGTTATCAACCTTTGGAAAGAGAATAAAATAATTGGATGGCATGCTAACCGTTAAACAATAATGATAAAACGGTCAAAACCATGGGGTCAAACTTGACCAGGTTCGGGTTGAAACCCACATTCATAGTTTACATTCATTGTAATTTTGTTGTTCTAAAATAATCTACAGACGTTGACTGCTACACAGAACATAGGGGACGAGGTTGTGCCATAATCACCTACCCTCAGTTTGGGTATAGTTTCCCCAAAGAGGACATGGGTAACATTCAATGAATGGTAGTTTACACATGCAAAAAAGATAAGGGAACAAGTTCATCATTCGGCCTTCATCCTTTATGGATTAGGTGATGAGAGATTCAAAATGTCTCAGTGACATAATAGTTTACTTGCTACTATAAGAAATATCATAAATATATAATTACAATACTGGGCGTCATATCCCTCAATCGCCCATGGCAACGAGACTACCAGAAAACATACAAAATTCCCATTGATACTAGATCGAGGGTGATGGTATTATGTCGAACGAGCGACCATCAACTGGATATTTAAAAGAAAAATAAATATGTATATCACAATCTCTTTCTAGAGATTCGATCTACCCTTTAAGGGTGGTATCAACAATGGCTTATGCAACTCCTAATGAAGGCCTATCGAATTATTCGATAATCTCTATGTTGAGCTAAAGAGATAGAATACATGCAACCTAGGCTTTTGATGGCAGTATAAAATAAATCTTACAAAGTGATAATGCAATCGAATTTCAAGTCGTGGGCGATACATGCACTAACAAATTTGGTTATAGAGGAACCAACACAACCATGTTTATAAGAAAAACAATTTGATTCATAGAGGCTCGAAGAACTGGTGTTTATTTAACCTAAAGAATTGACAGAATATCGATTTTACTGTGCATAGAATATAGATGATACTGTAAAGTAAAAACAAATAGTTACATGAAAACCATGAAATACCTCTAAAATCGAGGGTTCTCCTTCGACTTTTTCCCACAATACTTTGTTCAACGAGCCGAACACTATGAGTTAGTGTTGATCTTCTCCCCTCAGGAATAACAACTTTCCTACATTTCAGTGCCCTCCACTAAGGGGTTGATTTGATTGGATAGTGGGCATTAAATATTTTACCACCCCATCCTTTGAATTTGAATATTGCATTGTTGTTGTTGGCAGACCATGACCTTCATGGGATTTTCTCATAATATCATTTGAATTTTATCTATTCGATAATGATAATTATCGGTTTCAAGTTCACTAATAGGAAGTATCTCGACACACACATATATTTATATGTATTTATTTATATACACATATAAATATATATATATATATATATATGTGTATATGTGTATATATATGTGTGTGTGTGTATATATATATGTATATATAAATGTATATATGTATATATATATGTATATATGTATATATATATGTATATATATACATATATATATTTGTGTGTGTTTTGTGTGTGTTTATATATATATATATACACACATATATTTGTATTCACGTATAAATGTTTTTATATGCATATCTATAATTTATATAAAAATGGTCTTTTTTTTTTCATTTCAACAATGGTATTAAATGCATAATTGAAATTAACACATTCATTCACATACCGAATCTCACTTTCATTTTCCTCTAAATTCAAAACACAAGCTCAAGAGTGACTTTTTAAATATAAGTTCCACGTAATTTCTTTTCACAAATACATCTTTTCGATCATCAAGTCATTTCAGTCAGCTTAATATAATTCATATATGAATTTTCAAATGCAGATATCATTGCCATTTTTGTGGTGTGTGTACCCAAATTCCATCTAGCTTACCATTCGATCTGGCTAAACAATCCTACTTCAACCGTGTTCTCGTCCTTCAACCTTTCACCCTACAACTGCACACACTTGAACTTGCAAAATTCATTAGTAACGTTCAATTCTTAATAACATATAAGATAATTTAAAAAGATCACATAGTCAACATTGGCCAACTTCTTTCAATCTATTTTCAAAATTTTCAAAATTTCCATTTAACATATTGAATTTCTTCAATAATTCAATTTACCATATTATATTTAATATGCAATAAAATTGGGTTATGACACATTTAGAAGAGGGAGAAAATGTGCTAAAGAAAAAGGCAACCTATCTAACTTAAATTTTGGATAGAAATTTTTAATTCAAATGAATCTCTTTTGAAAAATAACCATCATTGGGGAATGACTCAAACTTGTATAATGAAGTGGAAAAATATCCATGTTCTTATAACCACTCAACACACATGTCAAGCGTACCTGCTCAATACATGTAATAGCTGAAGCATAGCATAATCACCTAATGAGGCACACCATGTACATGTCATAAAATCATGATACATTTATTCACAATATGGATATTAATATGCATATCCATTGAATAAACCATTACATTAATCTAGAGGCATATAATCAATTCATAATTAAATACATCAATTCCTCATAAGGAACTTGACACACTACCATATATGCATCTCAATGCATATCAAACACCAATAATCAACATGTTGAGGAACCTCATCTCAAAACATGTGGGTGGTCCAGACACACCATGTGAAGAAAGAACATTAGCCACAACCAACACTTACAATGAAAACAATGAAGTTGAAACAATGATAACACCAAAAGCAATAAGCACAAGTACAACCTATACATCCCCTAATGCATAGTTAGAAAATGATATCAAGATCAAGAAGTCTCAATGCCACAAATGGGAGGACACTACAATATGTGTGTGTGTGTGTGTTTATATATGTGTGTATGTGTGTGTGTTTATATATGTGTGTGTATGTGTATATATGTGTATATGTGTGTGTGTGTATACATATATATGTATATATGTATGTATATGTATATATGTGTACATGTATATATGTATGTATATATATGTATGTGTATCTATGTTCATTTATTTTATTTTTACTTTGAAAATTGTTGTAAATCTTATAGTGTTTTGTCATAATAACCCATTTAAATGATATTAACAAATTAATAAAGATATATGAATAAAATCTAATTTTATATTATATAATATAATCAATATATTATATCACTTAATAGATTGAAACCTTAAAATATAATTGTATTATGAAAACACTATATCCATATATTATTGGGAACCCTGCTTATTTTTATATCAAGAAATGATAGCTTTTAAAATCAATAGACAAACCCTAACTACATATTTGATCGAGCTCTTTGGGTAAAATAAGAGTTCATAACTATAGTTAAAGATGTTGATGGCGGTTGTGGGAAGGAGTATTAGTGATGGGTGTATAGCAATGGATGGAGGGGAGAGCGTGTGTGCAAGAAGTTGAGTCCACTTTTTGGCCATTTAGTGGAAGTGTTTTCCCTTATTTTTAGAATTCGACACATTTGACCTTAAAATTTGAAGCACTTAGATGGAATCTTGGAAAAATTCACTAATCATAAAATGTAGTACTTGAAGTCTAGTTTCCAAATATGTAATTTCTTTCAATACCTAGATGATACAAATTGATTTTCAATAGGTGTTTCTAAAAACCACTATTTAAAAGTCACTTTTTTTACCATACCATGCACATGTACATCATCCATATTTTGACCTAAATAATCATATTTTTGTAAATCATTTTGGGAAAAGATTTGTAACTCACTAAAGCACAATTTCCATATATTTTTGTAATTTTTTATTGAATTTTTTTTGTTAATTTTTATTGGCCATATTTGGTGTTTTGAAAAATCATCATGTACGTCACGCATAAGATGACCTAAACTTATCATTTTTTATTTTTTTTTTAAATTGAAAAGAAGTGTCTGAAGTATGCTTTCGTACAATTTGTTTTTCAAAAAATTATGTTAATAAAAAGTTATTAAAATACTAAAAAACCTTGATAATTCAAGTTTATGGACCTACTTCATCATAAATTAATAAAAAAATAAAAAAATAATCCAATTATAAAAAATTACATATTTGGAATCCACACTGTCTCATCTATAATGGGTTTTGATTTTGTGAAAAAATTCTGCAAAAAAAGTCTTCAAACATATGCCCAAAGTCACTATTTTCTTGTGACATTGCCAAGCCTTCAACTTGTAGATCAAACTAGGTCTAAGGCCTAGGTTTGGGTCCCCAATCCATTTCCCAAAATGAAAAATAAAGCAAAAACCCGACCAAAATTTTTTTTTTTTTAAATGTGATCCCATTCTAAAACAAGATCCTATTTCATAAAATATTATATTTTTATACTTAAGTGAAATGGGATCCTGTTTCTTAAAAGTATAAAAAAATATTTTTTTATGAAATGGGTTGTTAAAAAATAGGATCCCATTTTTTAACAACCTATTAAAAAACAAAAACAGGATCTTGTTTCTTAAAAAATGGGATCATGTTTTTAACAAGTTGTTAAAAACAAGACCTCGTCTTTAAAAAACAGGATCCCGCTCTTAAAAATGAGATCATGTTCTTAAAAAATGGGATCGTGCTCTTAAAAATAGGATCCATTTCTTAAAAATGGGATCCTGTTTTCGGCTCGGGACCCCAAACCCTATTTTCTTGAAGCCGATTTCGGGTTTTTTCTAAGGCAATAACTTCCACGTTTTGTGGACTTATCTTCTTGCATTTACTTGAGTGACAATTCCTTGTGGTAGCATGCCCCTAAAAGGAGTCATGAACCATAAAGGTTGTACTCCTTTTAATAAGGAGTGTACTCCTTTTAATAAGGATTATACTCCTTTTTATAGGGGTTGTCTTCCTTGCAAGATTCACACCCTCGTGAAGGGGAAGGAGGTTTTTCCTTTCCAAAGTCTCTTCTTCTTTTGTTATTTATTATTTATATATATATATATACACAAATATATCTTTAATCTATTTGATTGTGCTTAACTTACATCATGCAATTTGCATATATAAATTTATACATACATTTTAATTTTATAATTTGTAAAAAATCATTTAAATGGGTAAACATTATTTAATTATTCAATTGAATATAAAACTCAAGTTTGATTTAGATTTCATATATATATAATATGAGTATTATGGATGATGAAAATGTGAATCACAAATAGTAACAATGCAATGAAAGTATAAATTCACACTTCAACAATCACTCAATGAAGCTCAAGGTCTTGGCTTAGAAATGATTAACAAACAAAGTCATCATAGAAAAGATATTGAATTGCTTCATTGTGGGTTGCTCTTCAAAGTAACAATAACCATGAAATAATGATGATAATATGATGCAATGATAATGATAAATGCTTAAAGATAAATGATACATATGCTTAATAATGATAATGATAACTTGTTTTCTTGATAATGCTTAATAATGTTCTTGATAATGCTTGATAGTGCTTGATAATTCTTGATAGTGCTCTTGATAATGCTTGATAGTGCTCTTGATAATACTTGATAATGCTCTTGATAGTAATCATGATCTAGGGGATATGAATGAATGGAGACTATATTTATATGCTTCACTTGATATTTGATTGATAGTGGAGATTAATTAGAAAGATCAATGGATGGGAAAATTCAAGATAAGTTAGGACCTATAATTTCAATTTTGATAGAGGAAAAATTAAAATGATTAAATAAATAAATTTATTTAATTCATAAGGATGGTTGGAGAGATAAATAAATATTAATTTATTTATTTTAGAGGAAAAAAATTAATTGAAAAAATATATTTTAATTTATTTAAAAGAGTAGTGTTAGCTAATTAACTAACTTTTGAAAATTATTTAATTATAGAGGGCCAAAGATAAATTGAATATAATTAATGTTGGAGGGAAAATGATTAATAAATTAATTAAATAATTAAAAAATATTTAATTAATATAGATATGGTGAAAAAGATTAAGATAATTAAGTAATTAAAAATTATTTAATTAATTATAGATAGAAGAAATGATAAAGATAATGATGAAATGGTAAGATGAAAGTACATTAGTCATTTTTAGGTGTCTATAAATATATGTGTGTATACATATATTAGATCTCATATATATACCTTTATGCATACATACATACATATGTATTGTATATATAGATTGAATGTGTGTGTGTATTGAAGGCATATATGTGTAAATATTATCCAACATACAAACATAACATATAGACAATTATATTTAAATTTTCTTGTTGCAAATCTAATAGGGATATGTTGAGGGTGGTTTTAATCACTTACAATGTGCTAAGCAATAAGTGTTTATTACTTCTCTTGAAAAGTAGGGAAACTACTCCAAGGTTCCTGTATGACTAGTTTTTAGTCATCTAGGATAGCACAGTGTTCATTCTCAATTGAATTCACACAACTCTGGCTACCATGGAAGGGATTGAATAATCAGATTAAGATTGATGTTAAGCCTAAGTTAAAACATGTAATAACTAAATACAAATCTACTATAGATCTGAAAGGAAATCTATTTTTTGAATTATTTAAATTATTATTTATGATTGCATGTAATTTCCAGTAAGCTTAATAGCCAGAACCCTTGTGAAACTTGTTGACAACAAACACTGTGCTATCCCAAATGACTAAGAACCAATTATACAAGAACCTTGGAGTAGTTTCCCTACTTTTCAAGAGAAGCAATAAATCCTTATTGTTTAGCACGTTATAAGTGATTAAAACCGCCCTCAACAAAATTGGTGCTAGAAGTTAATGCATTGACAAGTAAGCTTAAAATCTAGAACCCTTGTGAAACATGTTAACAACGAACACTGTGTTATCCCAAATGACTAAGAACTAGTTATATAGGAACCTTGGAGTAGTTTTCCTACTTTTCAAGAGAAGCGATAAATCCTTATTTCTTAGCACATTGTAAGTGATTAAAACCACCCTCAACGGGATCTATAGTTTATTCCTCAATAATGATTATTATTTGAGATTTTTTATATTTCTATATTTATTTATTTGTATAAGAAAAAATAAATTTTAATAAACTTGTACACTTACACAAATTATATATATTTACATGGCAAGGGAGTATAATAAAGTATCTTTACAATGTGGCATTCTAATCTACTATGCACAAATCCTACCTTCAAGATTGTTCAAAAATAGATCAACGAGGTTATACATTAAGAAATGTTTAGAGTTGCATATATATGTAACCTTTTTTTCTCTCATAAAGTAATTACGTAATAATATGATATCAATCTCTTCAAATTTTCCATAAAGGGATAACCTCCATAAGTTTAGAAGAGATTCAAACAAAATTGAGAGCAAAACCAAAAAGGATAATGCTCTCCACCTTGCCAATATGACATTATCAAGCCATAGAAGACTCTAGCCATCACTTGAGCCAATAGATCAACTAAAAACTAGTTGGGTACAACAAACATAATATTAAGGTGAGCATCACAATATCTCAAAAATATTACAACTTGTAAAAAAGTTAACACACAGTTAGAGAAAAAGGGGTGTATTCAACACAATCACAAACACAATATCACTCATTATAAAATATCTTTTAAGATCAACTCACACAATGAAACAATTTTAAAATGAACAATTTCCACAAAATACTATTTAGGTAAATTAAAGATTCCTATTCATCAAAATAAATAATAATTTTCTCTTTCTCATATCTCAAGAAGCAAGAAAATAAACATGAATACAAATGAGAAGAAGCTTACCTCTCAATGTTGATTCAAAAAGGTGGAGAATTCTTCTTCCAATCTTGATAATTTCTCTTCTTCCCACTCTCACAATGCAATTTATCACAATGCCTCTAATTCTTCATGATTGCATGAAAAATATATATAAAAGTTCTCTAAGTATTAAAATATCAAAATAGGGAAGGGTGGGGGGAGGGCGGGGGCTAGCTCGATTAGCTAAAGCTTCCTATTGCAAGCAAGAGGTTATGGAGTCTAGTCTCCCTCGTCCTTATGGTACCAAAGGGCGTGTCATGCCAACATCATCAGTCACATGAAAAAAGTTTACTAGACACATTGCAGTTTATAAGGGGGGCTACTTGATTCCTGCAGTTTAAAAGCAAATAAAATAAAATATCAAAATATGACAATTATCCTTACAAATGATAAATCTTATATCTTATATGAGAGGCTAATGTGTCACACATCCTCACCTAGTAGGATAAGGGAACATGGTCTCCCTCTCAAACATGCACAACCACAACTTACAAATAAAAAATGGAGTTTATGCCTACCCATGTGCATCCACATGAGCAAGGTATGGTGAAGTGAAGTGTACTCCACATTTCACTTGGACAAAAGTTCTTGAGAAGAGAAAATAGTTGACATAGAAACTCCACACTCAACCTTTCACATGCCTATAAATGGCGTGAACTTCCCAATAATACAGATCTTGAAAAGTAACTAATCTGGATAGGCACTTGTCCAAGTAAATTATAGTCACATAAAAATATTTTAATTGACATTTTACTGCATTTTCAATCTAGGCCTAAGCACAAATCCAAGTTTGTACTAAAAAATAATTATAAAAGTAAAAAAAATAGTAAAACATGTGAAATACACATATTACAAATTACCAATTAAAATATAAACACATAGGGATAACAAGACTCGCCAAAATGGGTCTAAGGCCATTCATAGACCAAGATTATTGGTGTAACCAAAAAATCGTGATTAAATTCTCATTACTTTACAAGGTGAAGTGGGAAACATAATTAAAATTGATTGATTGATTTCAATCTATTAAAAGACTTCCACTCTCAATACACACATCAAATACATACATAATATAAATTTAATAAATACAACATAATTGAAATTAAAGTATTCACCTACAATAATTAAAATCAACATATACATAACAATAATCCATAACCAAATTTCATAATTCATATTTAAACCACAATTTTAATATTTTAAATCAAATTTATAACATTTCACCTAACATTCAAATTGATGCCTCCACAACTTTTACCATTCATTTATATTTTACTCGTACCAATTTAACATTTAAATACTGATTTTAATAAATATAAAAGATAAAGATTAATAATTCCTTCTAATCATACAATTCAATTTGGCTTAAACAATTGTTTACGAGTGGATTACGTTTATCTAAAATCTCTTTCAAATATTTGACTTAAAACAATTGTTTGCGAGTGGATTACGTTTATCTAAAAACTCTTTCAACTATACTTTGCTTCCATGACAGTTAATAAATATTTGTTTAAGAAGAGTTCTAAGAAGCATGAAGAGTACGTTTAAGGAAATAGGGTTTGAAAAGTTGGAATGATAAGCAAACATAAGAAGTTATAGAGTGATTATGACATGCAAATCAATAGAGTATTATGAGATTTGTTAAATACAAAATTGGATGTAACGAAAGGATCCACCCAAAAAAAAGATAATAACCATATCGCTTCCCTCTACTAGGTAACATCTAATCCATCCCAATCTCCTCCACTCCTTGTTCCTTAAAATAAATATAAAGTTAGTATATATCTTTAATAATCTATATAAAATATGTTAAGAGATATTATTTTTGAGGTGTCTTGTTTTATAATCAATTTCTTATATAAAAGTGTAATAGATGTATAATTTTAGGATATCTGATTATTTAGATTCTTGTATTAAAATAAATATAAAACTAGTATATAAATCTTTAATAATCTATTTAAATATGTCGAGAGATATCATTTTCAAAGTATCTTTAGCGGATAGGCTATATATAGTGTAAGATTTGAGCTTGAAAAAAGTCTTACACCTGCAAACCATGTTGAGTCGTTGTAAAACAGGTTTCAGCTATCATTTAATGGTAAATCATCTATCATTTAATGGTAAAAGCCTCCAAAATATCAAGTAAAAGCCTTCAAAATCTCACCTATCACATAAAAGCCAAATAAATATTGATTTGACAACTAGATGAGAACATTCTATTTCCATTTGCAGCGTTTTTTGTGAACTTGATGGCAAGTTTCCTTTTATATTTGCATTGCTTTGTGGTTTAAATCTATATGCAAATATTTCATAATCATATAATACTTAATTTCTTTAAGGAAAAAATCTAAATTTATCTAAGTTTATTTCATTCCATTATTTAGCACTTATTATTAATTGTTTAATCCAACCACATGCAACTAGAATTTGTAGTGCATCCATGCACAAACACATACTCTCTAACATATTAACATACATATAGTTTTCTATTGGCATAATCCTTGAACCTCCTTTAGGTACAAGTGCTAGTTTTTACTCAGTTTCTCACATAAAAGAGCAATAGGCACCTTGAGAAGGATATATCTTGATGTATTTTATATAGATTATTAAAGATATATATGCTAGTAGCATCCACAACTACAACATGTAAGACGTTAATTAAATTCCCATTATAACTATAAGATTATAAGAATGTGATTTAGTTGATGAAGAGATTTGTTCACAAGTAAAATATAAATAAGAAATAATAATGTTCTATAAATAACCTTAATTTAATCTTAATTGAACCTTAACCCTCATTAAAAAAATTTATATTATATAATTTTATAATATTATTAAATATAATATGACTTAACTCTAATTGAACTCTAATAACCCTAACTATAATCATAAGTGTAACCCTAATTATAATCATAGTTGTAATCTTAGAGATAACCCTAATGCAAATGTTAATTGTCACCCAAACCATAACCTTCATCCTAACCCTAACCTTAATCCTAATTGTAACCCCAAGCTTTATCCTAGAACCCTAATTATAGTGACATTAATAATCCTAATTGTAACCATAACCCTAAGATTTATCTTAGAACCCTAATTAAATCCTAAACCTAATTGTAAATGAACCATAATTTAATAGTAACCCTAACCCTAATTAAATTGTAACCCTAACAATAACTATAATTGAACCTTATATGCAACCCTAATTAAATCATAACCCTAATTGAAACCTAAGCCTAACCATAACCATAACCCCAATTAAACCCTAATTGTAATTGAACCCTAACCCTAATTGCACCCTAATAGTAATTACACTCTAACCCTAGTTGAACCATATCCCTAACCTTAACACTAGCCCTTTCCCTAATTGAACCTTAACCTTAACCCTAAATCTAATTGAACCCTTATTGAATCTAATCATAATTGAACCCTAATCCTAACCTAAACTTTATCTAGGAAATTTAGAGTTACAACATCTAATTATTTAGAACATTGTATTAAAATAAATATAAAATTAAATGAATGGTGTCTAGTTGAATTGGATTAATTTGGAAAACATAATGTAAGATGCTTGTATTTGAATTGTCAGTATATAAAGATGTTAAGAGAAATCAAAATAATGCTTTTAAATTTAGAATGTGGTTGTTTATTGTTCTAGGTTATTTATGCAATTATAAAAGTGATCTATATTTTTGCAAATTTGAAGTTTAGTTTGAGGATATGATCTTTGCTAAAAATTATATATTATTTTTAGTTCTTCTTGATGTTTGGAGTCTATTTTAGCTAATTAGTGATGTTTAGGAACATCTTTTAGTAGTTCCTTAAACAAAGATTGATTCTACTTTGGCCAAACCCCTATGATAGTTCCTTAAGGTGGTGAGTTGTTTGAAAAAATGTCTCAAAGAAATGTGGTCTCATGGTGATGGACATCACCATGAGACCACATTTCTTTGAGGCATTTTTTCAAACAGCTCATTGCCTTGTCTATGATATTGCTTACTATTATGCTTTGATAGATTTTTTCCAAGCATCCATAGCATAGACAAGGCAGTGAACTATTTGAAAAAATGCCTTAATAAAATGTGGTCTCATGGAATGCCATGACAAGAAAATGCAATTTGCAGATATTCCTAGCTATTAGTTATGTTATGTGAAGTAATTGCATCACTGCTTATGTTGAATTTCTAAAAAGCTATATTGTAATTAAAAATTTGTCATCTATCAACATCTAGTTATTAGTTATGCAATGTGAAGTAATGCTTTGAGCTCGAAAGATGTGTGATGCAATGTAATCAACAATATGAATATAAACTACACAAATCTATTAAGTACAATTCATTAGTTAAACTCTTTATTATATTACTCGAGTGAAGGTTTGAACTCCATCGCCACTGAGAGGTGTTGTCATGAAATCTCCAATATTAACCTATTCAATATCCAAAATCAGATATTAGAATACCATTCATATAACAATGCTATTCACATGTAATATTTACAATTGTTTACTAGTTACATACCTTGACAATAGATGTCATGGAGTAATATGGAGGTGGAGGGCTGATGAAAACAATATGAACACTATGACCCTAAAATTTCATTACAATCATTAAACTAAATTAGTTAATCTTGCATTTCAAAAATGAAATTTAATAAATTAAATTCAATGAACATTCTAACATTTACCTAAGTATTAAGGTCGAAAGCATCATTCAAGATGACAAATTTGTCATTGCCAATTGGTTAGTTGTAGACGTAGCCTGCGCATCAACCTCCTGGCTATTTGTGGGGTCATATGTACAAGTGGACCCGCAATCCTGACAAATATGGGTTGGAACCCTACCCCTCGAAGTCTCCCCCGACTCACACTATACTGCAAGATTCACACGCTCTATGATACTCTAGGTCAGAGAACTAATAGACTGTAGAGTCTCCACCTCAACACTCTCCTTCACAACAGAAGGGATAGCAATGTGCTCATAAGTTGGTCTAGCGAGTGCTTGTCTCGCTGATCATTGAGGATCGAGACGTTCCCCTAGTCTATCTTGTGTTGACCCACCACCTCTCCCCTAGAAGTCTCGCATATCAAAATAGTTGGGTATTTTGTTGAGGATAAACTCACAGTAGAGTTTCCTTAAGAAATATTGCGATACCTCATTATTGTTGCATGGAGGATGGTCAAAAACCATCCACCACCTTTGCCAAAAGTTGTCCTTTATCCCTTGGTGGTTGCACCTATGGATAGGAAACCTTTTGCTTGTAAGGTAAAGATGTTGATTTGTACGTGGGTCAGTGAATAGTGAACATAAGTCAAATTTTGTAATTTTTTCATTTTTCACTTGTGTGTAGGATAGTTTATCTGCATAAAAATCTCTATACTCTTGTCTCTTATTTGCCCAACCACTTAATTGCTTGCTAATTGCATCTACATGTGTTAACATAGCTTGAAGTGAATTTGCAAGTGTGGTTCTTTGTGAGGTTGAACTTACAAGGTCGTTCAACCTCGCAATCAACTCCTCAATTTATTTTTTGTTGTTTTCAATTTCCCCCATTAAATTTTGTTGAGTTTTAGGAGGATTTTGGGGAATTGTTGGAGGAGTTTGTTGTTGGATTTGGGGTTGTTCTTCACCAGGTATTTTGGGTTGGGATGAAGGAGGATTTTGAAGATTGGGAGGTTGATTTACATTTCCTATAAATTAAATAAATTTACATCAAAAAACCTATTAAATATACCTATTTAGAAACAAAATCACATAAAAACACAAACAAAACTTACTCATAGCACTTCCTCAACGTCATGGGAGAATTTTGGTAAAGACTCAACAATGATTTGAGGAAGAATTTGGTCTCCAAGAATGTGAACGTGCTTCTGAGGGTTTGAAGGCCACATGATTGGAGAAAAATGCAGAAGCAAAAATGATGAATGTTTCTTTTTTTTCTTATAAACAGTCATAATGTGCTCATGTTATAGGCTCGGTGTGGTCGAGCCTTAGGCTCAGTACATCAAACCTATTACGCACTCGCATTATGGATTCTCAAATTTTTTAAAAAAAGTTGGCCACTCTTTGGCCCCCCATCTTTTTGCACCCACCCATATAATTAGGATTTTCATGAGAAAATATTGAATCTCAAATACCCTCAAGCTATATATGCCTTGATTGGACTTAGTTGTCTAGTTATGGGTCTTCACATATTTAGGTTTTTTTGGGAGTGAAGATTGAATCTCCAACACCTTCAAGTCACATAAAACTTGACTACACTTGGCTAATTCACTTTAGGCCTTCATATATTTGGGCTTTCTAATAGTGGGGATTAAATCTCTAACACCTTCAAGCCATACACAATTTGAGTGTAGTTAGTTTCCTAGCTTAGGACAATCACAAACTTAGGCTTTGTGGGAGTGGAGATTGAATCTCCATAACTCTTAGGCCACACATGGAATGAATGTACTTAATTTCCTAACCTTGATATCATGTATTTCAATGTGAAAAATCTAGGTTAAACCTTCCATGATAATAATTTGTGCTCTAACATGTAATGCAATTAATCCTCTTTAGATTTTGACTATGATAATGTGTAGAATAAGGTCTATCCATGTGAAAAAACTAGGTTAGATCTTCCATGATAATAATTTGTGCTCTAACATGTAGTGCCATTAATCCTCTTTAGATTTTGTCTATGATAATATGTGGAATAAGGTCTAGCCATGTGAAAAATCTAGGTTAGACCTTCCATGATAATAATCTGTGCTCTAAAATGTAATGCCATTAATCCTCTTTAGATTTTGACTATGCTAATGTGTGCAATAAGGTCTAGCCAACTTCTCCCATACTTATTATGGTCTAGTATCTAATCAAATGCTACTTGTAAAGTATGTCAAAGCAAGGTATAATTATCACGTGATGTTTTTTACAAGCTACCCTACAACTCAGCTTCTATGTGAGATGTAGTGTTGAGCAATTTTATTAAGTTAATTTTAATCAACTAAAAAAATAATTTGGTTGAATCATTAAAACACGGTTTGGGGTTTTACATGCGGGTGTTGAAATTTAATCTATTTAGATGTATGTAATGTGGTTTGTTTGAGAATGTAAGCTATGCGTGAACCCACTTTATGTATGGTGGAAGATACATTTCCAAGATATGTCAGTGTAAATAAAGATATGGATTCTAGAAGTATATTGGTAAATATTTTAGAATTTGAAGCTAGATTTATATGTAAGGAACCCCAATATAATAGTAATTTGCAAAACACCTTCAAATCAATTCTTACTTTAATCTTAGATTCATTTAACTTTATGTGTGAAATATATCTAATTTTTGAATTAGTAAGGTTAGCTTAGTTCAAGTTTAAATTCAATCTTTAAAGTAAATATAATCTTATGAGGAAACCTTGAAAGCAAAGAGAATCAAAGTGATATATATCTTGTATACTAATTCTAACTTATTAATTATATTATATTATAAAACACGTTCAAGATATGTTGGGATTTCAAATCTTTTGTATTATTCATTTTTCTTTGTTGAGGCTAACAAAAAATTATGCTAATCATACTAAGAGTTCTAACATGACGTACCTTACACTTAGACTATTCATAGTTATACAATTCAAACCAATACACATGGAACCTATAAGACATTGACACAGCTAGAGAGACAATGCTCAATCATATATATTGTCATGGGTATAAGAAACTATCTTTGTTATATTTTGTAGCTTATCATACAACTCTTTTGTTTTCTTCTTTTACTTTCCCAAACTTATGATCTATATTGTTTGCAGAAACTATGTATCTACCCCAAATTCTACACATTCTTACATTAGCATCATTATAAGGCTTCAATAAAAATGAGGTAAACACTTGAACTATCTTACCTTGATTTATTTATTTTTTGAAGGTCTAAATTCTATTATTTTCAATATGAGAAGAGAGAAAAAGCAAGTGGTTTAAGTTTTCCTATTCATTTAGTAGTGGTATAAGTCACATGTTAAGATTTAGAGTATTTTTCCTATAACTAAAGGATTGAGGTGACATGTAGGCATTTTATGTTGAGTTATCTTTCATTTGTTACTAGTTTTTTCCATGTTTTGGTGTCTTAATACAAAATAATTTCACTTCTCTTCTTAGAGTATACAAATTACATAACCATTCAAAATACGTATTTTTCTTTCCCCCCCATAATTTCACTCACTTAATGAAATACAATTTTTTAAACATTTTTTATTTATTCTTCATTTCTTTACACTCATGGATATTGGTTTAATGTGTATAGCTAAAAGAAACCTCATTCATTATGTTCCTTCCCACTTAAAAACTTGGTAGGATAGGGATGAAGAGAATGCTAATTACAAGACAAAAATATTGTGTAGGCAGAAGATTTAACCTACAAAAAACAATCATGTAAGATTTGGGACATAAAAGTTCTAAAACTAAGCCTAATAAATCTATCTACATTAGGTTTTTTGAACATACCTTATAGTTGATCAAATTGTAGTTAGAAATGCTTTAATACAAAAGATAGTATTTTGGTATATGAAGCTATAATAGAGCTAATAGAAAGAATATTCTTACTCATCCTATCATGGAACATCATGAACTTGTTTACATTTAAACTAAAACTAAAATGAATGATTATAGAGCAACTGATCAAGATAGTTGGAAATTGGATGTACCTTCTATGGCTACACCATTTGAACTTTTGAAGGAAAACAATTAGATCAAAAAATGAAGGACGAGGATATTGTTGTGTAATAATTTAATGGGCTATTGAAAGATGTATCTATTGGTATTTTGAAACACAAAATCTAAGTGAAGTATTTGTTGAATCATGAGATATGAAAGTAATAGTCACAAGTCTAGGTTGGGGGAAGCACATTTGATGGACCAATCTCCAACAAATGCATTGAAAGTAGAATCAAGACATGATAATGGTAATCAAAGTCATTAGGATCAAATCTACTAAGACTCTTTATTTGAGATCTTTCCAACTAAGTTTCCAAAAGAAATTTTAGCTTGAATGAGATATCCCATGAGGACTTGATCATATGATATTTGGCACAAAAGAGGATTTTAAGAACATCGATAATTGAAATATGAAAAATTTTCATAGTGAGGTTATGTAAACCAAGTTGATTTAATGTAAACATTAACTAGTGGTCCCAACAAGGTATAACTAAAATAAAGGAACAAGAAAGGGGAAAAGTGACTCTCAATTAAGGCTTAATAGCTCTACTCCTAACTCCATTTATAACTCATTTATGGAATATCTTTGGGATATGGCCAGATATGTTGACTCATTTATACTAAATTTCTAAAAGATGAGGTCAAGATGGAATAATAGAGGAATATGGTTGGAAGAACAAAGAAAAATAACTAAAAAATTAGTCAATCTTATGCTTTGGATTTTTTGCAGATAACTAACACTATATTTAGTTATTGAAGCACTGACTAATTTGATCAAATGATTGAAGGATTGGATGAAAATGCTTGGACTTGTGATAAGGAGGCTCCAAATATATTTTATAGCAATTATCATATCCAAATATCAATTGAAATACCCCCAAGCAAAGAGTTAAGGTGTTTATGACCACATTTAAAAAATATTCTAAGGAGACACTGAATACTAATAAAAATTTATAGGACTCTCCATCTAGATACATATAAGATTGAACAACTTAAATACAAAAAAAACATGATAGTGGATAAGATTAAGGAAAATATTGTTGAATATTGAGAAAATTTGTCCCAATTGATTTTAAGATATCAATATCATACCCCATCAGACATCGTTGTCCCAACAAAGCAAAGATGAATAGGTTGAAGTTCTAGGTTGGAGATGAAATCTTAATTAATTTTGAAGTTGAGGTACTTTACCATTATATATTGAAAAACCATAATCGTGAATCAATAAAATAGTCAAGATATCACAAAATACATTAAGGGAATATTCAAATGAGAATAATAATTAAAAAAGGAACCATTATTCTCTCCTTGAAATTAGAGATTATAATCTTAAACGTTCTCAAAATAAGATAGAACAAATATAATTGTCAATCAATAAATTTACCTATGAGATTCTTTGATCTCAAGGGAAATTGTCTACATCAATCTCATGGGATGCTAATTCTAAATTTTGATCAACATCTCCATCAGTTTCATAGAACATTAATTACTATATATTCTTAAGGAGGATAATAAATTGAAATCAACACAAGCAACTTAATTGTAAATCACAATGACATTTGTGAGAATCTACTTTAAAAGGTATGCATGGAATATTGGATCTCCAAATTTATAGGTCAAGTTGATATAATATTTGATTCTAATAAAAAAACATATATTTTAATAAGAAGAAACTTATTCTTCATTAATTTTTACATATAAATTAAGAGCTAAAGAAGTAGATATAAGGTTAAGTGACTTAATTTCTGGGTGAAGTTGATTGACTCTTAAAGAATACCAAAGATCAAAATCGTGTTGAATGTAAGACTCATGATCATTAAAAAAATTAGTTTGAAATCATATCGTAAATAATTCTAATGAACTAAATGTCCCTCAAATTTTATCAAATTTTTTAACTATTTATACAACTTTTATTAATACTATAAATACTGATATATTATTAAAAAATATTATAATTTTTATAAAAAAGAAAGACACACTACATATGCAAAGATCCTCATAAATAATCTCTATAAACATATGGATACGGTTCCATTCACCACATTTATAATCAAATTTGTAAAGGGAGCTGAATAAGCTTGTAAAACTTCAATAAGCGCTCGCCTTTTGTCTTCAGAAATTGTAATCTCTTTTCCTAAAAACTATTTCGATTCCTCTTCCTAGATTTATGTAGAGGTCGTATGCGGGTGTCGAGTCAAAGAATGTTTGCAAATTTGAAGAAAATTTGTCAATCACTGACATGCCAACAGCCTATAGTGAAGAGAATATCCAAGAATATTTATTCCTTATTCAATACTTTCGGGTGCCGTATCAAGTGCTTTGTTATTATTAAGGGAATATATATATCTATATAAAATGCATATGAAGACGACTGGTATTGTTAGAAGGTATGATTTGATGTAAAGCGGGAGACGTACCAGGAAAGTGCTTTCTTAGTTGTATAAATTACAATATAAAAAGTTTTGTCTGTACTTTTATACATCACCACCATTACGAATAATTGTAGTGCGTTTTAAGTCAATGGCAGCTTAAAATTTATAAAGGAATGCTGACTTAGACTTCGTTAGATTGTCACCATTTAAACTTCGATGTTGTGATAATCAGCATCATGATCCAAGTTTCGTTAAGAAGCCTTACTTTCTACGGGGTTCTCGGAATATCAATACAAATAATAATAAGATTGTAGAATAAACACTGTCAAGGGAACGAATTCTCCTAGGCCAATTAAATAAAATGTAAACAAAGTATATAATAAGTCAAGCAGTTACAATTATATTGAAATACATATGATAATTGAATAGAGGGATATGTATCTTTAGGTTTCAAATTGATGTTTAGAATATAAAAATTGAAGATATGTATAATTGATTTGTTAATGTTTAGGTTCTTAGTAGTAGTAAATTTATAATTTCTTATAGGTCAATGTTGAGTGGCTCAAAGTTGATTTTGAATAGTGGATCTAATTTGATAGTTAGCATACTTCTCCAACTTGATTCACTATACACTTAGATATCAAGATGTGTGTAAGGATACCAATATTTAAAAAACACCTTTGGGGAATGTGTCAAGTTAGTAGGGTGAAGTTATCCTAGGTCAACTTCCTTAATGAAGCAACTTTATAGTATTGAGCAAATAGTTGAAGACAATAGACACAAGTATGCACAAGGCCTATATGTATATTTTGATACAATAGATCCTTTAAGCTACAAATCAAAATGTTCATAGGATAAATGTCCCTTGTCATTCTCTTGATTTTTGGATGCATTTAGTTGCATAAATGTATGCACTTAAATATCAAGACATAACAAGAAGTCATGTGAATGAGTACCAAGTCCACTCATAATGACTACTGAAAAGGGTGGGAATATGAGAATTTGAATTTTAAAATTTAAAATTTAGGGTCAATCTTGAATTCTCTTGATTTTTGGATGTGTTTGTTGGTTGAATATTTTGTAAACTTGTGAGGTTTAGCAAAATGGTGGTTTCAGCCACAGTGTGTGAGTTAAAACTCTCCTAATTAAGGGAAGGCTCCCCCTTTCCTACTAACTAAAACAAATATGGGTGGAACAATAATCTTTCCTCTTGTTTCAGGAAAGATTATATCCTTTTCTCTTTTCAGAAAGGTAACATGAACTTTTAAATAAATTTTTACAACAGCTTGTAGTAAAATTAAAAGAAAGGAAATGAAGTTTCCTGAAAGCTCAAAGACTTCCGTCACTTCCTTCGGGACGGGAAAATAATTTTCAAGCACAAAGTCTTGAAAATCTGAGATCCTATCTACCCTTTTGAAAGATAATCTAATGACAATATACAGCATAAGACAGCACAAAGTCTGCAAGTATGATGTATCTATTAACTACTACAAATGAGAATTATTACGAGCACAAAGACTTGTAATTTTTCTTGATTTCTAAATTCAAATTATGAATTCAACCTTCAACATTCACAGCACAAAGTCTGCAAATATTTCAATTGAAGCTCTCCTTAGCAATTTTCTACAATCTCCAAATAATCACAAAGTAATGCTCCAAAATGACATAAGAACACAATGGATGCAAAGTAGGACTTCAACACAAAGTCTGAAATTTCCAACTCTTTGATATTACTTGAAAAATAACAACTTATAACTATAAAGCTCAAAGTCTTTATGAGTACAAAATTCTGTAGAATTTTCTTGCTTGCCAAAAAGATCAAAATTACAAAGGACCCTCTCAAGTATTTATAGGAGAGAGGTCATGAGAAAAAGGTGGGAGGATCCCAACTAACTTGAGAAATTCTCTCAACCACCAACTACTTGCAATTGACTTATTCCAAATTACAATCCTAATTTATCTTGACTTGTAATTTGATTACATGTAATTACAATCTTCAATAATGCGAGTAGCATGGCCACTTGCCATTACAATTTTTGACTTTACATGTAATTTGTCAAAACAAAATTACAAATGCATAATTGAAATTATTCTAAGTGTCCAAGACACGACTCTAACTACATCATCCTTCATCTGCGATGATCTTCATGCTGCTTCAGGATTTTAGAACTTGAAGTATTCAGGATTGGTGAAGACATCTCGAACTTGGAACGGGAATTTGCATTCTTAACGATCTTTGTGTCCTTGGTGAACTTCAACATTATCATAGGCTTGGAGTAGTACCATTTCTTTAGGAAGGAAGTTCTTCTCTTTGTTGCATTCTTTTTCCATGCTTAATTCACTTTGTCCCTAGATGGTTTCATGAGGATTATTGACCTTCAGGCTGCTCCATGAATTATTGTTGTATCTCTTCTCCTTTTGTTCACTGATGAAGAACCCATAACACCTTATTCAAGATGAAATTGTTATAAAACAATGCCCATGCCTTGATTTGTTGGTTTGATAGATCATGTGTGTAAACAAGACTGACAAGGGAAGGGATAAATTGATGCAAAAATGGGCTCACAAGTGAATTTCGGGTTTTGGAAGGCTGACAACAAGTAAAGTGTATAATCGGGATTTTGGAAACATTGCAAATGAAATAAAGTGCAAGGTAGGAAAAGTGAAGGGTAACTGCAAGTTATCATTTTAACTTGTAACCTTGGTCAAAATCTCCTACTTGTAATTAGATTATGAAAACCCGATTTTCAGCCAAGGGCATCATTTTGCTCTTTCTTTTCTCTTTGAAAATGGTAAATGGTGATAATGAAGAAAAATGATAAGGGCGAATGGATATGAAATGGAAGTATGCGAATGAAAAACGAATGGTGAGAAAAGCGTATGAAGGGAAACACGTTTTAATGAATGACATTGTTATTATTTGTCATTTGCAGGAGAATGGATGGCGTATGAGATGTGGAAAGAGAGAAACACGTTTTTTACAAGACGTTTTAATAATAGATAAACTTCAAACCCAAAACAAAAGTGCCATCAAAACAAGAGATTTTATGAAACAAAAACATTTAAACTAAAAGGAAATCACAATGAATAAAAAAAAATATACCTGAGACCATAAATTGCAAACTAAGAAGAAGAAGAAACCCTAGACGCCTTAGAAAAATGTAGTAAAAGAAGCTCGATCCATTTATTATGGCTGAAGATCTGATTTCATTGCTAAGGCGCCATGAAAAGAGGAAGACCAAATCAAACTCAGACTCAAACAACTTCCTCCACAAGCAGAAATCAAATGATCTCAACTTGAATCGGAGTTTTTGAAGACCATTGCAAGTTCACACTTCATGTAATTGGACTTTTAAGGAACAAAAACAAGTGATTTAATAAAAACCAAGTTTCTCTCAACACACTTTTCAAGTTTATTTCCCAAAAAATAACTTAAGTCGGACTTTTAAAAGGCATTGAAAATGACTTAAGTGAAATCGGGTTTCTCAGAAGACATTGCAAGTAACTCAAAATGAAATTGGAGCTTTTTAGATCAATTGCAAGTGACTTAAAAAGTAAGTCGGACTTTTTATAAGCAATTGCAAGCAACTTGAAAAGTAAAAGTAACTTGCAATGAACT
>VDFB02252616.1:207675725-207770465 GCA_007258455.2 Sequoia sempervirens | reverse complement strand
TTGAATTAGTAATAAAGATGTCTTAATTTGATAAAAAATGTTATAATATTATAAATAAATTCATAAAAAATACATATAAATATTTAATTAAATATTGACTGATTACTATATTATAAATTTAATAATTTATGTTGAATAATATCCACTATATTTTATATAATTTTTTTTTTTTCCATTTCATATTAATTCTACATATATAATTTCATTTGTACTTTTACAATACCTAACTCAAGTCACCCTTGTAAATTCAAAATAAAAATTTCAAATTTTCATGTAAACAAACATTAAAAATTATCAGTTTAATAAATATATTTAATAAAAAAACAATTCATTGAACCCCAACATGCATATCCACAATTTTGTAAAAGTCTCAAATTTGACAACAAATCACACCCATGCATATATGCCAATCAAACCCATGTTTATGGAGGGGAGAAAGGACAAAGCCACTTTTTGCGAGTGTCTCCCACTCCACGTGAAAATATAAAGTATGACAGAGTGGTCCTCACATGCATTATCCTGCTTTATACACACGAGAATGTTTTCACTCCAACCAACCTCAAAAATACTTTACAATGGCTTTTGTGGTGGACCATTTTTTAATGAGATAATGTATATATTATTATTATTTTTAATGCTCACACCCCTCTATGAAACGAAATGATAGCCCATTGTTTTTTTATCAACACTTGTCTCTTCCGAGACATCCGATAAAATTGTTTTTTATCAACACAATTGTTCACCTTTCTTAAAGTAAAGTTATCATCCACATACTTGTTGACTTTTTTATAAGGAAAGTTATGAATAATGTACCCAGATTAGTTTTAAGTTTACTTGTAGATTGGGTGTTGATAGGAAACTTAGGAGGCTTGTTAATGTGCAATTAATTCAAGTTTCTAATGGGTTTTGTATAAAGTTGATTACTATATTTGCCTCTCATATCATTCTTCTATCATGTGTTGTTTCAAAGGATGCAGTTTATAAAGTGGATTATAAGTTGTTGTTTGTAAGGATGAAGCTTATAAAGTGGATTATAAGTTGCCTTTCAAACTTAATACTTCACATTTTAAAAATTTCTTTTTGTATTGCTGTTTTGGTTGGTATTTGGAGTTTCATTTTCAAACCAAAAGTAGGAGAATATTTAAGGAATGGTGCCAAGATGCTATTTCTCAATGTGTTGTCTTTATACGTTCTTTTGGAATTTTTTTTTGGCATGGTAGCGGAAACGTAAAGAGAAATCTCTCAAAAATAAGCCAAAATTCCATAGAAGTAGGCTTAACTCAAACCCCACTGATGTTTCTATGCAATCAACTATAACTGCTATTGAAACTCAGCTATGAAAACTTGATATGTATAAGGGGCAAGGGGCCGAAATTAGGGCTAGACTACATTGGATTAAAGAAGGAAATAGAGGTACTAAATACTTCTTCAATTACATAAATTATAAACATAGGAAGGAATATACTAGAGCAATGCAAAATGGGTAGATTCTCACTAACCTAGAAGAAATTAAATCTACGCTTTATAATTTCTATGAGAATTTTTTTAGGGAGGACCAATATTGGCAGGATTTTCAACTTATATTGGAAGATATTATTAAAGATCACATTCCAAGGAAGGTTGATTATGAATATAGTAAATTCCTTGATCATGATCTTTCTTTAGAAGATTTGGAATATATTGTGTTTTCAATGGCCCCTAATAAAAGTTTGGGGTTTGATGGGTTTTCAGTTGAATTTTATCAAAAAATGTGTTAACATATTAAGGATGATTTTAACATTGTTTATTTGGAAGCTTTGGAACATGGTTCATTAGGACCTGATATCAACAAAGGATTAATTAAACTTCTTCCAAAGGGGAAGAGTGCTGACTCCGTCTCTAGATGGCGTCCTATAACATTGCTTAACACCTCTTATAAAATTATTATGAAAGCCTTAGCTACAAGAATCAAACCGATGGCTAAAGGGATAGCTAGATATGATCAAACAAGGTTCCTAAAGGGAAGATATATCCTTGAAAATTTAATTCTAGCATGGAAAACTTGTGAATGGGAACAACAATTAGGTCATGATGCTTTGTTGATAAACTTGATTTCAATAAAGCCTATGACAAAATGCGGTGGAGATTTATTAGCAAAATGTTACAATGGCTAGGTTTTGGTCCCAAAATATGCAAACATGTTCAAATGTTGTTTCAATATGCAAATGCTCAATTGGTGATCAATAATTCCTTGATTGACACTTTCCCTTTACAACATTCCATCAGATAAGGCTGACCTCTATCACCATTTCTCTATGTGCTTGTTGTTGATGCACTTGGTTATTTGTTGCAAAATTTTAATCATATGAATTTGATCAAAGGTATTTATATTCCAAATAATGTAGTGGTGATTAATTCATACTTTACTGATGACAACATGCTTTTTGTGTAAAATTCTGAAACAAAAATAAGTAATGTTTTGATAGTTATAAATCCGTATTGTTTTGTCTTGCGTTCAAAGCTCGCTCATCACAAAACTGAATTCCGCATGATTCATTTTGATCAGGTCCCACACTAGAATCCCAAAGAATGGAAGAAAATTAGGCATGGAAAAATTACCTGATACTTGGGCATACCCTTTAGAATGGGGGTTACTTTATCTGATATGTGGAATTGGTTCTTAGCCAAGTCGAAAAGCAAAATCTTTAATTGGGGGAATAAGTTTCTATCTCTGCCTGAAAAAATCCAAGTGGTAAACATGATATTCTTAGCTTCTCATGTTTACTTCTCTTGTTGGATGTCTTCCAAAAAGGGATAGGATGACTTAAATAAAATTATTTGACAATTTTTGTGGACTAATTGGGATGGAAAGGATGGATTTAAATAATCCTCTTGGTTACATTGTGTACAACGTAAGAATAAAGGGGGATTGGGTCTTTTGGATCCTAAGACACAAGGGAATTATTTAACAACAAAATGGATAATCAAAGTTGTCTCTGGAGAGGATCAATGGAAGATTTTAGTTCATCACTGCATTATTCTTGCTTCTATGAATAACAAGTGGCAAGGTGTTGGTGGCTAGATAAATTTTTTTTTGCCCCTTTCTTTCATATTAAAGCCTCATACCCTTCACAATCTATTTGAAAGGCATGCCAACAAGTTTGCAAATTTTTAAATTGGAAGGAATCCTTACAATATGGTTTTAGCTTCACAACCTCATCTATTTGGTAGAACAAACTAATATAGTATCATGGACAACCATTGGCTATTACCTTCCCTAAACAAGCTCATTATCTATTCAAGAAAAGTGTGTATTAGTTTGGTGATTTATGGGATTTTAATTCCCTTGATTGGGTGGATTGACAAAGCTCTAAAAATTCATTTAGTTTAAATAATAGGTTCAAGGTTTTTGTGATATTTGTGAAGTCATTGGTTCTTATGGATCTAAACTCATGTCACTTTGCACTCCTCTACATTGAAATCTCTTCAAATATTGGCTATGGCTTGAGAAATATCCATTTTTTTGCTTTCCTTTGAAGAAGATTTACTCAGAACTCCTTCCAAGTATGGAACTAAACCCAAGAATTAATATCAAATGGAGGTGTAGATTTTGAGAAAAGAAATGGAGGAACCTAATTGCTCAAATTTGGAGGTCTAGAGTGGAAGAAAATGCTCAAATCCTAGCTTGGAAAGTTTTGCATCATAAACTACCAGTGGGGGATAGATTGAAATATTTAAAGATTTAGACAACCAAGTGACCTTTTTGCATACATACTGAAAGCTTAAAACATATTTTTTGGAATTTTTTTGGGCAAAAAATGGAAGGCTATATTTAAATTTTTCCTTTCTATTTTTGAGCATGTGTTACATTGGAATGAAGCGGTGTTGAGTGTTGGGATTCGTAAGAATGTGGTTGTTGATACTATGGGAAAAACTATTTTGCTTCACATTTGGAAAAGTAGATGCTTAGCTATGTTTTCTAATCATAATACTCATCAAAAAGTAGAAATGCTAGAGTTTTACTCTGACAGCATGGTACAACTTGTCTCTTTGTGTTTTCAGCTGAGAGAGGATGCTAAATACAACAAGCTTTTGGAAGAGGTCAAATACCAGTTTCTGCAACTTTGTGAAGGGGACATCCATTGTTCTAGACAACTTGAAAGCTTGTTTAAATTTCAAGTATAATGTTTTTTCCAGTTGATGTTTTGTAATTAGAAGATGAGCCTCAAATGATGATATCAACAAGCATTATTGTTGTAATGTTGGCTGCAACTAGCAACTGTTTGTTATTATTTTCTCATAGCTAAGTTTCATCATTGGAGTCAAATACTATTCTATTGGTTGTAATTCCTCAGCTAGGTTATTGTTGTTTCATCTTACCTAGCTAAGTTTGTATGTTGATGTTCATTTTAGTTGGCATTTTATTCTCAGTCCCTTTGTTGGGCTGTAATTTATTTTATTTGTAACTTTTATTTCAACATTATTCAATACAAAAAAAAGTTTTTGATTTTCTTACAGATTTTGTATGTGTCCGAGAAACTTTTTTGTAATGTAAGCTGTTATAGTTTAATATTATAAGGAATAATAATGTATAGTTGATAGTAGTTTCAAAGTCAATGGGGTTGATCATTTGTAAGTAACTTTTCGTTTTATGTGCTGTTCTTTTTAGGATTGTTGTTTTCTTCTATTGTAATTTTTTAACTTTGATAATATAAAAAAAAATAGTTGTGTATGTTTTAGAATTTTTTTATCGATGTAGTAAATGTATTATTTTAGTATTTAATTTATTTTTTTAGATTATTGATTTTAGTTTTAAATTATTATCATGATATGTAATATTTATTATTGTAAAACATATTTAGTCTAATTGTATAGGGCTTTCTCTCTTTAGATTAGATCACTTACATAATTCTATATAATCTTTCACTTTTTACTATCAAATCTTGTATTTTTCTAGGTTGACTTTCTAGGAATAAGACTATTACCCATCACACCAAAAATCCCTACTTGTATGTCTAAGAATCTTATTTAAGGATATCATCCTACGTTATTTGTATTTATGGATTAAAATTGATCATTAACATATTACATCGACATTTAAACAATCAATTGCAGTCTCAATCTCAAAGTAGTCTAAATTTACTAAATTTCAATTGCATCAACATTCACATTCTTTGTTTGGTGCATATATTATCTTGGTATATCAAGCACAAGTCTTGACTATTATCAAGGAAGTCATCTTTCTCACCTATGTCTATAGTTAGCCCCTAATTGTGGTTCTTAGAAACTGTTACACCTCGTTGTGTATTTACCTAGTTACTATTACCTAGCTAGGTGAAATACTTGCATATACGAGTGTGTTTGTAACTTTGATGGAAATAAATGTGATTGTACATTGTTTGTATGAATCATTGGAAATATAATAAATATATGGTTGATTCAGATCGATGTTATATATATGCCCTAATTCTGATTATAGAGTATATAAATGCAAAATAATTATTTTTTGATCAACTAACTACCATTGCAAATGTACCAAGTTGGTTGCAAGTACAAGTTCACACCTCTAGAAGGGAGGGGAAGTATCACTCAAGAGAAGAGTTTTGGTCTGGTAACCCTTAATGAGCCTAATCAAACTTTCAAAAACTCACTTTTAGATTGGTCAAGTCAAGTCAATAGTTTTGGGAAAAAGGTAAGGTACCTTGGTTTGGTTGTTTGTGAACTAGGAGATGTTTTGGTTTGATTGTAAGAACATGCTTGATTTAAGTGTTTGTGTTTCTTTGTATTTATGAGTACTTCTATATATATAGTGTATATGTCAGTCGATGTTATTGCAATTATTTATGTTTAAGTGTTTGGAGGTAATGTGATATATATATATATATACAATGAATATATATGTATATGTGTATATATACATGTATAATAGAATATATATTGATGTGTATATATATTGATATACATGTATGTATTGACATGATGACAATGTCCATACAAGTATATTAATATATATATATATATAAATATATATGTATATATGTATGTATATATTTACATGTGCAATATTAATTTGGAAATAAATGAATATAAGTTTATGCATTCGAATATCGAATGAAATATATTTATAATCGTATAAGTTAATATATATACATATATGTAATAACATGTTAAGTTATTTATATACATATGTATATATATGTATAATAGAATATATATACCATGCACACATATATATTATAGATATATTATAATGTTTGAACATGCGTTGATTATATATTAAGCATTGATGCTATACATGATATAATGTATAACACATATCTTAAATAATTTAGAGCGCAACAATAATGAGTAGCGCTCAAAGAGGCAACACTGTAAACAGTTCATAAGTATTACCATGCTTTGCAAAATGTACACAACACTTTAAGAGGTGCATGTAAATGGTTATAAGACAGTCAAAAGTATTGAAGAAAATTTGAAACACATTTAAAAGCTTTGACTTGGTCTTTTATTGGAAATGCCAAATAGCACATAAGAAGTTTATGTGGCACCAAATTATGAATAACTGCATACCTTTAGAACTCTGTTTTGAGAGCTCTGTCCAATGATGGAAGCCAAATTGAATGGGAGGATAACTCATTAGAAGCTGGCATAGAAAGAGCCGACTTGTGTGATTATTTACCTTGCATATTTGAATTATATTCTTGCTGTCCATGAATGAAGTGACTTGGTGTGCAGTTTTGCTGAGTCTCAAGTTTGTAATCTGCCACCTTTTCTTTACCATGCTGAGTTGAATCAATTGAACTAAGAAGTTTCAATTTTATTACCTTGTTTCTAGCCTGTAGATGTTGATTTTTGTGCATAAATAGAGGCATTTTTTTACCTCAAAGGGACACATATATGCATTCATTTGTTATTTTTTGAGAATTGCTCTGTTCTTTTGAGTTTTTTGAGAGAGTTTGAGAGAGGTTTTGTAAGAGTTTTATTGAGATATTGTGTGAGGGTATTTGGGAAGAGTGGGAGTG
This sequence comes from Sequoia sempervirens, assembly GCA_007258455.2. Classification (NCBI taxonomy): domain Eukaryota; kingdom Viridiplantae; phylum Streptophyta; class Pinopsida; order Cupressales; family Cupressaceae; genus Sequoia; species Sequoia sempervirens. The sequence continues at coordinate 207,763,464 of VDFB02252616.1, read as the reverse complement.
ATTGTTGCTAAGTTGAAAGTTGATTTGAGGAGACTAGGATTGAAAACCAGCTAGTCTGAATTGGAGCTTTACACTTACAGGCATGCTGAACCTTACTCTTTTATGCTTTGATTAACTTTGGAATGATTCTATGAATTTCTTGTTTTTATTTTGAAAACATAGCTTTTTTAGGGAAATATTATTTTCAACCTATATGAAATTGAAGTCACTTGTTGTTTATAGTTTGGAATCTCTATTTCTTGAGTGGGTGTATACATATAAAGTACTAAGTACTTCAATAGAGTGGAGTCTATATAGCTAAAGCTATATTTGTATTGGTAGGTTATGGAAACACATGTTTTACGTATTAGATGAGTCATAGTGAAATTATAGTATATAGGTTATTCCTGGGATTAGGTTGAATACAATGAAGGGGATAACCTATGCATAGAATATGAATGGTTATAACAAATCAAGCTAGAAATGGTGGATGAGTGTGTGATGTCCATTTTGAATTAGGGGTGATGAATACTTTGGCCAAAGTGGTGTAATTCACCACTGGTTACATTGCAAATTCATTGTGTTACCTTTTATCATACTAGTCTGAGATTGTCATACACGTAGAATATAGACACTGTATGGTAAAGTTCTAATTATTTAGGACACAACCCAACTCAAGATTGGCTAGTATTTTGAGGTTTCCATACCAAAGCTCTTCATTGAAGGGTAGGGACATCTTACCATATATGGTAGATGTGTGGGGAACCACAATAAGTCCGTGGATGGTGGAAAAGCACTTGAGTGATGCTTCTCCTCTCAACTGGTGAGCCAAGATTTGAAGGGGAATTTCTTGGATCATTTGTATTTCTAGTGTCAATAAAGCTCAGATGGGCTATGTATGTATCTTGTATCTAATTCTTTGAAAGATGAAAAATGTATTTTGTATCTAGCTTATAAAATAATTTCTTTGGGAATATTATGTATTTCATTGAATGAAATGAGAAAGATAAATTATTGCTATATCAATCATGCATATTATATCTTGTTTTGAAAAGATTTTTTTTATCACTTTGTTCTTGGAAATTAGTATAAATTCACTTGGTAAAACATAGGAGAAATTTTTGAGTTGAGCAATGCGAATGTTACAAAAACACCCATTTCTTAGACATAGGTACATGTGAAAGGTGAGTAGGTCTTGCAATTGCACATGAGTAAAGTATCCTAGGACTAGACCATAATTGTTACCTATCCTAGGCCTTAAGTTTTAATTGCATTTTCCACATGTTCCTAATCATTGGCCTAACAATGATTTCTAGTTTATAGTGCTTAGTTTATAATTGGTTATATTCTTTACCTCATGCTCCAATTATTTCATTAAACATTTTCAATATAATTTTTGGGCTTAAAGTGACATTTTTCAAACTAGAACAATGCAAACAAGGATATACGATACAATCAATGATTATGTTCTTAGATATCAAATTATGTTATCTAATATGAGTTATCAACTATTAGACATCAAGCTTTAATGTTTATTTATATATAGTCTCTTTCTAATCATCAAAGAAAAATGATTTGTGCCACTATGAGATTTATTTATTAGAAAACAATCTCTTCCATTATAATGTTTCTAGCAATCCTCATTCACATAAGTTTTAATTTAAAAAATTAAAAATAAGGGTAATGATTTGAACACAATAAAAATGCCAATACCATCAATTATTCTCATGTCAAGACCATTTAACTAAAATCAAAAGAGTTGTTAAGTGGGAAAGAGATCTAAGATCCAACAAGTGAATTAACCTAGATCCAACTTTCCTTCTTTTGGACTTAACATTGGAACACAAACCAACTAGGGTTTTGATGATTGGCTAACTACCTCAAAGGAGAGCCAATCTACTAGGGTCTGGTTCCTTTATTATAAAGAGGGAAATTTTGATGTGTGTTTTAATTGACCTATTTGACATAAACCATAGATCTGAAAATGTAAATTATCGTACATACAAAAATGGAAATTGACAAAATTAGGGGCACCTACACATAAAATTGGAACCTAAATTTGAGGGAAAAGGCCGAGGTCACCCTTGTTTGGAATTGAGGATTCTTGAATGCTTGAAACAGGGTTTTGAAGGTGCAGGTCTACTCTACATTGTATATATATGAAATCTAAATCAAATTTGAGTTTTATATTCAATCAAATTATTAAATAATGTAACCCATTTAAATGAGTTTTTACATTATAAAATTAAAATGAATGGATAAATTTATATATGCAAAGTGCATGATGTAAGTTAAAACACAATCAAATAGATTAAAGATATATTTGTATATATAGTAAAAAGAATAAATAACAAAAGAAGATGAGACTTTGGAAAGGAAAAACCTCCTTCCCCTTCAGGAGGGTGTGAATCTTGTAAGGAAGACAACCCCTATAGAAAGGAGTATAATTCATATTAAAAGGAGTACAATCCTTATTAAAAGGAGTGCAACCCCTATGAGGTCATGGATCCTTTTAGGAGAATGACACCCACAGGGCACTTTCATGTCCCTCCATCCATTGTTATATGCCCATCAATGACACCCCTTCCTTCCCACATTCACCATCAACATCTTTAACTATCACTATGAACTCTTGTTTTACCGAGAGATAGATCAAATACGCAATTAGGGGTCTATTGATTTTATAAGTTACCATTTCTTGATATAAAAATGAGTAGGGTTCCCAATAATATAAGGATATAGTTTTTTCCTAATACAATTATGTTTTAAGGTTCAATCTATTAAGTGATATAATATATTGATTATACTATATCTAATATAAAATTGGATTTTATTTATATATATTTATTAATTTGTTAATATCATTTAAATCGGTTATTATGTCAAAAAAACTATTTTATGCCAACACTTAACTTTAAATATAAAAACATCAAAATTTTAAAATATATATTAATACCTACAAATGAAATTATTAAAAAGTAACACAAGTATATAACATTTACTACACTCTTCAAAGTAAATTTAAAACAAATGAACATGTATATACACATATATATACACATATATACATATACACACACATATATATACATATATACATTATATATATACATAAATTTATATATACACATACATATACATATATACATACAAATACATATATGCATATATTTATACATATATACATACACACATATACATATTGTAATGCCCTCCCATTTGTAGCCTTGAGACTTCTTGATCTCGACATCATTTTCTAACTATGTATCAAGAGATGTATAGGTTGTGCTTGTGCTTATTGCTTTGGGTGTTATTGATGTTTCAACTTCATTGTTTTCATTGTAAGTGTTGGTTGTGGCTAATGCTCTTGTTTTGCATGGTGTGTTTGGACCACCCACATGTTTCGAGATGAGGTTCCTCAACATGTCGATTTGTTGGTGTTTGGTATGCATTAAGGTGTGTATATGGTAGTGTGCCAAGTTCCTTGCAAGGACTTGATGTATTTCATTGTTGTGGTATTTCTTGAGATGCACGTGTCATGATTATATGCCTAGTTTAATGTAATGGTTTAGTCATTGGATATGCATATTAATATTCATGCTATGAATAAATGTATCATGATGTTATGACTTGTAGATGTATTGATTTACATTTATATGATATTGTACCCCACTCGGTGATTATGCTATGCTTCAACTATTACATATATTGATCAAATATGTTTGATATGTATATTGAATGGTTACAAGAATGATGATATTTCTCCCCCTAATTATACAAGTTTGAGTCATTTCTCAACAATGATTTTTTGTAAAAATATTTATTTGAATTAAAAATTTCTATCCAAAATTTAAGTTAGATAAGTTGCCTTTTCTCTTTAGCACATATTTTCCCTCTTCTACATGACCTTTACTAACCAACTAGAGGAGGGGAAGCATGTCAGGTAGTGTTGGCTAGTGATGCTGCTAGCTAGGATCTCATAAATATATTTAATAAAAAACAATTCATTGAACCCCAAGATACATATCCACAATTTTGTATAAGTCTGAAAATTGACAAGAAGAGGACAAAGCCACTTTTTGCAAGTGTGTCTCCCACTCCACGTGAAAATATTAAGTAGGACAGGGTGGTCCTCACATGCATTTTCTTGCTTTATGCACACGAGAATCTTTGCACTCCAAAATACTTTACAATAGCTTTTGTGGTGGACGATATTTTATTGAGATAAGGGATATATTATTATTATTTTTAATGCTCACACCACTTTATGAAACGAAATGATAGCTCATTGTTTTTTATCAACACACTTGTTCACCTTTCTTAAAGGAAACTTTTTATCCACACACTAGTTGACTTTTTTATAAGGAAAGTTATGAAAAATGTACCGAGATTAGGAATAAAAAGTTTTTTATTTTCTTCAAGATTTTTATGAGTGTTGGGGATTTTATTTTATTTTTTATGTAGGATGTAATATAGTTTAATATTCTAAAGAATAATAGTGTATAGTTTTGTATTGAATAAGTAGAGAAGAATTACAATGAATAAAAATGCAGTTTCAAAAGGAGACAATAATAGTGTAGAGTTGATAGTAGTTTCAGAGTCAATGGCGCTGATCATTGTAAGTAACTTTTTGGTTTATGTGCAGTTCTTTTTTGGATTGGATTGTTGTTTTTTTTGTTGCAATTTTTTAATTTTGATCAATATAAACAAAGAATAAACGTTATAATTTTTTTTTGGATCTATGTAATAAATGTATGATTTTAGTATTTAATTTAATTTTTTAGATTAATTGATAATAATTTTAAATATTATTTATTATTATTATTATTATTATTTTGCTTTCAAAGGCGAAGTCTATATATTATATTATATTATATAAAAGAAATTACATAGGTAGACCAATATAAGCAAAATCTGGTTGGTACAGTTTGCATTGCATATGCATTGTTATAAACAGAGTGCAAAAATAAACTATCAACCTATAACTTCCTATGAGGAGCATACACCATTACATATTATGTGCAAAAGATACAGAGTTGAAAGTTGTCAACCACTGCCTCCTATTCCTCATCATCCTATATATTTAAGGAAATCATCCTATGTTATTTGCATTTATAGATTGAAATTGATCATTAACATCTTACTTCCACATTTAATACATCAATTGTAGTCTCAATCTCAAAGAAGTCTTAATTTACTAAATCTTAATTGCATCAATATTCACATTCTTTGTTTGGTGCATAAATGTTCTTGTTATATCAAGCACAAGTCTTGACTATTGTCAAGTAAGTTAGTTTTCTCACCTATGTCTATTGTCATCCCCTAATTGTGGTTCTTAGAAACACCCATTTCTTAGACATAGGTTCATGTGAAAGATGAATAGGTCTTGCAATTGCATATGAGTAAAGTATCCCAGGACTAGACCATAATTGTTACCTATCCTAAGCCTTAAATTTTAAGTTACATTTTCCACATGTTCCTAATCATTGGCCTAGCAATGATTTCTAGTTTATAGTTCCTAGTCACAACATCTCAACCAACAAAAATAATCAAGGTTGACATCTTGCCAAAAACTAGATAAGCTCTCTATTTCCCTCTCATAATTTAATTTCTTTGTTTTAACTAATAATATCTATGTTTACATCAGTCAATATCATATCCCCTAAGATTTGGGGTTTAATATAATTAGTGTTTTATCCATATATTGAACCAGATACAAAGGGTTCTTTCTTTCCCTACATTTTAGTAACCCATAACTTCCACATCTATTCTTAGAGTAGGAGTTTTAAAAAAAATCTCGTAACCCATCATTGTGTGTATGTATTGCTTTCCATGGATAAGAAGCTCCTAAGACCCGTAGTTCCACTTCAACAAATTGCTAGGTTAAACCATAATCTTGCCATTACATGCCTACCTCCAATTCTTCTACTTTATATGGTCACATGTTTGTTCTTACAAGGAAGAAGGATATTATGATCATGATACATTCATTGAAAGTGTTGAAAATCAAAAGAGACATGAGATGGTTGATAAGTTTAAATCATTATGAAATCATTTAGTTGCCATAGATGATAATATGTCCACTTTATTTGTTGTTGATTCTCTTAGTAAGATAGAAAATATGGAATAGACACAATTAAGGCTATAGGGAAAATCCTATACATAAGCTCATCTTATGGTAAGCCATATTTCTCCAACCCCTAAGGTCTGTCCATCTTATTTGAAGTTTGTATGTGCCTTCATACTCCTATCCCAAACCCTTGCTACTTTATAAAACTTAATCTCTCGTTGTATTCCTTTGAACTCCCACATATCCTTCATGTCTAATTTCATCTCTCTTATTTTTAGGGCCTAAGTTCATTCTTTCTTCATCCCTCACATTTTCAACCCTTTCCTACCACATCCATACTTAGACTTTCCATTCCTCTACCTACAAACAACCATACCAACCTTATGCCTTAAGCCATTTACACTCTCCCTTATAATAAACATCCTTATATCACATTGGTTTGTACTAATAATTCATTATTTACATCATGTAACATTTATCTCTTCCACTTCCCTTTTATCCATCTATATATATTTTATGTTTATGCCACTCGACCTTCACACTAATTGACCACCATTATGAGTGAGTTAAGAGATATAAATACCAATATTGAAAATCTAAAAAAATATTCTTAAAAAGGTAGTGCAAGTGAGATACTACATGATCCATTAACATATGAATATAATGGCATGAATGTGCACCCCTTACAAATTCCACATTTACGTACCTCCTATCTTAGACAAATTGAATCTGATAATGCAATTCCACGTCCTTCATTCGCTTCCCATCCACTTGGTAGTTATTTTTTGTGTCAGTGGAGGATATTTTGTCAGGGATGCTAGCATGACATGTCGAAGTTTGTGTGATGCATTGCCATCCTGACATGATTCCCGCCTCTAGAATCTGTATAGGCGTTTCAATTCTCCATTGGCGATGAAGAGTAATGTTTCTTCTCCCTTGACCAACCTCAAATGACTCCTTTTCCTCCAATTTCATCTTCAAATTCCTATCTCATGCATTCAACTCATCTTTTGGGCATTCTACTCGATCATTCTCACTTCTACACACTTTATTCACAACATTCTCTTCTCCATTGAAGCTACAAGTTGGTGTTTTTTGGACTCACTCTCTTTGTTGTTGTGGCAATGCCGATCTTTGCAAGCTTGTGAGCTCACTCCTCCAATTTTCCTTGAGTGCACATGGTTGAAGGTGATACTATTCCATCTTCCATTCATTTAGCATTGTCATATTGTTTACATAGCATATTGTTTTTAGCATAGCACTTAGTACTTTCATTCCAATATCTTTCTTTATCATATTTCTCCAATCGTTTCTATACTAGTTGTTCGTGGAGGTGGAAACACCAAAGTGAGGGACTGATTGCAGCAATCCTCTATACACAACCCCAACATTTTTCATCTTGTGTGTGTGAAGACTCTAAAGATATCAATTCGTGGGTAGGAAGGTGTGCTTTCCTTACCCTTCTTTGTCATTTTGTAGTTAGACTGAATATTAGTATTTTCTCAATATTCTCGTTATTCAATTATTTTCCATTTCTATTATTCCATTAAATCACATCCGTTAGGTTGTTAGTAGGTTTCTATTGATTTCAGGATATACTTTACACTTTTTGTTCGTACAAACAATGCCCCACTGAGATGCCAACGCATCGCATTGACGTACGTGTCTCATGATTAGTCCAGTTTATGGCTCAATTTTGATAAAGTTTATTATCCATTTGATGTAGTTGTCATAGACCTTGATACTTGGATGTTGACATTTTCATATTATTTTCTCCAGACTATAAACAGTGGGCATAAGTTTATTTTTGTAACCTTTAAATGACAATGACACGCTATATCAACTATCTATGTTAATTTTACATGTGAATTAATGAATGTTCCTTTAAGATAGTCATAGATATGCAATTGTTGTGTGTACTAATACTGTCATGCAAATATAATTAGAGTCTACAAAATTGAGGAAGATTCTGCCAGCTGGTTGTTTGCCATAAAGTTCAACAGGGTGATCATTCAAAGGTCAATGGAGGGAAGACTCTCAATGGAGGGAGATTCCTAGTTTAAATAAAAAATTGTAACTGCCTTGTAAATGGTCTTAATAGTTTTTTGAGCGAATATAGGAGCTATTGTTATGCTAGATCTGCGTTAAGGAGAACTTGCTTGACTAGATTCCATGCATGCATAACCTCCTTTCCACTTTCTACGCTTTCCATAAAGTGGTGTCCTCCTAATCTATTGGAGTTGACTACCTTGTTAGGTAGTTAGTTAGTAGTTTTTCCTCCTATAAATAAGACTCAAATGCTCCTTCTTAGGAGGTTGATTGATTTGATGTTGTACTCGCGTTATTAGTAATATAGTTATGCTACTCTGTTGTAATCATGTTTTCCAATAAATAAAATGAGGATATAAGTTCGTTGCATCTGAGTTTGCATTTTTCCTAGGGGATACTCATCCAAGGGGGCCCACTTGGTGAGCATTCCATCTTTTAGCTTAGTTGTTATTCTTCTGTGCAAATATTTATGAATCTGGCAACTATCTGTTCTTACAACCACTAGAATTCCATTATGTGACTGTTCCTGCGACCAAAGTAGACAGAGTAGATTTCTGTCTATTTGCTCAGATCTTCATTTTTGTCATGCATTTTAGCTTAGTGTAGTTGTTGGTTGATGTTCAACACTTATGTTACTTCTTTCTAAGTAAATTAATTTCAACGTTATGTCTTTCTTAGCTATAGAATGAATATGGCTACTATGGATTCCTAGTGCACATACTGTGTTGACCCATTTCAAGTCTACGTCCCTAGGTTGACAAGTTAAATGCACCTTCATGATGATTAAGATAGCTATTCATATTAGATGTCCAATATCTGAATCATAGCTTTAAGGGCTTAGTTGTTAAATCCTTGTGGGAGGCCAAAATTTTTGGCGTCATTACCGGGGATGGTGTCAAACTAGGGAGTTCTTTGGAGTCATTGATAGTTTTTTCTTGCTGTAGCATTTCTGGAAGTTTTCCCTCATTTAGGAAATTAATGACCCACCATTATTTTTCCAATTCTTTGTGTGAGTTGGCTGATATTGAGTTGATACCATATGCATAGAGGAAGAAGGAGAGATGCTCATGGGAGATTCCTTCCTAATAATCCTAATCCATTTTAGCTAGTTGAGCATCATAATCTTCCAAGAGATGCTGAAGAAGAAGAAGCACACCCTTTTTTTGATGCATTTCCCAACCTAACCAGTTCTGACACTTCCTCTGAAGATCAAAACTAGATTGAGAACCCCTTTGCTTTGGAACTCCATCAGGCAGGCATGGGTGATGAAAATAGAAACATACCTAACCAACCAACTTTTCCTTTCCCCATTGCTCATTAAAATGAAGTTGACAACCTCAAAAATATCCCTGCTTCAGTCCTTCCTAAGTTCTATGGACTTGGCACAAAAGACCCCGGTACTTTCTTGTTTGAGTTTGATATCCTCTACATAAACTATGATTATACCACTGATGCTCATAGGCTTAAGTTGTTCCCTACCACCTTGAAAGAGGCTGCATTAAGATGGTTTATGAACCTAGGTAGAAATACTGTGGATGGGATTACATGAAGACAAAGTTCCTTGAGAAGTACAAAGAATATTGTAGGGGCAGTGACATGAGAGGAGATGACATCTTTAGGATGCAAGAAAAGGAAGACGAGAGTCTGAAGGACTATATTTCAAGGTTTCTATTTTTCCTACAAAAATCTCCTCACCATACACTAAATGAAGAATCACAAAAGTTGCTTTTCCTAAGAGGAATTAATGATAGCTGCACTGATGCCTTGGACCTGATGGGAGGAGGAGATATCACTCAAGTCCCTTGGGAAGAAATCAAGAATATATGTCAGAACTACTCTAGGGAAGCTTCAAAGAAAGGGAGAGCTTACCAATCCTCTATGGGTAAGTCATCTACCAATGGATTTTCAAGGATGGAGATTACTCACTTGCTAGAAAACTTCAAACAAGACATCATAAAAAATCTTGCTACCCAGCTAGATACACTTCAAGCAAAGAAGAAACAAGAGGAGGCATAGGCAATGTTGGCAGGATATAGCCCTCATTGCAGACAAAAGAAGGACTGCAGATGCAAAATGGTAGCTAATATTGACAGTAAGCAGATCCCAACTGAGTTCAAGCCAATCCAGGGTGATGATGATCAAGTCTACTACATTGCACAAAGAATACCATGGGCTCCAAGACAAGGTATGCCGCTATGTCCATTATCCTTTGTTGGGCCTTATTTTAATTCTTATACATCAAGTAACCAATGGCAACCCCCATATCCATCTAACTATGGAGAATACCCACCATAGCCTTGGAATAGCCCTCCAAATACCTGGCCCAATCACCAAAATTCTCCACTCCAGTGGCAACAACCTTAGGGGAGTTGGTAGCAGTTTCAAGGAAATTGGTAGCCACCACCATGAAACTGGCAACAAACATCTCAATGGAGGGAAGGACAACAATGGCCAAACCAGACAACTAGCTACATGTAGTCACCTTCTCAGCCCCAACAACCTGCTATAATACCTCCTCCTACTAGCTCAAGTTCAAACACACCTAGACCTACTCAGCTACTAGCTTAGCCCACACCTAACTCAAATAACAAACCACAACAACAACAACCAGTATATTCTGCTGATCCAAATCAATTTCCTGCATATGCTGTGAGTGTAAGTGACATCCACTTGTGTTCAGGAACTACTTTTCCAAATCCTTCCACACCCATTATCATTGAGCTTCCTGTGGACAAAGAGGAGCATCTGAATATCCCCATTCAGCCAAGTGTACCTAAAAATCCTAAACCAGTCCTAGTCCAATAGATTGAACAAGAACCGCCATTTCCTCAGAGGTTGGAAATTGCTAAACAAAAGGAAGAGAAGGAGGAAATAACCTTTGAAATTCTAGATCATTTGAAGCATATATGTGTCAAGATACCCTTATTTCAGGCCATAAAAGATGTTCCCATATATGGAAAAGCAATTAAGGAAGCATGCCTTAAGAAGCCAGGCAAGAAAAAGAAAGACCCCACTACAGTGCATGTGGTGGGACAACTGGCTGACAGCATGCTTGGGAAAGTGACTCTTCCTAAATACAATGACCTAGGTAGTCTTGTGGTAGGATTTGTTAAAAATGGGATCCAAATAAAAAAGGATCTGATTGATTTGGGAGCAACAATAAATGTGATGACTAAGGATATCCTGCAGCAACTAAATGTTGCAAGCATGAGACCTACTCCTACTGTCCTGCAACTTGTTGATAGTTCCACTATTAAACCTGATTGTATAGTAGAGGATCTTGTGGTCACTCTAGACTCTTGGGAGTACCCAACATATTTCATGATTCTTTCTCCTAAGGCTACACTAGGTGAATACCCCATTATTCTAGGAAAGCCATGGTTAGCAAAAACAGATGCCTATATTGGATGCCAAATAGGATACATGACCATTTCTAATGGAAAGAGCACCAAAAATCTTGTTCTTTACCCTCCTGCTCAACCATCCCATGAGATGGATAACCCCATATGGCTACATGTTGGTGAAGAGGTCGAGGAAGTCAATTTTGTGGCACAACTTATGACGTTAGGCAGAGGTTCTTTCATGCAGCTTCATGAAGAAGATGAAGTATTGTCTGACATAATTCAGAACCATTGTGAGGTGCAGGAAGACTCATCCTCTCATGCATATGGTTCTATAGATCCAATAAAGACACTTTTTCCCGCTCTTCCTACAGTAGAACTTCCGTAGCAACAAATATGTCTCATACATTGCTGCCACATGAATTCAAGGTACCGAGCATTAGTGAAGAAGCTATGATAGAGTTAACTACACATGTGCAAGTGTCAGAAGGGAAATATCTAAATATTAAAAACAAGCTAAGTGAAGAACAATAGTTGTCATTGGAAAACTTACTAAAGACCCACCAACATGCATTTGCATGGGACTATCATGATATGGAGGGATTGGATCCTAAGCTCTGCACTCATAGGATATACATCAGAGATGATTGCACACCAGTGAGGCAGCCACAAAGAAGAATTAACCCTGCATTGAGAGAAATTGTAAAAGGGGAACTACAAAAATTGCTAGATGTAGGATTCATCTACCCCATTTTAGACAGCCAGTGAGTGTCTCCATTGGTGATTGTGCCTAAAAAGGGAGAGAAGTGGAAAGTTTGTGTTGATTATAGGGAAATCAATGCCATCACCAAAAAGGACCATTTTCCCCTTCCTTTCATAGATCAAATACTGGATTCCCTTGAAGGCAAGCAATATTTCTCTTTTCTAGATGGATTCAGAGGCTATAACTAGATCCAAATTGCACTTGAGGACTAGGAGAAGACCAATTTTACTTGTCCATGGGGGAATTATTCCTACTCAGTACTTCCATTTGGCTTATGCAATGCACTTGCAACTTTTCAGAGAGCAGTCATTAGCATATTTTTAGATAGCTCTCATGATTGCATGAAAATTTATATGGATGATTTTACTACCTATGGTGCTAATTTTAATGAAGCATTGGAAAATATTATGAGTCTTACAAAGATGTGAAGACCATAATATGTCTTTAAACAGTGAGAAGTGCTTCATGATGATGCAGGAAGGTGTAGTCCTTGGCCACTACATCTCTCACCAAGGAATTCAAGTAGATCCTACCAAGATTGAAGTGATCACCAATCTGCCTATACCTACAAAACAAAAAGATGTTAGTGTTGGAGTTAAAATGACACTGAGAGGGGGGGTGAATAAGTGTCTTAACAGATTTGACCAATTTTCAAAAATTCAAAAACATAGCTCATATTTGATCTCAATATTACTCTTATTAATGTATTCATGAGTTGAATGTAATCATTCATAAACAGAATTGAGAAAAGTAATAATCCCAACAGTGAACAGAAACAATAACACAGTAAAGCAGTGAGAACACAGAGGAACAAAGAGACAAAATTTTCCGAGTGGAAAACCCTCCTGGGGTATAAAAACCACTCCCAAAATGCCTTCCAGGCTTAATCTTTTAATCAATTGTTCACAATGCCTTATAGGCTGATTTTTGAGCACCACTCAAGGAGCACCAACCCCTTGTTTAGAGATATCTATCTCAAGGAGTACCAACCCCTCAAATTATGAATTGAACAACAATGCTAACTTAGAGGATTTCTCTTTTTTTAGTTAAGCACATATTTCTCTGTTTTCTTGTCTACAAAATACCTTAAAGATTCAATATTTGAATCCCTAAAATACTACATAGAGAAGAAATTTACAATCTCTGCATCTTGTTATTCATATTTTATTGCAGAGTTTTATCCATACATTTTCATATAGCCAAGGAATGATAATCTTAGAATTACAACAATTGCAGCAGAAAAGAGTTTTCTACTTCTATTTATACATCTTCCAGATAGGTAACTGTCTTCAAGAGTAACGACTGAACAACCAAACAAAACAAGAGCCGTTTCACCCAACTAAGAGCCATCCTCAACAAGTCTGAAACTTATGAGATCATTTCATTGCATAAAAAGCACAACTGCCCACCACAAAAAATCATAACCTCTAATGCATGAAAGACAATACTTAGTCAGGGCATCATTTGTCATATTAGTAATAGAGATGCAAAGAGAAGTTAAAGAAAATTGTGATTATAAACTAATATGTGCAGCATGAAACACATAAATAAGAATACCAGACAAATCTGCAACTCCCATGGCTCCATCAACCACTGTTGAGCTTCTAGCTAGAGAGGCGCATCAAACATAGCAGACATACCATTCATTTCTGAACCAAAAACGAATTTCATACTGACAATGCCGTTACAGCCAGCAACAATAGTAAAGAACAGTTTATGAAACTTTCTCATGATGGCGGCCAGGCTAGGGTTCGATACCCAGCTAAAAGAATAAACTCAAAAAGTTTACCCTAACATTCTTTTCAATTGATGTAACGATATGCCGAAGGAAACTTTAATCGTTAATCATACTTTGGTTCCTTCTGTTTCGCCGTGACCCTTCGTTATCGGGCAGACCCTATAGAGAATTCACTTTGTTTTGTTGAAAGCCCCGAGCTCACAATAGATCACCAAGACATTAATGTTCTCACACCTACAAAAACCTTTTGTCTTATGTGCTTCGCTATAACATTATGATATCAGGGAGACCTCCTATAGAGCATACCATGTCTTTCCGAAAGTGTTCATCCACTTGTGTGTCGCTGTGACATTATACTGCCAGGGAGACGTTATACAACCAACATTGAGTTTCATCGATGGGCTTCCTTAGTGTATTATTCATTCACTGAGACATAAGGAAACTTCTCACCGTGATGCCCTTTAGTTTCATTCACTATCACTGTGACCATACGATATCAGAGAGACCTCTCATAGATTAGATTTTGTTTCACCGAAGGTCACTTGATACACATTGTTGCCATAACATATTGCTCTCGAGAAGACCTATTCCAAAGAGAACATCTCTCATCGACGAGCAATTTGAAAGAAGTCATTCGAAAAGTCGTTGTAACTTCAAACTATCGGGGAAACATCTTGTAGATCATTTCAGTCATACCGAAACACCCCGAATTCACACCTGTTTGCCAAAACTTCCAGAAAGTCCTGCCGAAGGAAATTGTCCAACGGCGGTCGGTGTGACATTGCACATTCACTATGACCCTTCACCGAAGCCTTAAGCTCTTGTCGATGTGTTTCCATTTAATCTCCGATCGGTGTGACATACCAATTTCGTTGAGACCACATACCGACAGAATAACATATGCTGATAAAGATCACTTTCTATCACCGAAACAAAAAAAAGAGGTCTTGCCGACAACTACCAGTATGTTAAATTTAATCGACATGACATCAGAAATGTGTTGCCGATAGGAAACACAGACATTTCAAAAATGGATCGGGGAGACCCTGCCATTCTCACACCAAAAAGAGTAAGCCCGAATGAGAAACAACCAATACCTTTAGACAAATGAGATGTCAAAACCAAGGTAAATGTAATGCCTTAAAAAATTTGAGATCAAAGAATGTAATCAAATGGCTTGTAATCATGTAAAATACACCAGTGGTATACAAAGAGAACCATCCCGAGACTGATCATCAAAGAGAACTAACTGAAAGAGATTTTGTCATCAAGGACAAACTATAAACACAACAGAGATCCAACAGTTAGGAGTTTATTGGGACATTTAGGTTACTATAGATGTTTCATCAAATATTTCAACAAAATGGCAACACCATTGTACAATCTCCTAACTAAAAATGCTTAATTCCAATGGACAGAAGACTGTGACAAGGCATTCTTTGATTTGAAAGCAACTTTGACTCATGCTCCTGTACTCAAAGGTCCAAATTGAGAGATTCCTTTTCACATTCATATAGATGCATCAGACTATGTTATAGGAGTAGTCTTAGCACAAAAATAAGGAGCTATTGAGAATGCTATTTATTTTGTCAGCAAAAACTTGCAAGGAGCTGAATTCAATTATATAGTGACACAAAAATAAATGCTGGCAGTGGTCTATGCCCTTAACAAATTCAGGCACAACGTAATAGGCTATCAGATCTTTATGCACACAGACCATGCAGCCATTAGGTAACTCATGAATAAGCCCCTGATCTCAGGTAGGCTAGCAAGATGGTTGTTGTTGATGCAGGAGTTTGACATAACCATTGTTGATAAACTAGGGAAGGCTAATGTTGTTGTAGACTTTCTTTCAAGGCCGACTACATCAAAGGACAATCAAGCCATTGATGACTCTTTCCCTGATGAAAATTTATTTTCCATCGGTGTGCATACACCTTGGTATGCTGACATAGCTAATTATCTGGTGACAGGGAGAGTTCCTCCTCATTTCTCTCCAAAAGAGAGAAGGATACTCATTGAGAAATATTTTCCCTTCTCATGGATTGCAGGATGTTTGTTCTACACTGGACCAAAACATGTCATAAGGAGATGTGCGAAGGAAGCTAAGGCATATGATATATTGCATGCATGTCACAATGAACCCTGTGGAGGGAATTTTTCAGCCAAGAGGACAACAATGAAGATTCTGAACACATGATATTACTAGCCCACACTACACAAGGATGCAGGGAAATATATAAGGAAGTGTGATAGATGCCAGAGGATGGGTCGACCAACCAAATCTGATGAGATGCCCCTTTACTCACAAGTAGTAATCATTCCATTTGATAAATGGGGATTGGATTTTTTAGGACCCATTGACCCTCCATCAAATGGTAAATCCTATATCTTGGTATGCACTGATTATGTGACAAAATGGGTAGAAGTCAAAGCAAAGAATCATGCAAGAGATAATAAGGTTGCATAATTTCTTTATGAAGAAATTTTCACAGGGTATGGAGTTCCAAGAGAGATAGTGACTAATCAAGGGGTTCAATTCACCTCAAACCTTATCACAACACTAGTTAATGAATATAATGTGAGGCACAAGAAGTCTACTCTATATCACCCTCAAGCCAATGGTCAAGTTGAGGTGACCAATAGGGAAATTGAAGCCATTTTGACCAAAATAGTGGCTATCCATAGGAAGGATTGGGCTAATAGGCTACCAAAAGTTGTTTGGCCCTATCGGACCACCTGGAAAACAACCACAGGCTTCACTCCTTTTGAGTTGTTGTATGGGAAGATAGCAATGATGCCTATTGAATTTGAGAATAAGACTCTTAGGACTACACTAGACCTAGGGATGGATATCTCTAAGGCACAAAAATATACAATTTTGGAACTGAATAAATTGGATGAGATGAGAAAGAAAACCTTGCATCACACAGAGGTAGTGCAAAATCAAAGAATAAAGTGGCATGAAAAATTCATTAAGGACAAGAAATTCCAGCCAGGTGACTGGGTGCTCCTTTATGACTCCATATATAAGGATAATATTGGTAAGCTATAGACAAGGTGGCTAGGACCATATGAGGTTGTTAAAGTCTTCTCCAATGGTGTTGTCCAACTCACTACCATTGACCTTGTCAGATTTAGGCTACTTGTCAATGGTCATCGCCTCAGGTTGTATCACAAGCCAACTTCCAAGGAGGAATTCCTACAATAATTCACTCAACATGCAACACCTGAACTTCCTGCAGCCAAAGGAAGCAGACCTAGTGTCCCTCCTTTTGGCTAACTAAGGTACACAAATTATCATAATAAAGACTTCCACTTATGTGGGAGTCCACTTCTTCATTAATCCACCCATCCACCTCCACCTTTCTCTCTCTTCCATCACACCGCCATAACTTCAATTCATTCCACTTCACTTCATTCCATCTCCACTTTCATTAATTGCTCAATTGAATTCTTAAAAGGTGACTGGTACTTCCTCCATATTATTTGCAACAAATATTCCATAAATTCAGGTACGTGCGCATCAATTTGTTACATCTTAATTATCTTTTGGTACATTCATTTAATTACTATACATTAATGTAGATGTTCTCCATAACATGTAATTATTCCCTGCCCCTATCAAATTATCATTACTACCTCACATGTGAGGACACATGCTCAAATTAAGGTTGGGGGGAGTGTGAATAACATGTCCACATGTCAGTCCATGTTGGTCCATGTCAGCAAAATTTAAATTGAGCTAATTTGAATTCTAAGTGAGGTGAGGACTCGCATGTGCGAGATGACATCACACCGCCACCATTCTTCTTGATTGTACCCTTCATTTATTATACCTTAATACCTTTTGTTTCCTTTGTCATGATCCTAAGTCACCAAAAAGGTAAATTTCATACGATACTGGCATTGGGAATTCAACAGTGTTGTAGGAAGGTGAAATTTGGGCTTTCAGACAAAGATTGCAGGAAGGGAAACCTTGTAGAAGTGCTTTCTTAATTGTAGAAAACTAAAAATATGGGAAGTTAGTTAATTCGAAATGAACCCACGGTTCATGATGTAGTGTTGCAAGATGCACCTTCCTAGGTCGAGTTTAGAATTTGTGGGTGGCTAGATTATTTCCTGAAGCTAAATGGTTATAATGAAGACGTATTGGAATTTACACAGACATTGTCTGAAGGAAAGGCCATGGTGAAAGGGTTGGAGGTAATAGCTACTGAAGAGAGGGTTGCAAAATTTATAGGGTTTCCTGTCGATGGTGAACATTACCCTGCTACTAGAGATACAAGGTTAGCTAGGGTTGAATTTATAGAACCTGGTGACCCTCCATTAAATTTGGAAAAGAAAGGTGTGAAGAGAACCTCTCTACCTAAGCCATGGAAGCAAGTAGCTGTCCACATTGTGAAGTACATCACTTGTGAAGGTTTCCAATCAAACCTACATTCTATGCACTTCAAACTCCTGAATCATCTCCTTTCAATCATGGTGGAAAAAACTCAAAAAGGTAGGGATAATTCTATTTCCCACCATTGTGTGATCAAATTACTAGTAGAAAAATCGGTGCATGATGTGTTTGATATGACTTGGGAGAAATTTTTAAATATTGATCAATTTAGACCAGAGCATTTGCGACCTAGGGTTTTGCCTCCACCTCGTAGGGCTAGTAGGAGAGTGATTTTTGTTGAAGCCACTCTTGGGGCCTCAACTTCTAGCGCAAGTCCTAGTGTAAACCCTCCTAAAGCTGAGCAAACTATAGAGATTAGTTCTTCTGAGGTAGAGCATTCAAACAAAGATAGTTCCTCTTCAAATTCTGATGATGATGTCCCTCTTGGAACCCTAATTCAAACTAGGGCACAAAAGAAATAAGTAGAAATAAGGAAGGGAAAAGCTAAAAAGAAAAATACAGAAAAAGAAGCACCAAGCTGTAAGAAACGGAAGGCTAAAACTGTTCTTCCTGTAGTCGAAGAAAAAACATGAAACCCCTCCTAGAAAAGAAAGACCAGCTAGGTCAGCCACTGGTGTGTCTCCTAAGAGAATCCCTAGTCCTCGGGGGACATCACAAGAGGACACAGGAGTCCCAATGGGGCAGGTGAACGTTGAGGAAAAGAACAATTTTGAAGAATAGCCAAATATAAGGTTGGCAGAGCTTGCTGCCATCACAAAACAAGTTGAGAGTCAAGAGTATGAGAAGAATCAGGAGCTCCTGCAGCAAGAGAAAGAGTTCCTATAGCAACAACGAGAACCCCTACAGCTAGAACTAGGAGAACCATTAGTACCGCTACAGCCAGAATTAGGTGAACAATCAGAATCCATGCAGCTGGGGCCACATGAAGAGCAAGAATCAGTGCCAGGAATTTTTTTGGTAGGAATACATAAGCCCTCTTACTTTTCAATGCATATGGTAGCCATGAACTTACGGAATGAGATGAAAAGGAGAGAAGAGGAATGGAAAAAGGAGAAACGCAGGCTAAAGGAGGAAATTAAAAAGAGAGATGAAGAGATTGAAGAGAAGAATACAAAAATTGCTGCTTTAAAGGAAAAAGGTGGACAATGTAGCAACCTTAATACCTCAGCTATTAGAGTGCATGAATCCTCCAAGGGTCTATACTTTGTATTTGAAGGAGAGGAATCTTTCTTTTAAAATAGTAAGGATCATTTCAGGTTTGGATCATTTCAAGTTTGAATCCTTCCATTGAGACTCCTCTTGAATTTTTTCAGGCTTATCAGATTGCTCCTCCTGAAATGAAAAATTTGTTGTGTGAATTCTATTTGCATAATTATGCTGTATCCCAAGATCATGATTGGAATCCATTGTTTTATGTTGGGGATGCCCAATTAAGGGCATTTATGTCTTGGATACAGAATGAAATTAGTTGGGGACAACAATTTAGGACTTATAGGAAAATAGAATCCAACACTCCCCTGCCCATCAGGGCTGAATCTAGAAACCCAAGAGACATTTTCAGGGAATGACACAAATTTATTTACCAACCAAGCTATAGTAGTAGGATCTTGCATATGAGAGAAGCTATTTACAAAGAATATGATAAGGTAGCAAAAACCACAGGGCAATCTGTAATGGGATATCTGTCATAGAGGTGGAACTGTCTGACTAATGAGTTAAAACAAGCTGAGCCTCACTCTTTGCAAAACTATGTCACAACATGCAAAAGGGTTAATAGATATATATAGATTGGAAGGATGAAGGGACAATTTTGGCTTCCATTAACTTTTCATCCACCTATCCTATTATGGCCTGTGCTAAATTTTAGGTATTATTAGTATGATATAGCCATAGAAAGACAGAGATGGAACATGTTGGACAACAAGGAGGGGTTCTATTGGGACCCTAATTCACACATTGCAAGAACTGATGTGGGGCAGCTAGCAGTTGCAAATTTCAGGGTATTGACTAAGCAAAAGAACAACCCTTCCTCTGTTGGAGGACCAACAAAGCCTTCAGTTGGGGGGAGTGATGAGTCCAGTTTATGGTTCAATTTTGATAAAGTTTATTATCCATTTGTTGTAGTTGTCATAGTCCTTGATACTTGGATGTTGAAATTTTCATGTTATTTCCTCCAGACTATAAACATTGGGCATAAGTTTATTTTTGTAACCTTTAAATGACAACGACATGCTATATCAACTATCTATGTTAATTTTACATGTGAATTAATGAATGCCACTTTAAGATAGTCATAGATATGCAATTGTTGTGCGTACTAATATTTTCATGCATATATAATTAGAGCCTAAAAAATTGAGGAAGATTCTGCTAGCTAGTCATTTTTCATAAAGGTCAACAGGGTGATCATTCAAAGGTCAATGGAGGGAAGACTCTCAATGGAGGGAGATTCCTATTTTAAATCACAAATTATAATGACCTTGTAAATGGTATTAATAGTTTTTTGAGAGAATATAGGAGCTATTGTTATGCTAGATCTGCGTTAAGGTAAACTTGCTTGACCAAATTCCATGCATGCATAACCTCCTTTCCACTTTCTATGCTTTCCATAAAGTGGCATCCTCCTAATCTATTGGAGTTGACCGCCTTGTTAGGTAGTTAGTTAGTAGGTTTTCCTCCTATAAATAAGACTTGAATGCTCCTTCTCAGGAGGTTGATTGATCTAATGTTGTACTCACGTTCTTAGTAATACAGTTATGCTACTCTGTTGTAATCATGTTTTCTAATAAATAAAATGAGGATATAAGTTTGTTGCATCTGAGTTCGCATTTTTCATAGGGGATACTCATCCAAGGGGGCCCACTTGGTGAGCATTCCATCTTTTAGCGTAGTTGTTATTTTTCTATGCAAATAGTTACAAATATAGCAACTGTTTGTTCCCGTAGCCACTAGAATTCCATTCTGTGACTATTCCTGCAGCCAAAGCAGACAAAGTAGTTTCTTCTCTGTTTGCTTAGATCTTCATTTTTGTCATGCATTTCAGCTTAGTTTAGTTGTTGGTTGATGTTCAACAATTATGTTACTTTTTTTTAAGCAAATTACTTTCAACGTTATGTATTTCTTAGCTATAGAATGAATATGGCTACTATGGATTCCTAGTGCACATACTGTGCTGACCCATTTCAAGTCTACGTCCTTGGGTTGACAAGTTAAATGCACCTTCATGATGATTAAGATAGCTATTTAGATTAAATGTCCAATCTCTCAATCATAGCTGTAAGGGCTTAGTTGTTAAATCATTGTGGGAGGCCAACATTCCACGCTATAGTCCTCTAGCTGTGAGTTGCTTAAGTCATAGTCTGAACTCTGGAAACATGCTCACCTGACTTCCTGAGACTCTCGGGTTGGTAGAAGGAAAGAGGCAGATCAATTATCCTTCCTTTTCACCCCCTTTAAATACCAAACCTATCTTAAAAAATTCCTTAGCTTGAGGTAGATTAGGACATCCTATTGTTCTAGACCCTCCTGTGACCTGGGGTCATGAGCAGTCAGTCCTCCTCCTCTATAATGACATACTACCTTATTATTTAACACAAGATTTATAGCACCTAGTTTTGAAATGTAAGATGATAGAGGTGACCCCTTGAATACCATATGTTATTTTAACACAACACATTTATATTACATTTAGATGATGAAATATTTCTTATAAAAATATTTCTAAGAAGCTTTATAGGTTATACATATAATTGGTTATATTCTTTACCTCATGCTCCAATTACTTCCATTAGGAACTTATCCAATTCTTTCATTTTTCTCAAACTAGCACAATGCAAACAAGCATATATGATACAATCAATGATTATGTTCTTACATATCAAATTATGTTAGCTAAAATGAGTTATCAACTATTAGACATCAAGCTTCAAGGTTTATTTATTCATAGTCTCTTTCTAATCATCAAAGAAAAATGATGTGTGCCACTATGAGATTTTTTTATTAGAAAACATTCTCCTCCATTATAATGTTTCTAGCACTCTTCATCCCCATAAGCTTTAATTTAAAAAATTAAAATGGGGGTAATGATTTGAACACAAG
Organism: Sequoia sempervirens; assembly: GCA_007258455.2. Classification (NCBI taxonomy): domain Eukaryota; kingdom Viridiplantae; phylum Streptophyta; class Pinopsida; order Cupressales; family Cupressaceae; genus Sequoia; species Sequoia sempervirens. The sequence continues at coordinate 207,741,021 of VDFB02252616.1, read as the reverse complement.
AAAAATGACAATACAATCAATGATTCTCATATCAAGACCATTTAACTAAAATCAAGAGATTTGTTAAGTGGGAAAGAGATCTAAGATAAAACAAGTGAATTAACCTAGATCAAACTTTCCTTCTTTTGGACTTAACATTGGAATGCAAACCAACTATGGTTTTGATGATTGGCTAACTACCTCAAAGGAGAGCCAATCTGCTCGGGTTTGGTTCCTTTGTTGCAAGGAGGGCAATTTTTATGTGTGTTTTAATTGACCTACTTGACATAAACCATAGACCTAAAAATGCAATTTATCACATAAATGAAAATGGAAATTTGTAGGGATATGGTGTTGTACACCATTGCATAAATTTATTTATCATAATATTGTAATTAAATAATTATTTATTTGTGATACACCTTGGTGGTGTTGTTAATCACACTAGGTAATTATTTGGGGTCCACTTGATGTTGAATTGTAACAATGTATAATTATTATTTGTGTGGGAGACATGTGATAATAATTTAATATTGGGGAAATATTAAATAACATGATGTATTAGTACCCAATATTAAATAAGGGATTAGTGTTTTTGTATTCAGATGGTTTTGTGGTACATGGTTTCACCTTACCACTAGTTGTATTATGTGTGAGATTGTGTCTATAAAAGAAAACACATGTGTAGTGGTTTAGGTTGACTAAGTGGTTTGGTTGTCATTATTGAGTCTTCTTGAGAGTGCGTTTGTGAATTATGGAATGGGATGTGTGGATTCATGCTTGGACACATGGGAATGCATTGGAGGACTTGATGCTTCAAAAGTTTTCATTATAACTCTTGTATTTGCTTCATGGTTGATTAATATGATGGAGTATGGATGCTTTTGGAGGCCGGGTTTTTCTATCTTGAGGGTTTTCCCAGGGTATATCTTGTGTCGTCGTTGATGGGTATGTTGTCTATTCTCTTGCATGTGGATTTTGAGCACTTATTTGCATTGTTATCTCTTTTGGGTTATGTGGAAATTATCATACAATGGCTGCAAGTTTCCTTACAAAATTTACGAAACAATTATAGATTTGGAAGAGGCAGACATAGGGGTACCTATACATAAATTGGAACCTAGATTTGAGGGACAAGGGTGAATGAACCCTTGTTTGGAATTGAGGATTCTTGAATGTTTGAAACAAGGTTATCAAGGTGTACGTATACTCTACAATTTTCTACAACTTGTTAATGAAAGTTTTGGATTTGAACTACACACATGAAAAGAGGGGGAAATATTGTGTTGCATAGGAGTTTTCCTCAAGTCAAACCCCAGTTTTGGTGTTTCCATTGTTGGGATTTACCAATAAGATGGAGCAATAAATTTAACCAATTGCAAATGCAAATTTAACAAAATTAACAAGAATGAATACATAGAGACACCAAATTTTTAATGTGGTTCACCTAATGTGGGTTATGTCCACAAATACACTATAGTTTTATTAATCTCCAACAAAAATAAATACAAATTACATTAACCTATAGTACAAACTATAGTTGTGTGCAACTTTACCCAATGCATTGTGTCTCTACCATGCATTGATGCATGTTCACTACACAATTCGTCAATCTATAATTACCAAACCACATGCTACTGTGTTTTCACTACACAGTTCATCAATCTATAATCTCCAAATGGTACACTGTTGCGTGCTACATCATACACATGATGTGACTCTTGGCCTTTAAAATTTGCAACAAAGAAGCTTTCAAGAATTTGGTAGTTACAAACTATTTTTCAACCAAAATTATAAACAAATTCCTTTATTGAAAATGAGGAAAAATTTGCTTCAGGGGTGTTGCCCCTATAGCCCCCACTAATTATTTGGGGGGGAACATGGATACCAAATTTTCCTTTGAAATATTAACACATAGCATGATCAAGCTCCACAAACCAACATCCACCTCCACAGAAAAACAAATGATGATGGTAAAGGGTGCTTACCCTAGGTTAGGTCGAGGAAAAGTAAGCAAAAAATGACTATAATAAATAAATGACAATTGATAATGTTACCTTAGGTATGAAACCCCTGTCAAAGTGATGTCATACCATAAGCTACCACAAAGATTTGATTAATGGATGATTAGATTTCCTTGATTACCTACAAGAGGTTAGTCCACAAAACACATTAGATTGTTATAGCTAGCATGTAGAGAAGAGATTGCATGTATCACATAATAATTACATAATAGTGCATGATTGATCATAATTGTGCCTAGTTATTGAAATAAAAGGGAAAAATTGTTTATATATACATCCCAATTGATCTTTTTGGATATAGGCTAACTTGAGGGAATTTTACATTACTTAGAGCTGACACTCAAAATAATATTTATCAAAATAGGACACCTTTAGGACTAGGGCACCCTTTCCCTTTTCTAGGTGTTTTTAGCTCAAAATTCTTACGATATCAAGGATTTTAATGTATTTTCTCAATATAGCCTCAAAATGAATAAATTATTAATATAATTAATTTTATAGGAAAAATAGGGTGTCAATATAGTGTGGAATTGTTAAGGGAAACAATTTACAATGCTACATTTATCCCCCACTTTATTGAGGGTATGATCTTATATTCATACTCACACTAAAGGAATATATTTATTTATCAAAATGTTGAAGACAAAGGATGGCACCAAGTTGAAAGATGCACTAGCCCTCAACTTGGGATCCCATCGATTCACAATGTTTCAATTACCAAGCACCATCTCTCAAATGCATACATACTAGGTGTCCATAGATCTAGGCTTTCAAGTTTTGTTATACTATGTGTCCATGTAAAATTGATAAATGATAGGTCTCATAAGGCTAGCAAGTTGTGTTATTCTAGGTGTCCATGTAAAATATATAAATTCATAGGCTAGCAAGATTTGTTATACTAAGTTTATGAATGATGCTTAAATTTCTAATGTCATGGTTTGATAATCACACCTCAAGGAGCACATAAATTTTTAATGTTATGGGAGATGAATTTTAACCATACCATAAGGAGCGCATAAATGTTAATGTCACAAGGCACAAATAAATGCTTAACATCACATGGGATGAATTAATAACCACACCTTATGGGGAATTATAAATAACACTACCACCAAGGGGGTCATGCCAATAAGTCAAATATCACAAGATGCCAATTTATGGATGTATAAAAATGAATAGGGTGATATGCCCCCCCTTAAAATGTTAGCATACTTGCTATGTTGATATTTTATAGAAAATAAAGAGGAAAGAGAGGATCCTCAAGAAGGAATCACACGTCCAAAATTAATTATCCTTGCCCCCCAAGTGTATAGGCAAGGAAAACCATGCTAAATATTATCATTTTGCTACCATAGATGAAATTTGGTTGCACATAAGATTGTACCACTGTGAATGGAAATGAGAAAATACATGGAGCTAAAAATGCCACATAGTGAGGAGCAACATAACAGAGGAGAGCTTATCATTTAAAATGAATAGGTGCATCAACACATGGAAGAGTGATAGCACCACAATTGAGAAGTTGTATTTTATTTCTCAAGGTTTGACATTCATTGGTTGAATGTCCAAGCACTCAGTGATATGTGCAAAAAGAATGGTTTTCTTGATTATTTTTATGAAACTTCTTTCAAGTTAGAGGAAAAGTAATCAAGCGGGCTTCAAGAAGCCTTGAAAAAATATGCTCTTGCTCAGATAGAGGATAGGGAGTAGGAGACAATCCTTTCTCTTGTGAAGAAAATTTTTCTTGCTTACCATAGGTAGTTATAAATACATTGGATGATGGAGGATGAGATGTAGAGGATGGAGAAGCTTGGAAGCCTAAACCCGTTTTAGCAAGGTATGATTTAAGTTTCTGAATATCCTTATCTCCTTGTTCCATGTTTTCATTATATCCAAGTTTATAAATATTTTTAAATCCAACCCCATAATGTTTTTCCAATTCAAATGGAGGAAGATAATTCTTGTCTAAATGATAAGTATGATTATTTATCAAAAGAGGAGTATCGATATTTCCATGAGAAGAATTGATTATTTTTCAAGAATGAAAATCCTTTTTTGGTGTTGAAATATCATGATTAGGAGGATCTTTGTTAAATTTTTCCAACACACAAGGGATGAAAGCTAAAGAGCTTCCATTACTATCATGGTACAATATTGATATTTGTGGATTTTTTGATATAGGAGTATAAGATTTTGTAAATGAAACAAAATATTCCTTAGGTTTAGATTGTGATATTTTGCACTCTCTCACAAAGGAGGGTGTAAAATCTAATGAACCCCAATCATCACCAAAACATGTAATTGAAGATGAAATATTATTCTGGTCATTATCATTGTTTGAAGGAGTTATGGTGTTGATATTAGACTGTGTTGATGCCACTGAAATAACCTTCAAATTTTTAAGCTTTGATGGTGATATTTCGTACTCCCCAATGAAAGGTGTAAAATATAATGAAACCCAATCATCACCAAAGAGTGCAGTCATAGGTGATTTACTATCATTGGTATCATTATCATTGGAGGGTAATGGTTCAAATTTTGAAGATAGAATCAAAGTACTAAGAGATGAAAATGTTATATTCAAAATTTTCTTGTAAATAAATTTTTGGATTTGCTTTAACCATATATACTTTGTGTAGACACTTAAAATTGTCCTGAATGATATTACACACTTGAATTTGGTCACTAACATCGTTTCGTCCTAAAATTCATCTTCTTTTCACCTGTTTGATTAAATAAGCCTAGTTATTTAATTAAATGCATCATTTTCATCTATTAATCTAATTAATTTTATTAGATTAATTCACCCCCTTTCACATTCACCTTTCATCTTGTTTAATCAAATAATACAAATTATTTAATTTAAATACCTTATGTCCTCTCATTTAATTGAATAATCCTAAATTATTGAATTAAATGTCATTTGCATCCCCTTTTCATTAAATAAACTAATTATTCAATGACAATCCTAAATTTCCTCAACTTGCACAATTAAAACTTTGTTTTAATTAACTAATTACTAATTTTCCGCACCCATCCACTTACATGGGAATATTCCCTTGGAATATTCTCCCATTTGAGCTCCAAAAATGGAATATTCTTTCCTAACAAACTTTGTAACAACTTTGAAAGTGTGTTTGTTTGTATCATTGTGAGCCATTGATTGTTTCTTTGATCAATGTGATCTTTGTTTCTCATCCGTTGATGAGAATCCTTGATCCATGTCTTCACCCTTGATTCCATCTTGACCATTGATTGACCAAATCAATCTTGACCCTTGATTTACCATTTTCTCCTATAAATACCTCACATTTTGGAGAGAAATGGATCCAATTCCATCAAAGAAAAGTTATGTTGCTCATATGGATACTATCTTTATTCATCCGTGCATCCATTATCAAGATTTTTCATCTTTTTCATCCACCCATGGCATAGTTTCATCAATTTTAGCTTAGTTTTCAATAATGGAGTTCGATTAGATGCTCATTTTATCCAAGGGATTGGGAAAGGGTCGTTATTCCATATCAATATGACACCACTCCCCCAACGGGATAAGGTTTGGAGTTCTAGATTAGGTTTCTTTTATGCTTTCATGGTTTATTTCATGCTTAGTTTAATGGTTGCTTGATTTTGAAGCTTTCAAACATCTCATTGGGATTGTAGCTTAGGTAGTTAAATATGGCTTAAATCTGTATGGATCTAGTGTATTTAGCTATTACTATGATTACAATCACATTTTGGCACTAGAAGGAGGGCTTTACTAAATTTATTTGATGAATTTATCTTAAGTTTCTGTGAGTTGCAAGTTCCAGAGAAATGGAAACACTTTTGATGGCTACAACGATGCTACAGAGACACAACATAAAATAGTGACACATTTGATTTAGATATAGCAACGCATTTAAACTATGGTGATGCCTATTAAACATAGCAACACACTTGTCTTTCTGAATAATATCATGATTTTAAATAGGGTGATGAGGTCCATAAAGCAACGTTATTGATGTCACTATTTTTGAGCAAAGCAACACAATTAGATTTCACCAGAGCAACACACTTTGACTTCAGCGATGCATTTGACAGCTACAATGACACATTTGAATATAGCAACACTTTTTACTGGTAAAAATAGAGAGTCAAATTTTCATATGTGCTTTAAATTTTTAGTTTCATATACTCTCTGATCTTTTACTGACATTTGGTTTTGTTTTTTAAGGCTAACTGTTTTGCAAATTTTTACCCCTACTTGTTGGGGTCATAACTTTCTACTTGGTGCTCAAAATTTGAATCCGTTTGCACCGTTGGAAAGGTCTCCAAGAGTACTAACTCAGTCCCAATTTTTTTTTGCATATGGAAATCAATATTTAGGGACTGACGCAAGTTTCAACGCCAAATTCTGCTCTGAAGGCCTCTAAAAGCATTATTTACTAGAAGCTAGAAAATACCAAAAAATTTTGAAAAATTGAAAATTTGGATTTTTCGATTTTTCTTAGTTCTAGTTATTGTAAAAGTGTTTTGACACTTAGGGGAAGCTATAACCCCTAATATGCTGCTTTGATTCATGTTTTAGGACTACTAAATTTCCATTCGGTTTTAAAGCTTATAATCTTAGGACAACTAGCTTTTAATTGGGCATAACATTCATAAATGCTTTAAGTCTTTTCAAAGTTGGTTAAAATTGAACCCATACAACCTCATTTTGTGATATTGGTTAAAATTGAACAAAACAAAAAAACACTTCCATTGGTGCTTAAAATGAAGTCATTTTGCAATATGGGTTAAAATAAATGGGTTTGATGTACTTGCTTTGATTGTGTATGCTTGTAGTGCGTATCCACTCCCCTTACGCTTTGTGTGATCTTTGGTGAAGAGAAACACTCAAGTGCAAAAAAATTTTTGGTCACCCCAAGAAAATTTGCTACGTATTCACTTCCCTCAGCTTCGTGCGATGTTGGAAAAAGGGAAGTAGCCTTTTTTTGTCTTTATTAGAGAGGACCTACCATGTGATACATCCTGCAATAGAGAACGCATGGTGATTCTGAAGCCCATTTATCAGTGGGCTATATAAATCTTGTGAATGAGCCAAAAGGAAAGTAACTTGAATTCATAACTGGTTTCCAATCATTCCTACTCTCATGCGAACGTACCAAATGGGTCGCTTGGGAAGTTAAAGACTTTAGTGTCTTACATATGTTGTATACCACTTCTCGAATGGGATAAGGTTTGGAGTTCTTAAACTATTAAACTAAGCATGAAATAAACCATGAAAGCATAAAAGAAACCTAATCTAGAACTCCAAACCTTACCCCATTGGGGGATTGGTGTTGTATTGATATGGAATGACGACCCCTTCCCAGTCCCTTGGATAACACAAGCATCTAATCAAACTCCATTGTTGAAAACTAAGCTAAAATTGATGAAACTATGATATGGGTGGATGAAAAAGATGAAAAATCTTGATAATGGATGTAAGGATGAATAAAGATAGTATTCAAACAAGCAGCATAACTTTTCTTTGATGGAAGTGGATCCATTTCTCTCCAAAATGTGAGGCATTTATAGGAGAAAAATAAAGGGTCAAGATCGATTTGGTCAATCAATAGTCAAGATGGAATCAAGGGTGAATACATGGATCAAAGATTCTCATGAATGGATGAGAATCAAAGATCACATGGATCAACGAAACAATCAATGACTCACAATGATTCAAACAAACACACTTTCAAAGTTGTTACAAAGTTTGTTAGGAAAGAACATTCTATTTTTGGAGCTCGATGGGTGAGGAAAATTAGTAATTAGTTAACTAAAACAAATTTTTAATTGTGAAAGTTGAGGAATTTTAGGATTTTCATTAAATAATTAGTTTATTTAATGAAAATGGTATGCAAACAATATTTAATTCAATAATTTAGGATTATTCAATTAAATGAGAGGACATAAGGTGTTTAAATTAAATAATTTGTATTATTCAATTAAACAAGATGAAAGGTGAATGTGAAAGGGGGTGATTTAACCTAATAAAATTAATTAGATTAATAGATGAAAATGATGCATTTAATTAAAGTGTCTACACTTTGTTATTATATTCATATTTCATTGGATGGTGAAGAGTAGTGGGGATTCCCTTCATGTTATGAATCCAAGGTCTACTAAGAAGAATATTATATGAAAGAGTATTAGGAATTACATGGATAAGGGTAGGAAAAATCACAGGTCTTACCTTAATGGGTAGTGTGATTGTACCCAACAATTGCCTATCAACATTATGAAAACCACGAATAGAGAGAGCATCGGATTTGATGAGAGACGTATCTGCTTTGATCCTATGTAAAAGGGAAATGATACAAACATTAGGAACTAGTCCATTATCAATTAGAGTATACCAAATTCTATGATTGTTAATAACAAAATAAATCATAAGAGCATCATATAATTGGTTTTGAACTTCAAGAGGAGGTAATTCATGTTGAAAGAATGTAATGTCCAAGTTTTTTGTCTGCATACAATCAAACAAGGTTGAGCTACATCATTCAATTTTGATAGAAGCTAGTACAAAATATTTTGTAAAGCATCTTAGAGCATCCTATGGTATACAGGTATGGTTTGAATCAATTCCCAAAGAGAGATCTTAGCTATGTATTGTGAAGTTGCTCAATAATATCATACTCTACCCACATGTTAGGGAAGACAAGGTATGGGGGCAGATAGGGTTGAGGAAATGGAATGGAAGTGGGATTGGTTTGCATTTGTTTTGGTTGTTTGTTATTTTGAGTATTTTGTGTGTGAGCAATTGCATGATAATGTGGTTGTTTTGACACATTTTGGTGTATAGAATTATTTTTAGTGATTTGTTTTGCAAAGTTTAACATTTGACGAGGAGGTTTAGGATGGTTTGAAGGACCTCCAATAATGATAAATTTTTTAGTTTGTGGTTGAGGAACATGAGAAGGAGGATATATAATAAATTTTGGTTTAGGACACATCTTGAGAGAGGTGAAAGGAAACATCTTGTGAAGGTACAAATTTTAGGCAAGAAACATTATTCGGTTGCTATCCCTAAGGGAGATCCAAGTAGTCGGGGTATGATTTTGATCAATTTTAATGTGATGAATGAGAATTTCTAGGGTAATCCAACAAATTAGGTGAATTAGGGTCAAACTAGCAATGTACAACTAAATCTGGAAGATCTAGGATATATTGTTAGAAACGGGAACCAAATATGAGTAGAGATTACAAAGCAAGATTTTGCATAGAAAAATGAGGTGACAATAGTTGAAGAAGGGTGAGGGTTCCCTAGTCTAGAAGTATATATTTTAAGGTTTTAGATCTTGAATAGATAAAGAAAATTCTGTAGGTTCTTTTTTTGTGAAAACCCAAGTCTGAAGTCTGATAGAGTTCAAGAAATCAATATGCCCTAATTTGATGATAAGAGACACATGAAGGTATGAAGGAGGGGTTTTAAGCATTCAAAAGAGCTAATAAATGAAATCAACTTCACACGTGAGTTCTCCCAAGAGGTAGGAGATGATAAATTGTTGGCAAGATAGAAATACCAATGAAATGGTAGAAGAATGTGTTTAAATTTATTTTTTTGCAAGGAATAAAGTGTTTTAAATCCCTTATTTTTATAAAGTAAATATATAGCATTTTCTAATGAAACTAAAACAACTCAGATCTAATGTCCTAATCAAATAAAATCAGATTTTAAGCTATGCAATTTAATCCAAATATTTTTCAAATGTGATCCAAATTTAATTTATCGAATTGTTTAATGAATAAGAAGTGTAAATGTTTGATTTTGAAAATGAAATAAATGCATATGATCAATAATATATACAAATAACCTAATGCTTGATTATATTATATAATTTATTCTATGAAAATCAAAGAAATTGTAAGAGTAGGATATATTGGTTTCACCAAAATATTAAGTGGGAAAGCCATCTAATATCCAATAATTGAATTAACCTTGATCTAGATTTCCCTACTTTGAACTTAATGTTGGAAAAAAAATAAACTAGGGTTTTGATGATTAGATAAATACCTAAAAAGAGAGCCAATTTTCTAGGGTTTGGCTCCTTTGTTGCAAAGAGGACAGATTTGATGTGTGTTTTAATTGACATATTTTGACATAAACCATAGATCTAAAAATATAATTTGTCACATAAATAAAAACATAAATTGACGAAAAAATTATAGATCTGGAAGAGGCAGATAGAGGGGCACCTACACATAAAATTGGAGCTTGAATTTTAGGGATAAGGGAAAGGTAACCCTTGTCTAGAATTGAGGGTTATTGAATGCTTGAAACAAGGTTTTGAAGGTGCAGTTCTATACTCCACTTTTTTGCAACTTGTTGATGAAAATTTTGGATCTGACCTACACACATGAAAATAGGGGGAAATTTTGTGTTGTATAGGAATTTTCCTTAGCCAAACCCCATTTTTGGTGTTTTTATCTCCATAAAATCTTGCAATATAGAAAATTGCATATCCTTGTGAAAGAAATAAAATAAGGAACCCTAGGTCTACTATGTAAACCTAAGATTGGAATGGTTTGGTGTTGGGTATTTTCTTATGTTTCATTAAGATGGAGATTAACAAGGTGAATAGATTAAATTTTAACCATGAAGTTGAGCCAATCAAATCCAAATCTACATCTTATTAAGGATTATAATGATTTGGAATTGATTTACTATGATTAACCTAATTAAACTATATGACCTAATATGAAAATGCAAGATCCTAATAATGCACAGATTGAAACAATAACTTGTAGGAAGATCTAAAAAGTGTAGAGGACTATGTACCTATCACCAAAAGTTGGATCTGATCACTATAGTAGGACTAGGTCACCCTTGGGAAAATGGGTTTTTGTATGACACTTCTTCTCTATTTTTGGGGTCCTCTAATGATAGATATGAGCTTCTAATCTCTAGTTGTAGAATTTTTGGAACACTGTAAAATAATTTTGTAGGTGAGTTTCCTTTTGTTGACAAGATGTAAGGCTTCAAATGAAATAATGGACAATTTGTCTTCAAGCTTCCCTCAATCCTCTTCAAACCTAAAACTTTCACATTCAAAGAGAGGGGAAAGGTTGGGCCATTTATGGGCTTAATGATATGCTTGCTAGTCAAAAATATCATAAGGAAAAAGAAGGATTCAAGTTTGAAAAGGAGAAATCTCAAAGGAGAATCAAACTTCAAATAATGCTAAGAAGAATAATAATTAAAAAGGAAGACTGGAGATAAGAAGAGTAATATCAAACATGTTCAAAACTAGAAGAAATATTTCAAGAGACCTCCTCTTAGACAACCAACTACACAAAGGTACCCATCTTTTAAAGGTCACTGCTATTTTTGAAATAAATTTGGGAATATAGCTATATAATGTGAAAGTAGGATGAATCTGAATTTTTAATCATTTTCTTTTCAATGCTATTCATGAAATAGATTTGGTCATAAGGCTAGTGAATGCAAAAGACAAACAATGATTGGTTACAATAATGGCATGGTATTTCAATCATTCCATGGTTACTGCTATTCATGCAATGTGTTTGGGCATAAGGCTTTTGAATGCAAATCTAAAATTGCAAGTAAATTTTCTCTACAAGGTGTCATATGCTATAAGTGTAATAAAGTAGGACACATAGCTAAGTTTTGTAGAGGAAAGAATGTGAAACCCTTATTTCCACAAAAAAAGATTGATGTGGTTGAAGAAAAGAATAAAATGAATAAGATTTAGAAGAAAAAAGAAGAGAATGATGTGAAGAATGAATATGTGCCGAATCTTGGTGTAGATGTTTCCTCCAAAAAGTAGATAGAGAGCATTGGCTCAAGGAGATTTTTAACATAAATCTTTCCAGACCCCTACCAAAGATGATATGTTTATATCTTCAACATACTGGTGCATGAATTGGTTAATATTCTTGATCCATTAATGAAATTTCCGGTGAGAAATATCTTGATGTATAGATTTGTGGAGTGTTTAGAAGTGCCTATGATGATACAAAGAAAGCTTGCCAGTTTTGACCTAAATTTTTACTGTTGCATTTAATGCACATTTTGGGTCACTGGCAAAGTGTTCATATTTTATTTTGCATATTCAAAAGGAATTTTTGTTCGAGCAATCAAAAGAGGAGAGTAGAGAAAACACAATCTGAAGCATTTCTTGAGTGTTGAACGAAACCCTATCAACAAAATTCCACAAGGTATTTATAATCTCTTGCAAACCCTAGTTCAGAGTAGTTCACAATGTTTACTCCTCAAGTTGTTGATGTGGTAGAGAGGCCAAGACCTAAGTTCAAGAAGGACCTACACAAATAAATGGAAATAGATAAGGAAAGTGCATTCTCTAGGGTTCCTATAAATGTGTTGCATATAGAAGATGTGTGGATTTATATTCATTCAAAGATGGATGAATAGAATCATCTAAAATTTTTAGAGTTTCAAAACAAAGAGATAACTGGAGATTATTTCTAGTTGAAACTAGAGTATGTCATCTTGTCAGAGAAGAAGTTGGATGTATGGACAAAGTTTCCCAACTTCTGTTTTGAATACGATTGGGTGAAGTTTGTTCTGAGTAGAATTCATGATGAATGTATGTGGTTGGACATGCTACATATGATAAAAAAGAAGCAATAAGGGTTGTTTTTGGTTTGAGTTCCACAAAACCTATTCCAATAATGAAGGCCATAAAGAATGAAGTAGTGATGAAGCTTACCAGAGCCAAATTTGACAAGCATGCCCTAACAATGGATGCTATCAAAGATCCAAAAGTCAAATATACCTCAATGATGATTGATTACAAGATATTCTACACAAATAGAGAAGGCTCTACCATTGCCACCATGATTCACACAACACATGAAATGGTGAAAGAAGGTAAGGACTTTGATCTATGTGAGATCTTTCAATTACAAAGGAGAAAAGTTACCATTTCCAGTATGGTACTCTTATCATTTGATTAATTTTTTACTTTCTCAATGAGTTTACTAGAGTAAAGAATGTAGTATGGCTAGACAATATCCCTATAGTTGTTCAAATTATGGATTATTTAAGAAGATTTTTGGATAGTAAGTCTTATGATCCAATGTTTTGGGGATTCTTCAAACCATTTCAAGCACAAATGTAAGAGAGAGAAATAATTCTTGATAAATTTGTGAAGTATAAGAATGAAATAACATTTATGGTTAGCTAAGATAATTGCTATATGGAAGTAGTTGAACCCAAAACTATTTGGGTTTTGGAGCTGCCTTATGAGGTAGATGAATTCAATTGGATTGGCCTTGTAGAGGTTGTGTTGAGACAAGCTTGGAGATCTAACAATTGGTAATTTTGGTACATATGAGGAGATAACAAAGAAAGAGAACCTAGAAAATAAAAAGAAGGATATTGAAGAAAAGTTTGGATAGATGAAAGTTGAGTTGGAAAAGGATTTTGGTACCCCTGTGAACTCTATAGTAGAATCTAAAGGCACATCTATTCCTTGAAAGACTATACTAAGATCAATAAGGTTAGATAGGACTTCACCCTCCACACTTGCTATTTCAAAGTCCTCAAAAATAAAACCAACAGGTGCATCTAAGAAGATATGCACATCTAGCTTCCCTAAGTAACAAAAGGCTCCAAAGAGAAGAAATAAAGAAAGAGAAAAAAGGGACAAGTATATCAGTTCAAAAGAAGAAGTAAAATTGGTTTGCAAGAAGAAATCAAAAGTATCTCAAGAAGAGAAAAGTACAAAAAAGGGAAAGGAGAAAGAGAAGACCCCTCCAGTCCGTGAGCATAGTCCCATGAAGCTTGATGCACTATTCAATGCTATAGAAAAGTTTGGAATCCTGAAGGATAAAGATGAAATGTATCTAGATGCAAATGATGTAAATAAGGCAACAATTGAAGAGGACATTGTCAAATACATGGTGACATTTAATGTTGGCCTAGGTGAGATAGTGGATTAGTTGATAGATAAGCTAAAATAAGTATTGAGTGTAAGAAGATGCAAAGATGGAATATTTTGCCTTGGAGAAGATTGGTTCCTCATTATCCCATGAGGAAAAAGTTAAGTTGTCCCAGTTGAAAGTTGAAGAATTCAGGATAAAACAAAGAGAAAATACTCTTATGGGAAAAGATAAGGAAGATATAAAGAAGTTAAGGCAAGAAACTATAAAATCAATTGAAATAATTCTTAAAGAATTGGGAGCCTCTCTGGGTGATGAAGATGAAACACAGCAAGACACATCCCTCTTGGAAAGTAATAAGCCATTTGTAGAGAAACATGAGCATGAATACTTGTAGAAATGATGAAAAATAATACCCCTCTGGATGGGCAGAAAACTACAAAGCAAAGAAAAGAAGATGAACGAGGAAGAGTCCTGGATAATAAAAAAGCTCAAAAGGAACAAACCTTGTCTCATCTCAAAGTTGAGAAGATTGTAGAAAAGTGTTCTGACAATGTAGAGAAGGAGAAGGATGATAAACATGCAAAATAAAGCAAAAAAATAGGACATGAACCCTCTACACCCTCCGAAGATTCATTGAAAGATATGTTGGATATGCAAATGTAGTTCCAACCAGTGGTGTTTGCACAACTACTGCAAATTCCTATGCAACAAGCTCAAGTTGACATGGACAATATTTCCCCTCTTCATAAGTTGCATCTTGGTGATGTTTTTCATGCCTTCGCAAGAAAGGAGATTTTACAAGCTCACCAGAAAGGCACATAGTTAGTTGATGAGGCTATCAAGGTTTTGTAAGAAAGCTTTCCTGAAGTATCCATTGATACTTTTTTGATGGGTGTACAATAGTTGAAGTTACTACTAGATTCTTTTAAGGAGTACTCTGCAAGTTTGGAAGAGAAGACATAGAAGGAAGTAGCAAAGAGGTTGAATGATAAGAGGATAATTGATGCCTCAGATAATGCCCTACTACACATACCAAGTTGCAAGGCAACTTGGAGAATGTTCAAAAGTGTTTGGAGGATGCCAAACTATTGTTTCAATTTTGTTTGAATTGGCAATTATCTACAAAGAGTATAAAGGATCAGATGGACTCAATTGAGTCCCAAATAGCTCAGGCCTTAGGCGTATATGATCTAGTGAATGATAGAGATGAAGAAACTAGAGTGATCATTAAAATATAGACACTTAATTCATTTTATTGCAACAAGAAAAAGAGAAAATTATAAAGTAGTACAATCAACTCCGAGATATGGTGAGTTTAAGGCTTAAATATTTAATTGGAGCTTTGGCCAATGCATAAAAGGTTATGAAAAAAACAATAGTGCCTAGCTCTTTGAAAGAAGAAGACATCTATGTACAGTTTGTAAACTAGATCTACATGATTTCTTTTTCCAAGAAGGATTGGGAGGTACACTTGCACAATTAAAGGAAACATCATCCAATTAAGGTGTATATTTATTTTTAAATTATATAGACAATTTTTGATCTCAATGTACATTTACAAAGTTAGTAGATGGTGTGGGGTGCAATTTTTCCTTTTTAGTGTTGGATAACATAGTCAGGAGGAGCTATTTTCATATCAGTAAGGGGATGTAATGTAGATTTACTACCCTTTTCCCTTGATGTCAAAGGGGGAGTGAAGTAGAGAAGTGTGAAATGTGTTGCCATTAATGAAAAAGGGGGAGATTGTTAGAAATATGAGCATGATGGTGTCTGATGGTGTATGGTGATGTCATTGATGTCAACAAATTGGAAAATTTATGGTGTATTTAGTCTAGAGTAGACCAATTTTTTTGGGGAAAACTAGATAAATCTTAGACTGAGATAGTGTATTTTCTATGTAAGAGAGGAACAATTTTATGGTCCGCATTGTTTTTCTTTGCATCATATTATCATGTAGTTTTGAGGTAATATTGGTAAGTACTGAAGGAGTCCATATCCAAATTTTCATGGTTTATGTCTTTTGTAGTAGAATATATTAATGATAGAGTATCAGACTAAGTTGTGACAGAATTACAGTTGCAGAGTTCATGTTGGAATGCTCCACATTCCACCATAGATGATCATTATGGTTTGAAGATTTCAAGAAGTGTTTGGAGATGTTAGATGTGTGTAAATTTTGAGTTTTAAGTGGTTTGGTGACTTACATGTCAAGTTCTAGATGAACAATTGATTCCTTCAATTATTGCTTCATTAGTTTGTTTGTGTGGTGCCAACCTAAGGGATTTGGGGTCATGCATAACTGAATTGTGTATGGAGCAGAATCATGGGAGTATTTATAGGTCATGCTAACCTATTTTGATGAAGAACACACTTTGGTTACTTTCACAAGGCATGCTAACCTATTTTGATGAAGAACACACTTTGGTTCCTTGTTCCTTGGTTACTTTCACAATAGAATATATTGATAATCAAACAAAGGAACTTTAACAAGGTAAGACAAAGCAAAACATCACTAGTCTAGAACCACCATTTCTTGAGAAACTAATCACATTAAAATCCCTTTTTGAACTTGAATTTGATCTATTGGGCTAGCTTAGAAATGTTTGCAAAAAAATACCCTTGATTCAAGAAATTAAGGAAGTACCAATATACATGAAAGTTGTGAGAGAGTTGTACCTTAAAAATCAAGGTAGAAAAAGAAAGGGCCCCCAGATAGTTCATGTCGTAGGTCAAATTGCTGACATCATGTTAGGCAATATAGTTGTTCCAAAATATGCAAACCCTAGAAGCCCTATAGTAGATGTCCAAATTAATGACACTCTCATTAAAAACACCTTAATTGACCTGGGAGCAGCCATAAATATTATGACCAAAGAAACTATGAAACAACTTCTATTGATGGAACTCCAACCCACACCTACTATTTTGCAACTAGTAGATAGGTCAACTATTAAAGAAGAGGGTATTATAGAAGATTTATTCATCACACTAGATTCATGGGAATATCCTATAGATTTTATGGTTTAACAAGCAAAAGAAAACCTTACAAGATACCCCTTAATATTAGGAAGGCCATGGTTAGACACTACATATGCATTCATTGGTTGTAGGTTTGGCAACATGATCATTTCCAATGGGAATGTGACTAAAAAATAGGTCCTTTACTTGCTTGCACAATTGTATATAGAGTTGGATCAAATTATATTGCCAACCCTTAAAGAAGATGACCAATATTCTTTAAAAAAACTCATGACCATCAAGTAGAGCCCAATGGTAGACATTCAGGATGAAGATGAAGTCCTTGCCAACATTATATAGAACTCTTATGATAGTGACCCGCAACAACACTACTTCTCATATTTTTCATACACTACTCCCCCGTATTTGCAATCTCAATTTGTTAGGACTTGATGTTTCTTTTGTCAAGTCATCTGACTTAATCATATAAATCACACCGGGAAAAAAACTAAATGTCAATAACCAATTGAAAGCTACCTAATAATCTTAATTGCTAACAATGCTGCAAGCCCACACAATAAAATTTGTATGGGACTATCATGACATGAAGGGTATAGATTCTGACCTATGCATGCATTGAATTTATATTAATGAAGGCTACAAGCTAGTGAGGAAACCATAGAGGAGAATGAATCTAGCTTTGTGTGACATAGTAAAGACAAAACTACAAAAAATGTTGGATGTAGGGTTTATTTATCCCATAGTTGACAACCAATGGGTTTCCCCATTGGTAATTGTGCCAAAGAAAGGAGGTAATTGGAGAGTATATGTATATTATAGGTAATTAAAAGGAACAACAAGGAAGGATCAATTCCTTTTCCTTTTATTGATTATGTGTTGGATTCCCTAGTAGGTAAGAAATATTTTTCCTTCCTAGATGGGTTCAGTGGGTATAATCAAATAAAGATAGCTCTAGAGGATTAGGATAAGACCAATTTTACCTACCCATGGAGTACATGTACCTATTTCATTTTACCATTTGGATTGTCTAATGCTCCTACAACATTGTAGAGAGAAGTCTTAAGCATATTCTTAGATTTTGCACATGATTCCATGGAAATTTATATGAATGATTTCACCACTTATAGGAATTATTATTAAGAAGCATTGACTAATTTGGAGAAATTCCTTCAAAGGTGTCAAGATCATAACCTTTCTTTGAGTCTTGGAAAATGTTTCATGATGATGATTAAAGGAGTGGTCTTGGGACACTTTGTGTTTAGTAGAGGAATATAGGTAGACCCTAATAAGATAGAAGTGATATCTACTCTACTTATTCCTCAAAAGAAAGAGGATGTAAGAAGATTTTTTGGACATGCAAGTTACTATAGAATGCTCATCAAGGATTTCAGTAAGGTGGCAGCCCCATTGTTTGTCCTCTTCTCTAAAAACATTGAACTTTATTGGACCTTTGCATGCCAAGAAGCTTTTGAAGCCCTCAAAATAGCCCTTACAAAGACCCCTACCTTAAGAGGACCTAACTGGACAATTCCTTTTCACATACATATAGATGCTTCTAATTTTGCAATTGGTGTGGTTCTAGGACAGAAAGAGGGGAATTTGGAATATGTGATTTACTATATTAGTAAGAATCTTTAGGCTGTTTAACTTAACTACAAAATTACTAAAAAATAAATATTGGCAATGGTATATGCCATTAATAAGTTCATACATTGCATCACTGGATACTCTATTTTTATTCGTATAGACCATACAACCATAATATATGTTATGAAAAAATTGTGGTTGGGGGAAAAAATGTCATATGGTTATTACTAATTCAAGAATTTGATATCACTATTATGAATAAACTAGGAAAAGTAAATGTAGTAACCAATTTCCTTTGAAGGTTACAAATAAAATCAAAAAAATAAATAATGGATGACTCCTTTCCCAATGAACATTTATTTTCCCTGTGTGCAGACACCTTGGTGTGTAGATATAGCTAATTATTTGGTTGTAGGAAAGATGCCACCTCATCTCTCACCTAGAGAAAGGCAACATTTGGTAGAGTGCAATTTACCGTTTTCATGGGTGGCTAGTTATCTCTTTTATACAGGGCCTAGTAACATAACAAGAAGATGCATCAGTGAGGATGAAGTCTATGAGATTCTTAAGGTATTTCATGATGATACTTGTGGAGGACACTTTGTAGCTAAAAGGACAACTCTAAAAATATTAAACACTCGTTACTACTAGCCTACAATTCACAAAAATATAGTAAGTATACAAGAAGGTGTGACAAATTCCAAAGGATGGGAAGACCTACTTAGAATGATGAAATGCCCCTCCAACCATAATTGGTCATAACACCCTTTGATAAGTGGGGACTGGATATCATTTGTTCAATAGCTACAACCTCTAATAACAAAAATATTTTTTGTTTTGCATAGACTATCTCACAAAGTGGTTGGAGGTGAAAGCACTACAATTTGCAAGGGATGGTAATGTTGCCAAATTCCTTTATGAAGAAATATTAACTAGGTATGGTGTTCCCAGAGAGAGTCATAGACTAGAGACCTCAATTTACTTTTGATTTAACTAACAAATTAATAAAGGAGTATGAGATTAGGAATCATAAATCCACACCCTACCATTCACAGACTAATGGGCAAGTAGAAGTTACAAACAGAGAAATAAAAGGTATTCTTACCAAGACAATTTAACTACATAGAAAAGATTGGGAAACAAGACTCCCTGAAGTAGTTTGGGAATATAGGATAAGTTGGAAGACAAAAATAGGATTTACACCATATGAATGGGTGTATGGAAAGAAATTTTTCCTCCCAATTGATTTTGAATAGAAAACACTTTGCACAATAGTAGAACTTGGCATGGACATATATGAAGCTAAAAAAAAAAGACTAAACAACTTGAAAAATTTAGATGAAATCAAAATGGAAACCATTCACCATATAAGAATTATACAAAAATAAAGGATTAGATGGAATGACCAATTCATTAAAACTAAGGAGTTCAATACATGTGACTGTACATTGCTATATGATTTAAGGTATAAAGACCACAAAGGAAAACTACAAAAATAATGGCTTGAATCATATGAAATTAAGCATATTTTTCAAAGTGGAGTGGTTCAACTAACTACCATCGGTTCAACCAGATTATCACTTTTAGTCAATGGCCATAGACTCAAGCTCTATAAGAATTCATTAAAAATGGAAGAGTTCTTACATAATTTGCAACAACAATTCAATGCAGAATTACATGCCAAACCTGTAGACAAGGATGACACATCAAGTGATATATTAGTAGGAGATCCAACCAGCTTTCCTACTAATGCTCATCAATATAATTCCTAATAGAAACATCTCACATGCATACACATGCATAGGTTATGATTGCCAACATTTACTTTTGGATGTATGACAAAATTTCATGGGACCTATGGCAATAACCTTGAGACACATCAATAAAATGTGACCTATTTTTCAGCTACTCATAACACTTACATCCAATTCACTCCCATCATACCCGCATCCACTACCATTTACCATTTTATATTACTTCTCTCATACTAGCATAAAACATCTTCACTCATACACACATTTCATGCAACATCACATTCCCTCATCCATAAATCCATACTTTCTGCAACTTTCCTTTCCAACAATCACACTTCTAGGACACATACCACAATCACATCGAGCTACTTTTTCTAGCATGTCTACCCATAATACTTCACATTGAATCACTATCATATCAAATCTTTTTCCCATAATTGCATGGTGGAATTCAGTTCCATTCATACACACCATCTTTTAGTCACTCCACACTCAAAATTAATTTTTCTTATTATTAACTATAATTAGCATTTAATACTATTGATTACCATTTTCTTTCAAAATCATGCACACATTTAAATTTGATAAATCATATATCTCAAATTATTCAAATTTATCCTACCTGTTCTTTTTGTACATGCTATTTGAGGATAAATAACACAACTAACTTGGGGGGAGAAAAATGGTTTAATTGTCATCACCAAAACTTTTTAAAAAAACTAAATACAATTCTTAATTCCCTTCATTTCCCTTTATTATCCACATAGAAACAACCATAAGAAGTTCAAAGCATAAAAGAAACATAGATAATGGAACATCGAAGGAACCAAGTATTTGGAGAAACAAAAGGTAGTAGTAGAAGTAGTAGAGGTTGCAAATATTGCAGCAATGGGGGGAGATACCATGAAAAGAGAACCAACAACACAATTTAATATTGGAAGATCAACAATGTGTTCAAAATTTTCAACAAGCTGGGTGGATGGATTTTTTTTTATCAACTAAATTTAATGAAATTGTGACTCAATAGTATGCAAGTAATTTGCAGAATGATGAAGCTATGGTTAGAGGACTAAGAATAGACACTTCAAAGGCAACAATAGTAGAGGTTTTAGGGTTTCCAAATGTACTTGCATCTAGAAAATATTTTACAATGCTAGGGGAGAATTTAAACTCTTCAACTCAAGGTACAAAAAAACTTTCCTTACCTTGGTTATATGATTTTGTTGCTTCCTGCATAGTCAAATATTTAACTTGCGGTGACAGACAATCCCTCTTATAGGCAGGTGGAAAAAGATGGGGCCCAAAAAGTTGCCAAATTTTTCAATTTTTTTGAAAAGGCCATAACGCGAGCGCATTATGGCTTGGTGTGACTGAGCCCAAGGCTCGGTCACACTGAAGCTATAACACACTCACATTACAATCCAAGCGTGTTATAACTATTTATAACAAAAAAGAAACATTCAACATTTTTCATTTCTGCATTTTTCTCCAAGCTTGTGGCATTGAAACCCTCAAAAGCACACTTGTGTTCTTGGAGACCAAATTCTTCCTCAAATCGTTGTCGAGTCTTCACCGAAATGCTGCCACGATATCAGGGAAGTGTTAAGAGTAAGTTTTATATGTGAATTTGTTTTTAAATAGGTACATTTAATAGTTTTTTGATGTAAATTTATTTAATTTATAGGAAATGATAATCAACCTCCCAATCTTCAAAATCCTTCTTCACCTCAACCCAAAATACCTAGTGAAGAAAAACCGCAAATCCAACAACAAAATACTCCAACAATTCCTCAACATCCCCCTGGAACTCAATAAAATTTGATGGGGGAAATTGAAAAAAAACAAAAACAAATTGAGGAGTTAATTGCAAGGTTGAAAGATCTTGCAAGCTTAACCTCGCAAAGAACCACACTTGCAGAGTCACATGAAGCTATGTTAAAACATGTAGATTTAATTAGCAAGCAATTAAGTGGTTGGGTAGAGAAGAGACATGAGTACAAAGAATATTATGCAGATCAACTATGCTACACACAAGTCAAAAATGAAAAAAATACAAAATTTGACTAGTCTTCACTTTTCACAAACCCATGAATAAATGAACCTCTACACCCTACAAGCAAGAGGTTTCCTATCAATTGGTGCAAACACCAATGGATAAAGGACCATTTTTGGTAGAGGTGGTGGATGGTTTTTGACCATCCTCCATGCAACAATAACGAGGTCCAACAATATTTCTTGAGGAAACTCTACTGCAAGTTTTTCCTGAACAAAATCCCAAAATATTTTGATATGCAGGACTTCCAAGGTAGAGGTAGTGGGTCTGCACAAGATAGACTAGGGGAACATATTGATCTTCAACGATCAGTGAGATGAGCACTTGCTAGATCAACTTATGAGCACATGGCTATCCATTCCATTGTGAACGAGAGTGCAGAGGTCGAGACTCTACACTCTATTAGTTCCTTGACCTAGAGCATCATAGACAATTCCAGTCTTGCAGTACAACGTGAGCAGGGGGAGACTTCAAGGGGTGGGGTTCCACCCCATATTTGTTAGGCTTGCGGGTCCTATTACCTATTTTTAGCTTCAGCTGAAAATAGGTAGAGTTGAATTCCATTCATCACAGAAAGGTGCAAAAATTTCTGCTAAAAGTATTCATTGAATTCCAAAATTTGATTATGCAAATGTTTGTAATAGAAGAACTCATAAATTTGCATAAAAGAATGTTGTTTTATTCATATTGTAAAAATAAAGGTCCCACATATGCCATGGGAGTATCTTAATTTGATTTATGTAATCAAATGATAGAGACAAGAAAAAAATGTAAACTATACAACTAAAAATAACATAAGCATGTGATAGAAAGTGATTCGTCATTGCTTGGAATGATGAATCATATCTATATTAAATCTTCAGTTGTGTTCTACTTTCGAATTGATCCAGCTCCAAGCTTCAAAAGCATCTGCAAGAACGAAAAAATGTGGCATTTGAGATGGTCTCTAAGCAATGACAAATCACATCCTATCATATGTCTACACTACCAACAAAAATATAACGCACATTCGATCAAGCATCCATCATATGATTTCATTGTTCAAAAGAAACCATAATTTAATGGAAGCTTTCAACTTCATTTATTTTTCTAATATGTTTGTTTAAGTGTGTAGGTATAGGTATAATCATCATTCCAATCAAAAAATATTCTTATGAGTGGTGTGAAGTGTGGCTCCCACAAGGGTTGAGCCCAACTCATAAACAATCAAAGAGTAGCATGTAAAAATAAAGCAATGACAACATTATGATATTCTCTTAAATCACGCCTTAATGAATGCATAATAGTTTAATCATCAAACTCATAATCAAAGAAAGCAATCATAGAGCTGTACAACTATACATAGTCCATAGAAGACCAAGGTGGAGCATCATCATCATAATAAATAGTCAAGATGCAAGGAAAGGAATATCACAAACCATCTTCATAAATGAATAATTGATCAAGTAGCCTTTAATTCATTATGTTAGAAATAGAATTGAACAAATTATCTATTTTCTCATCATTCAAACTCTTTATAACTTCAAAGCACCCTTACAAAGCTCAAGATATCATGAATAAAGAACAATTAGCAACTGTGGATAGTGATGTTCCAAATGCTAGGGTGGTAGTCCTCCATGGAGTATACAACAATGAGTAACAGAGATAATGAGGCATTGTACAGTATTTAAAGCATAAAAGTTGCAATGTCATTCAAAAAGATAGAATATATCAAACGAAGGAGAGTTCTTTCATCATCCTTTGCACAAGCTAGAGGAGCAACATAAGGAGTTTATCATTCACAGCAAAATGAAAGATTTCTTTTTTTCTTTTATATAAAAGTAGGGAAAGCTACAAAAAAAGGAGTTCCATTCAATCTTTTGCCGAGAAACATAAAGTTAAGAAGCTCACACATAAGCATAAAGTAGAAAATGCTGTCAGAGTAAGCAAAATCATGATAACCATGCAAGTAGGACAACTTGTACATTGGTGACAATCATTATGTTTTCAAGTTAATAGAAAAATCTGCATGTAGTGATATGGAGTATAGTAGATTTTTCATTGGTAATTGCTGGCTTCTTATATGAAATTTAGATCGTACAACATGAAAGAAGGATAAGAAATGAATAAATGAAAACCCAAATTTCATTTCTCCAAAAATGTGAAAAGAATAAAGACAAGTCGTGGCTTGAAGTTCAGATTATTATGATTTCCTCTTTATTTTTTAGGCAAACAACTTTAAGGTACATATTTTTAGTGGTGTTATTTCCAAATTTTGCAAGAAAATTCAAAATAGAAGAAAGTTATGGCCTCTTATGAAGTTACCGGGAGGAGATGTGAAGAGGAATACGGGAAAGGGAAAGATTTGTAAGCATTTTCCTCAGTAAATGCATCATTAAAGAGTAAATAAATTAAAGATGGCCGTGACCTATTTCAAAAGGTGAAATCCTCACAATTAAATTTTTATTTTTTTGAATTGAAAAGAGATACCCAGAAGATGCCAAGGTTTTCAAGAAAGCAAACCTAGATTTCTCATGCAAATGGAGAATGGCCGCGACCTACAATTTCAATGAAGGTGATTATGATATTGCTAGTGGCTATTACATAAGCATAAATAGGAAATGAGCATACAGTCATGGATTGTAAATGTTTGAAGACCTAGAATATCAGAAAAAAAGGATGTAGCTGTGAGATCCATAAAACCCTTATGAGACAATATAAAGATTGCATTTTTTGTGAAAATGATAAAACCCTCAAGATGCATCTAAAATTACATTCATGGACAAGTCTCAGCCATGGAGGCCAAACACAAAGAAACATCATTTCTAGCTTTCTATGGTAAAGCCAACTCAATCTTCACTTTTCTTCACTATTATAAGAGAAAAGAAAAGAACAATTTCTTTTTACAAAATAGTGAGAGGATAGTAGTAGAGGCCGAGCATACTAAATACAAGAGTGAGCTTACCAGCAGTTGGGAGATGCATATAAAATTCAGGAAACTCTCCATTATCGGCCTCAAGCTAAAATCATCAAACATTGGAGGGAGTAACACAAAAATATATCAGAGATATGATATAGGTGACGGCTAGAAGGCCCTAAACTTCTTCAAAAATGGAATCAAAATGCTTTTTAATGCTGGTAAATCATCTTACCATTGATTTCTTGGGAGATTCGACAAAAAAAATGAAAAAGTAGCTTGAGTAGGGCGAATTTCAAGCACCATACAGTGAGTTTTTCTGCAAGAACACAACTTCAAAAGCTTGAACCAATACAACTCATGGCGGCCAAGAGAAACCCAACACAGGCCACAACTAGAGAAACCCTAATGGCGGAAGCTTGAGCTCATGGCTGCCAGTTTACTCTTGAAGCTTCACAAAAGTCAAAGTGCAAATGGTAATGAATTTTAGGTTTCGATAGCTTTTGGCTTACAACCCTAATTCAATGGTGGGGTTTTTGATTATTGTTTTAACATAATCATTATCAATTATCACTGTGGCCATGCCTTTTAAGTCAATTAGCCTAATGAAGATGTGGTTGGCCTTTCCCATTATGCAAAGTGCTTAATATGGAAAAGTGTTTACTATGCTCATGGCGGCCAATATTAAATAATGCATGCTTTTTGGCATGATATTTGATGCCTGAGAAGGCGATCTGATGTTTGATACCTACTCAGAATAACTTGGCGTAGGATTATGTATGGTGTTATCCATGCAATCAGCCTCACAGTTAGGTGACATGCATGAACAAAATAATTAATTAGGCCTTTATGGTACAAAGCAATTATGCAGCTACGGAAAATACAAACAAAGAAAATAGTGATCAACAGAGTGATCAAACACAACAGGCTAACATGGATGTTGCCATGATGAACTGGAAAGGAAATGAATTCTTTGGAGTTAATCATGCACAAGGTCAAAATCAATTAGCCACTTCTATTGCAACAAATACAAGATCCAAGAAAAGAGCAATCGACCTGCAACAAGTTGTTTCTGACAAACTGCAGCCAAAAAGTGACAAACAACAGGATGATAAAGGTAAACAACAAGCTGTTCAACATAAAAATCAAGTTCTAGTAGCTGATAAAGAGTAGTCACAACCCTCTTCTTCATAGAATGTCCATATTTTACCAACAAAGCAACTTGAGACTACTAAAGAGCAGAAAAAACAAGCTGAACCTGTCAAGGAACAACCAAGAGCTCAACCATTTCAAGTGCAGAAGGAGGCTGCTTTTCAAAAAGTGCAGCACAAGGTTAGTTCTCAAAATTTCAATATTATAGGTCATATGAAAAAGTCAATTGTTAGCATCACCATGCTAGATGCATTACAACTTCCTAGGCAGAAAGAAAGTCTACAGGAGGCTCTAGCTAAGATATCAATTTATGACAAAACAACTAAAGAACAACCAAGAGTTCTTGCAAACAGTCCAAATCATAAAAAAAATCAACCAACTCAAGAGGTAAAACCACCACCTTTTTATGTCAGATTGATAATTGGTGATAACATAGTGCATAATTGCATGATAGATAGTGGAGCAAGCTGCTCAATTATGCCTAAACAACTGGTAGATAAGTTAGGACTTGAGTATGAACCATTTTCAAAAGGGGTAGTTCAATTGGATGGCACAACCATTAAGTTTGTAGGAGTTATAAAAAATCTTCCTCTTACATTGCATGCCTGTTCGAACTTTCAAATTCCACAAGACATATATATTATTGATCTCCCACCTTATTTTTCCATTTGCCTATCTAGAGATTTCATTGCAAAATTAGGTGGTTATCTGTCATGAGACTGGTCACACATGTTTTTTAGAACTAGATATGGTACTAGAGTCACAATCAAGTCAGAACCTTAGGCTAAAGACCATACCGAGCCCTATGTGCCAAATCCCATAAATGCAAACCTAGCTTTCCATGATCAGGAGGATCAATCCATGACCCTCAACCCCACTGTACCTATAGAAGGCATACCTGACATAAATTTAGATGAGTGGGCAGCCAAGAATCATGAGGTTGATCCGTTTAGTCTCATGGATGAAGTAGGTTTGGGCATTTATATGATTCAGGAGCCAGATGTAACTATTCCAAATCTGGTCAAAGAGGAAAAACAACAAGTACAATAGATTGATTAACTTTGGAAGTTGTACTTTGATGGATCCAGGAGTAAAGTAGGTGCTGGTGGAGGGGCAGTGCTCATATCACCTGAAGGAGACAAGTATTATTTAGCTTTTAGATTTGCTTTTAGTTGTTCTAATAATGTTGCTGAGTATGAATCATTGATACATGGTTTAGAATGGGCCAGAAAAAGGAAAATTAGGTGCTTACAAGTGTTTGGTGATTCTCAATTAATAGTGAATCAGGTTAGAAATATGAATTTAACAAAGAATGATTTGCTGAAATTGTATAAACACCGTGTTTGGGACTTAATTGAGGAGTTTGACGCATTTAATTTTCAATCAGTACCAGGAAATCATAATAAGCAAGCTGATAAACTTGCTGCCATAGGGTCATAGTTTGACATTCCAACTGAAATTCACAATGTTGAGGTACAACAATATGTGAAGGTAGTTGTCAGATCTTCGGTACCTGATAATAATGTAAGTTGGTAGATTTTTGACAGTGATGAACATATAATTCACTTTCTAATGGAAGAAGTAGAGTTTTCTGCTGGAAACCAGCAAAAATTTGATCAATAATGTGGCGATCAGATCATGCAACTAAAGTCTAGTAAGCTGCCAAAGGGTTTGGTGACCCTTTAATCCATCTTCAACACTGATGATCAAGTTAGAAGAGATAAATACAGTATCATAGTGAAGCAGGAGCATTACAAATCAATAGAGATTTTCAAGGACAAGCTCCTTAAGCTTGGAAAAGTCTGTACGAAGGAAGAACAACAAGCCTTTATCTTGCTTTTCCAAGAATTCAGTGACATATTCTCCTAGCAGTATGGAGATCTGAAGGGTTTTAACCTTGAGTTGGCTCAACATACAATTGAGTTAGAGCCCAACGCAAAACCAATGTGACAGAAACAAAGGCCACTGAATCCTAAGCTAGAACACTTGATGAAGATAGAGTTAAACAAGCTAATTGAAGGTAGTATCATATTTCCAATCAAGCACACTTCTTGGGTTTCAAATATGGTTCCCGTCAGGAAGAAGAGTAGAGAGATAAGGTTGTGCATGGATTTCTGTGATCTAAATAGAGCTTCACTCAAAGATCACTATCCGTTGCCTTCAATGGAGAAAATACTGCAGGTTGTTTCAGGATCCGAGAGGTTCTCATTGCTGGACAATTATTCAGGGTATAACCAGATCCTGGTTAAAGAAAAAATCAGTACAAAACAACCTTTACCACCAAGTGGGGTACTATGGCTTACAAAAAGATGCCATTTGGATTTTCAAATGCAGGAGCAACCTTTCAGAGAGCAATGGATATGGCTCTCCAAGGTTTGATAAACAAGTTTGTTGTTGTTTATTTAGATGATATCACTATTTTCTCACGAAATGCTAATGAACACTTTGATCATCTTAGAAAGATTTTTGAAAGATGTAGAGAGTATGAGATTTCCTTAAATCCAAAAAAGAGCATCTTTGTTGTTCGCGAAGGTAAAATTCTAGGTTATCTTGTTTCTAAGGATGGAATTTCTATTGATCCATAACTTATTGCAGCCATTCTGGCATTACCACTTCCTGCTCACAAAAAAGGTTTGTAGAGCTTTCTAGGCAGAATAAACTTCGTGAGGAGATTTATTCCCAATGTTGCAGCTTTATTGTAGCCATTGACATCCATGCTAAAGAAAAACATTCAATTCAACTGGAAAAAATAAGGAAAGAACAGTTTTGAGTAGATTAAAGAGGCACTTGTAGTAGCCCCTACTCTTATTAATCTAGATTTTGATAAGGATTTTATATTGTACACATTTGGGGGAGTGGATACCATCTCCGCAATGCTCTGTCAGCAAAATAATGAAGGTATGGAGCAACCTATAACTTTCTTTAGTCAGGATTTACATGATTATGAAACCAGGTATTCATTCATTGAGAAGCATGTGCTTGCTATAGTGAGAAGTCTCAAAAAGTTTAGATATATGTTGTCTAATAATAAGATACATTTGCTGGTAGCTCACCCAATAGTCAAAGAGTTTCTGCTGAATAAGGACATTAACAACAAGAGAGCAGGCTGGATAACCAAAGTCATGGAGTATGACATCAATATAAAGGTTACCAAGCTCGTTAGAGGTAAGGGTCTGTGTGAGAAACTTGCAGAAAATAAAGAAAACAATAGTGGAGTTGCTACAATCCTTAATAATGAAGGACCTACTGTTCCAATTACTTTAGCTGATTGGATCAATCAAATGATCCATTACTCGCATATTGGAGATTGTCCAAAAGGTATGGATAGATCAAAACGAAGGTATTACAAATTACAAGCAATTCCATATGCATAAATAGATGGTGTTTTGTATAAAAAATATTTCAATGGTGTATTCCTCAGATGTGTTTACCCAAATTAGACTGAAAGAATTCTCGAGGAATTCCATGATGGACCTGCTAGAGGTCACTTTACACCACGTACTACAACTCTAAAAATAATGAGAGCTGGATATTATTGGCTAGATATGTTCAAAGATGCTCATGCTTATGTGAGAAAGTGCAGTAAATGTTCATTGTTTGCAGGAAAACAGAAGTTAGCAACCCTACCCCTGAATCCAATTAAGGCTGAACAACCTTTCGGCAAGTGGGGACTTGACTTCATTAGTCCAATTAACCCGCCATCAAGTGTAGGTCACAAATGGATTTTGATTGCCACAGACTACTTTATGAAGTGGACTGAAGTAGTCGCATTAAGAGATGCAACTGAAACATCAGTTTTAAACTTCTATCAGGACATAGTTTCCAGGTTTGGTACACCTGATTCAATTATTTCAGATAATGCTTTGGCCTTTGTTGGTTTGAGAGTTTCATATTGGTCAGTAAATCATAATATTTATCTGAATACTTCATCCAATTATTACCCCCAAGGTAATGGACATGATG
Organism: Sequoia sempervirens; assembly: GCA_007258455.2. Taxonomy (NCBI): domain Eukaryota; kingdom Viridiplantae; phylum Streptophyta; class Pinopsida; order Cupressales; family Cupressaceae; genus Sequoia; species Sequoia sempervirens. The sequence continues at coordinate 207,710,736 of VDFB02252616.1, read as the reverse complement.
AATCAATGAATAAGAATCTGATTAAGATCATAAAAAAGACTATTGAAGATAATCAGAGGTCATGGCATGACAAAATCAAGTTAGCCCTTTGGGCTGATAGAGTTACACCAAAACGATCAACAAGATTTTCACCATATGTTTTGGTTTATGGAAAAGAAGTCAAATTAACTATTTCAATTGAATTTCCAACTCTGAGTTACATAAAGGAGCTTGAGTTACTTGAGGAGCAGCCAATGCAAGTCAGGCTTACTCAATTAACAAAATTGGAAGAAACCAAAAAAGAGGCTTACACGAAGCTCCAGATTCATCATTCTCAGATGAAGAAAACATTTGACAAGAAAGCAACAACAAGGATCTTCAATGAAGGTGATTTAGTGTTCAAGTGGGATGAGCTCAAAAGCAGGCTTGGTCAACATACAAAATTTGATGCTATGTGGGATGGCCCATACATCATAACAGAGTGCAAACAAAATAATGCATTTAAGCTTTCAAAGCTGGATGGTGAAACATTTCCAATCCCAATAAATGGGATTCACTTGAAGTAGTGCTACTAAAGAGCAACGTTTGCAGATGTACATAGTAGAGTAGTTTTCAGTTTCAGTTATTCTTTCAATAAGTGCCCCGTGGCATGTTTTCATTCCAGTATTGTTTTGCTTTCAATAAGTGCAGTTGTTGCATGTTGTTTTCAAACTTTGTCTTAAGAAGAGTTTCAGTAGTTTCTTTCAGTTTGTGTGGTTTGCAACTGAGTTAATTTTTTTTTAGTCAAAACAGAGCAAAAATGGACTCCATGCCCAATGGATAAGCTATATACTGGTCTATGGTGTTTAGTAGGCAAACACTTCGCAGAGGTAGCCAAATTGTTACCTATTTTTAGCTTTAGCTGAAAATAGGTAGAGCTGAATTCCATTCATCACAAAAAGGTGCAAAAATTTCTGCTAAAAGTATTCATTGAATTCCAAAATTTGATTATGCAAAAGTTTGTAATAGAAGAACTCATAAATTTGCATAAAAGAATGTTGTTTTATTCATATTGTAAAAATAAAGGTCCCACACATGCCGTGGGAGTAGATTAATTTGATTTATGTAATCAAATGATAGATACAAGAAAAGAATGTAAACTATACAATTGAAAATAACATAAGCATGTGACAGAAAGTGATTCGTCATTTGCCTGGAATGATGAATCGTATCTACGTTAAATCTTTAGTTGTGTTCTACTTTCAAATTGATTCAGCTCCAGGCTTCAAAAGAATCTACAAGAACGAAAAAATGTGGTATTATAGATGGTCTCTAAGCAATGAAAAATCATATCCTATCATATGCCTACACTACCAACAAAAAATATAATGCACATTCAATTAGGCATCCATCAGATGATTTCACTGTTCAAAAGAAAACATAATTTAATGGAAGCTTTCAGCTTCATTTATTTTGCTAATATGTTTCTTTAAGTGTGTAGGTATAGGTATAATCATCATTCCAATCAACAAATATGCTTATGAGTGGTGTGAAATGTGGCTCCCACAAGGGTTGAGCCCAACTCATAAACAATCAAAGAGCAACATGTAAAAATAAAGCAATGACAACATTATGATATTCTCTTAAATCATGCCTTAATGAATACAAGAGTGAGCTTACCAGTAGTTGGGAGACGCATATAAACTTCAGGAAACTCTCCATTATCAGCCTCAAGCTGAAATCATCAAACATTGGTGGGAGTAACACAAAAGATATCAGAGATATGATACAGGTGACGGCTAGAAGGCCCTAAACTTCTTCAAAAATGGAATCGAAATGGTTTTTAATGCTGGTAAATCATCTTACCATTGATTTCTTGGGAGACTCAACAAAAAAAATGAAAAAGCAGCTTGAGTGGGGCGAATTTCAAGCACCATACAATAAGTTTTTTCTACAAGAAGAAAGCTTCAAAAGCTCGAACCAATACAACTCATGGTGGCCAAGAGAAAGCCAACACAGGCCACGACTGGAGAAACCCCAATGGCAGAAGCTTGAGCTCATGGCAGCTAGATTACTCTCGAAGCTTCACAAAAGTCAAAGTGAAAATGAGAATGAATTTTAGGTTTCAATAGCTTTTGGCTTACAACCCTAATTCAATGGTGGGGTTTTTGATTATTGTTTTAACATAATCATTATGAATTTTCACTGTGGCCATGACTTTTAAGTCAATGAGCCTAATGAAGATGTGGTCGGCCTTTCCCATTATGCAAAGTACTTAATATGACAAAGTGTTTAATATGCTCATGGTGACCAATATTAAATAATGCATGCTTTTTTGCATGATATTTGATGCCTGAGAAGGCAATATGATGTTTATCAAATGGTGCCAAGTATAAAGCACATGGAGGAGAGATATGAGTTCAAGAATAATATTTTTGTGAAAAAACTTATATTATTTTTCCCTTATTCTATATTGTAAAGTTGGGTTTGAAAGTTATTAAATGCAATTTTATTAATTGCTTTTCAATAATTTTTCAAAATCAACTATTGTAAAAAGGGAAAAATATATAGTTTTTTTTTTCTCACGTGCATGTGGAGTTGAGGATTTTGCATGACTTTCAGAGTTCCAATTTTTATGCCTAATGATCATGCACAATTATCTTAGGGGGATTGGCAGAAACAAGGAGGTTTTTGCATGCTTGGGCCCACTTTTTGTGGGATTTTCAGTTCAGTTTGGGTACTCCATGGGTCAGTTATGAGTTGACGGCTAGTTTGAGACTGAGTTCACTCATTTTTGCATGACTGTGGGCTATTTTTATTAGGGTTTTATCTTCTGCTCGGATTTCACATTGGAAATGCTGTTTTCACTTCAATTCTATTATTGGCTACTTTGTGCATGCCTTTTGTATTTATTGGAAAAAGTTAGTCTTTTTCCTCTAGTTCTTGTTTTTCAGCATTTGCATTCTGCAAAGAGAAATATCATGTAACTCTGTTTTTAGTTTTCAGATTAATACAACAGTAGGTTTATAGGTTCAATTTGTGTCATTTTGCAAAGATTCCTTCGATTTCGGTGAAATCAAAAGTATTCCTTGTCATTATGATGTTTTTATGAATGATTTGATGAAGTTTTACTATGTTTAATATCAAAACCTTTAAAATTATTGTCTCATTTATATTTGCATGCATTTAGAATAGTGAAAATCATAGGTCTAGGGTTGTGTAACAGAATAATCTATTCATTTTTTGCTGAGAAAACCCTGTTTTCCTTCAAAAGTAGTTTATTCAAACCTTCCTTAGAATTATTTTTGTGGTCAAGCTGTTGAATTGACTTGTGTGGATATTTTTTCTGAAGTTCATTATGAATCATAGTTGCAGGTCTTTATCAATTAGGTGTATCACCATCAATTTACTGTTTTATGTGCATCTATTACATACTTCTATCCCTTTTCCATCACAAGTTACCCAATTATCAATTTGAGAATCATATAGGAATCAACCTAGAATCTAGAGGTCTATCTTCACCATAGGAATACCCACATCCTGAAGATAGTTCCCATGTTTCAACATATTGCTGAATTTAGTCATTCAAGCATTCGGGTGCAATCTGTTTGACAACAAGTCCACCTGTGGTTATGATCCCATAGATAGTCAGGAGGCAGGTGCGTAGGATACATCTGTAGCTGACTAGTTGGTGATGATAGATGCCCTCCTAAATGAGGCTTTCGACCTTGATACTCAGGTAAATGTTAGCAAGTTCATTGAATTTAATTTAGTAATTGTTTTTTTGAAATGCAAGATTAACTAATTTAGTTTAATGATTGTAATGAAATTTTAGGTTCATAGTGTTCATTTTGTTTTTAGCAGTCCTACACCTCCATATTATGCTATGACATGTACTGCCTGAGGTATGTAACTAGTAAAAAATTATAAATATTACATGTGAATAAAATTGTTATATCAATGGTATTCTAATATCTGATTTTGGATGTTGAATATGTTAATCTTGAAGATTTCATGGAAACACCTCCTAGTGGTGGTGGAGTTCAAAGGTTCACTTAGGCAATAGAATAAAGAGTTTAGCTAATGAATTATACTTAATAGATTTGTGTAGTTTATATTCATATAATTGATTACATTGCATTGCACATCTTTCAAACTCAAAGCATTACTTCACATTGCATTTATACTAATAACTAGGTGTTGATAGATGAAAAAATTTCAATTACAATATATTTTTTTAGAAAGTCAACATAAGTAGTGATGCGATTACTTCACATTGCATGAATAACAACTAGGAGCAATTTCCAATTGCATTTGCTTTTCATGGCATTCCATGAGACCACATTTTATTGGGATTTTTTTCAAACAGTTCACTGCCTTGTTGCTATGGATGCTTGGAAAAAATATATCAAAGCATAGTAGCAAGCAATAGCATGGACAAGGCAATGAGCTATTTGAAAAAATTCCTAAAATAAATGTGGTATCATGGTGATGGACATCACCATGAGACCACATTTATTTTAGGAACAAGGCAATGAGTTGTTTGAAAAAATTCCTAAAATAAATGTGGTCTCATGGTGATGGACATCACCATGAGACCACATTTATTTTAGGAAAATTTTCAAACAACTCATTGACTTGTCTATGCTACCATATTTTTGATACATGTCTACCAAAGCATTTTATCAAATAGTTCACTTCCTTGCTACTATGGCTAAAAGCCTAAAATAGGTGCTTTCTAATAAACTATAGATGCTTGGAAAAAATCTATCAAAGCATAATAGTAAGCAATAACATAGAGAAGGCAAAGAGTTGTTTGAAAAAATGCCTGAAAGAAATGTGGTCTCATGGTGATGGAATGCCATTCCATCACCATGAGACCACATTTATTTGAGGCATTTTTTCAAACAACTCACTACCTTAAGAATAGATAATCCTCTTTAATGAAATCAAATCATTTTAAGGTCTTGCATTTGATCCTCAAATCTAATCCCCTCCTCCATCTTCATCCTTAGATCCTATTCTTCCAGTCCCCAAGTTAATCTCTAATCCATAATCCTATTTTCCACTTTTATTGAAGGAAAATGTATCCCTTTACATTTTCACACTTGTTTGGGCTCTCCATGCTAAAATTGACCATCTTTATGCCTTATTTGGTCCTATTTTGCATCCACAAGCCTTAATTAATGCATCTTTCCGAGGATAATCCCAACACATATCTAATGATGAATCATAATTTAGTTATTTTGGATTGTTTGGCCTATAATTAGTGATCTGGGACTCATATGCCACCTTGAGCGTATGGGTCCCACCTAAGTTTCAGGGCCTGGTCCCGAATTTAACATAAAACTAAACATTTCTTGAAAATGTGTCCCAAGATTAGCCTACTAGGACTCATATGCCCCAACTGGCATATGAGTCCCAATTAGCTTAGACCTATTTTGAATTCAAATTCTTGGTGAAATTTTATTCTCCTAGATTTGATGTTGGCTTGTAGTGTTGTAATTTCGGGAAATTTGTCATAAACAAGTATAAATACAAGGTTATTTCACATATTTTCTGTTAGTGAACTCAAGTGATCTTATGAACATTCAAGTGAGAATTCAAGATCATCTAAGAGTGATTATCTAGTATTTTTTAGCATTATTCAAGAATGAAGCATCATGTCAAAGTCATCATGCATCCTTGAGCGTATGGGTCCCACCTAAGTTTCAGGGCCTGGTCTCGAATTTAACATAAAACTAAACATTTCTTGAAAATGTGTCCCAAGATTAGCCTACTAGGACTCATATGCCCCAACTGGCAGATGAGTCCCAATTAGCTTAGACCTATTTTGAATTCAAATTCTTGGTGAAATTTTATTCTCCTAGATTTGATGTTGGCTTGTAGTGTTGTAATTTCGGGAAATTTGTCATAAACAAGTATAAATACGAGGTTATTTCACATATTTTCTGTTAGTGAACTCAAGTGATCTTATGAACATTCAAGTGAGAATTCAAGATCATCTAAGAGTGATTATCTAGTATTTTTTAGCATTATTCAAGAATGAAGCATCATGTCAAAGTCATCATGCATCATGTTTATTTTTGAGCTAACATTTGTGATGTAGGGCTTTATGATTCAAGCAAGCATTCAAGTCAAGATCCATATCCTTCAAGAAAGATTCAAGATCCACATTCATGCTAGCCATTACATACAATATTTTAGCCTTTTTTTCAAGGGTTTGGTTAGTTGCAACATTGCATACTTGTTCATTCATCATTCCTTCATTCTATTTGATTTCATTTCAAGGTTTGATTACCAAAATGAGGTTTGACCAAGGCAAACCCCTATCCACTAAAAAAACAACATTTTTTCCCCTCTCTTTGATGTGTGATTTTTAGATCAAGGTGGTTTAGGTTGAAGATCCATTGAAGAGAAATATACGAGAAAGTTATCAAGTTGTCATCTACATTGCAAGATCACAAAAAGTCACCTACAGGTTGCAATTCAACATTTCAGACTTAGAGATTTGGAAATAGAGAAGCTATAGGAAAGCACTAGAGGATACCAAAGTTTTAGATCAACCCTAATATTGGGACTAAATCGTCACTTGTGGCATATGGGTTCCAGTATACCTATTTTTAGGCATTTTCTGAAGATCTTGGTTTAGCAGTTCTAGATTCCAGTTCTGGATTGAAACCCTAAAGTGGGAATAAATCGCCCCTACTGGTGTATGAGTCCTAGTGTGCTTCACAAGTTAGATTTTTAGGATTTTAAACCTTGTTCTGAGCCTCTTCATATTTCTAGGTGCACCTCTGTTTATCTCCAGTTTACTGTTATGTGAGTTCATTTCTAGGTCATTTACTTAAGTTTTGCATATCATTTGCATTTCTTGTCTTTCCAAGCCCTTGCTTGGTGGTGAACCCACTTTTAGTCTTTAATCATACCCTAGGACACCTTATTTCAGATTTCTTTCCCTAATTTCCATCCCTAGATTGAGATCTCTAAGGTTTTCCTTGAGTGAAAGCTAAGGGAAATAGGTGGAAAGGTCCTAAACCCTAGTTCTATCTCTCAAAAAGATTAGAGTCCCCCTATTTTTCTAGGTTTCATTTTGGTGAACCTAGCCTTTAGAACACCTTATTTTTCGATTTGGAGTGCATTATAGTCCTAGATCTAGCTTGCATTAGCTTTGCATTAGGTCTTGCATTAGTTAATTTGCATCTAGGGTTTCTAAATCTTGCATTAGTGAAAGTGCATATATGTTGCATTTTTGCATCTTGCATCATTGAATTTCATTTGAAATCTATAATTTTACTTAGTCTAGACATCATAAATACCAAAAAACCTAACATTCACTCAGAATTTTCTAAAATTTGTGCAAAAAACTTAATTTGGGGCTCATACACCCCTAGGGGTGATTTAGTCCTAGTACATGCTATTTTACCTGATTTCTGGGTATTATGTGTTGATTGTTTATTAACATTTCAACCCTTGAAAAACCTTGATTGAGACTCATATGCCCCTTTGGGTGATTTAGTCTCGTGTCAGATCTTAAACTGCATTTTTTAGCATTAAAATCTCTATTTATGTGTTCCAGTTTGTTGTTATTACATTTCACTTTTAGTTTGCAATTTTTTTGTTTCATTCATTTTATTACATCTAGCTTAATTTCATTAGAGAATATCATTTATCCTATGTTCATTGCATCTTGTATTTCCTTGATTGTCCCTTGCATGAGCTTTACAATTTGGCATCCTATTGCTAATACTATAGTGAGACGTAGTTCGAGACTCATGTCATCTTGCGATAGCACAATCATCATGGATCTTGGGTTGTCTAGCTCCTTCACTACTAGTGTTGACACTAGTTCACTAGGTATGGACCATACCATTAACAAATATTTTCCTTCAAGTAGTGTGACAAGTGTTGAAACAATGATTGCTAGTATTCTATAAGAAAACATAATCCAAATCCATGAAGACTTAACAAACCTACAACATCAATTGAGTACTGAAAACATTTCAACCACTTCTATCCCTACTATAGATAATATACATCGCATGATTGAAAGTGAAGAAGGAATAGAACTCGCGCGTAACCTAGTTTAGATTTTTGGAAAACATCTTACCTTGGAGCAACAACTAGTTGTGCTTTACCTTTGAAAAATGTCTAAAGTCAAGGAGGTACTCAAATTCCTCTGCCTACAACAATTTCCTCTATTCCTACCTATACCAACCCTCAAGTTACAATAATGATGCAACCTACTAGTAATGTCTTTGTTACCTTTGGTATTTCCACTAGAAATCCTAGTACCTTTGTGACATCACACATAATATCTCCTACCATTTTACCTCCCATAAGCATTCCATTCACTTCCCGCTCGAACACATACACACCTCCACCATATTCACCTCCATCTCAAAATACAACCAATGAAGCCATCCTTAACCAAATTTTGCAAAATGTTTCATCCCTTCAAAAACAAATTTCCACCATAAATCAAAATCAAAATGGCCAACCTACATACTATGTCAAAGTCAATCCCTTATCCTTGGAGATATTGAGAACCCTGATACCACAAGGTCTAGAGATTGCTAGGTTTGAGAAATATGGGGGGAAAGGAGACCCTTCTAACCATGTTTTCACTTACACCGCCTTATGTAGTGACTTTTTCCTTGAGGATAATCTCTTAGCTAAGATTTTCCCTAGATCCTTGAAGGATATCACCTTAGAATGGTTTTCTTTGTTTATGAACAAATAAATTTGTTCATTCAATGAAATTTTTGATGCCTTTATAAACCATCTGCAAGTGCACTTGACTCCTAATATGACCTTAGCTGGTTTGATGAGATGTAAGCAAAAGGATGATGAAAAAGTTTCTGACTTCATTTCATGCTACCAATCACTATATTCCCAAATCAACATAAAGATTCCCGATCCTCACCTTCGACAAATGTTCATTGAGAATTCACAAACTAAGATACAAGATAATATTGGCATGATGAATTTCCCTTCCTTCGTACAATTATGTATTGCCCTTCATGATTATCAAAACTCGGTTAGTAGTCGTGAAACAAAACCCACCTCTAGTTGACCTGAGAAGTATGAATCCACAACCCAAAAAATTTATCAACCATTTAGGAAACATAATAAAGGCTTCCTTCAACTTAATCCCCCTTGACAAACAACTCAACATGTTGATACCCAAGTGGATGCTATAAGGAAGACAACTCCTTTCACATTTGGGGATCTGGCTAGAAAATTTACTCCCTTACCTGATACCCTCCATAGCACAATTACACAGCTATTAGAATAGAAAATGATCACCTTACCTCCCATTAAAACTCTCTATCCTAATAATCCTTTACCTATGAACTTTAGATCGAATTCCTATTTCCATTATCATTGTAAAAATGGACATGACACGTAGCATTGTAAGTGTGTTAAAAATCTTGTGCAAGACCTCATTGATTCTGGTCGACTTCACATTGGAGGTGTTAATGATCAAGGAAATAAATCCGTTGCCCCTCTGAACCAAAAATTGCAAATATTTATCAACCCTATGCTGAATCATAACATTTCATTTGTCAAAGCTAGTGAAACTATGAAGAATTATGTGATGAATGTTGAGACAGATGATGACAACATGGATACTGATAAACAAGGTCCTATAGATACTAATGAAAAAAATCCTATCAATGGTTTGGTTGCATTGATCAAAACTCAACCTCATAAGGACCGAACTAATATTATAAATGCACTTGATGGTCCTCTTTACATAGCCAACCGAATAATGTGATATTAATTGATCCCATATGTGGAGAGAATGTGATCACTGCAAATTTTTTACTTATGCATGAATTCTATCAAGAAACATACGATAAACCAAAAGCATGGATAAAAATGCATAATGGTTTCACTTTCCCTACGATGGGATCGATCTCCCTTCCTCTACAAGTCAGACCAAAACAATTAGATGTCTCATTCTCCATCATGTCAATGTCAGACCAATTCCGTGAGAAGCTCGGTTATCCATGGCTATGCTCCATGGAATCTATCCCGTCAATTGTGCATAAATGCTTAATGTTTCCCTTTGAAAATGAATTTCATTGTCCACTATAGTGGCTTTAATCCTTCGTCTTCCCGAGGTAACTTTTCATTAGATTTATTTTGGCCCAAGCCTATGGAACCTATTAAACCTTGTGATTACTTCTTTTTCAAATCCTATCAAAATTTTACGGCAAAATGCATAGAAAAACTATCCCTTAGAAATATGCTTCAACCTATGACTGAGCCTCCTATCTTTGATGAAACCATGATTGAACCTAAAGAAATTCCAAATAACTAAGACCAACCTAAGATAGATCCTTTTCCTATCTCCAACAAAAGACCAAGAGATAACGAAAATAACCCCGTCATGCCTCTTAAGATTAAAAAAGTTTACAAAGCTAAAGAGAAAGTGGTTGAACAACCTCCTTTGGTTCCTTCTGTTACTCCCCTTAGGGAAGAAAAGAAACCTATGGTTGATAGAACCGCTCCTACACAAACACAACTTGAAAATAATACTAAAAGAAACAAAAATGCTAGAGAGTGTAGGCGTAGATGTTATGCTCTTGCTCGAAGGTTAAACAAAGAAAACAATAAAGAAAATTTAAATCTAAACTTGACTGAAGAAATATACGAGTAGTCTCCCTCTTCACAAAAACAAAAAAAACCTATACCACAACCACAACAAGAGCTAAATCCTTCTTTGTACATTATCATTCGACCTCCCATTGTGATTAACTTGGATGACGATGATGAAGTTGCTAAAATTGACGAAGATGTGCATATTGAATTGAATACATTGTTTTCCTCTTCTATGAGCTTAAACGATAATTCTCCTAAGAAGAGTGTCGAATTTGGTGATGATCCTAGTACTACACTTGATGTTGTCCATTTGGCTATTTGTCTGCCTTCCGTATATGATGAACATGATTAGGATGTGGACAACCTGTTATAGGTTGAATTGCATGTGCCTTACTAGTCTTTTACATTATTTTTCTTTTTAATGTTTCTTGTTTGTGATTGCATGTGTGTAATGTGATCCCCCGTACCATTTTGTTTGATGTATCTATCTCTTTGTGACATTCCTCTATTTGTATCTACATTCTTCTATATGTCGTAAATTTTTATCCTTTTCATTTGTCTTGTGTTTTCCTTTTGGGGATGACGCAAGGCATTGAGACATTTAGGTCTCTTCCATGTTGACCCAAATTTTTTTCTTTGTTTTCACTCTCTTTGTGTCATTCTTTCTATTCCATGAGTATTTGGGGAATGATGATAGCTTCGAGCTCTCTAAAAACATTGTAGCAAAGATATACTAACCCTGAATCCATGGATCCCTCATGTGTTTGGAGTTTCATTTTGGGGGCAACCCTTTTTTCATGACGTAGATTTCTTTGGAAACATATGACTTGGCATAGTGATTTTTGAATAAGATCTCATGTCCTCTTTATTGTTAGCATTTATTATTTTCTACTTTAAAGTAATTTCTCACAACATGGTGTTTAGAAATTTCTTTAAAGTGGGGGCATACATTGTCATTATCATTTTTGCATATATCATGTTTCATTGTGTAGTCTTCTTACTTCATGTGATGTATCTTTTTCTTTGTGGTAGAGTTGGTTGTGATGTCCTCCAATAGCATGATCTCTCTTAGCATATTATATTCCTCTTAGTGGCTTGATGCGACACACTGCATCCCCTAAGTTGTGGATCTTCTGTTCTTCAATTGGTAATCTCTTGGAGACATTAGGAATAATGTTCCCTAAGATAATACCTTACATGAACTAAGTAAAACTACTTTAAACATAGTTTACACTATTTCACATTTACAAATTTTGTTATATGGCCACCTTGCATAACACATTTTTCTTGCCTATGGAGTCATCTTGTTTGTTATTAAGTTTCAAGCATACGAAGCTTTGATTTCCTCATGAAGCTCAAAGTCCATTGTTGTTTGGTGCCTTATCAAATTTATTAGGAGGTATAACTTTGTTACAGTTTTACATATGGGAGACAAACCTAGGTACAACTTTCCCATAACCACTTGCTTGTCTATGTGAGCGCATACCGATCATGTGTATATGTGTCTTTTTGGGGGCTCACCTAGTGGAAAACATGAGGTTCCACTAGCCCTTGTGAGTGTGTATTTGGTTTGTCTAGTGGACATCATGTTCCACTTGTAAACTTTCTTAGACAAACAACTTAGATCTGATCCACAGTGTACAGGACAAACAATTGAAGCTTGATCCACTCCTTTTATTTTTGTTTTTGTTTTTATTTCTCTTTGTCTTTGGTAGTGTATGCTTGTTACTTGTTGTTGCTCCTTTCATCATTTTCATGTGTGTTCCTTTATGGCTATGTTGGTTTTCCATAGGATCTTGATCTTGGGGCTTGATTATACCTCTTGATCATTGTCATCCTATCTTATTGGCATTGGTACACTTGGACCCCTCTTGATATGAGTTCATCTACTTTAGTGTGAGTTTGAAGCAAGTTCATCCTCTTACTAAAGTGGGGGCTATATTTAGTGTATTAAAATGTACCCCTTTACATTTCACACTTGTTTGGGCCCTCCCTGCTAAAATTAGGCTTCTTTATGCCTTATTTGGTCCTATTTTGCATCTGCAAGCCTTAATTAATGCATCTTTCTGAAGGATAATCCCAACACATATCTAATGGCCAATAATAATTTAGTGATTTTGGATTGTATGGCCCATATTTAGTGATCTGGGACTCATACACCACCTTGGGCATATGGGTCCCACCTAAGTTTCGGGGCTTGGTCCTAAATTTAACATAAAACTAAACATTTCTTAAAAAATGTGTCCCAAGCTTAGCCTATTGGGACTCATACACCCCAATAGGCGTATGAGCCTCGCTTAGCTTAGATCTATTTTGAATTCAAATTATTGGTGAGATTTTATTCTCCTAGATCTGATGTCGACCTGTAGTGATGTAATTTTAGGAAATTTGGCATAAACAAGTATAAATACAAGGTTACTTCACATATTTTCTCCTAGTAAATTCAAGTGATCTTATGAAAATTCAAGTGAGAATTCAAGAGTATCCAAGAGAATTAAAGAGTGATTATCAAGCATTTTAGAGCATTATTTGAGTATCAAGCATCATGTCAAAGTCATCATGCATCATGTTTATTTTTGAGCTAATATTTGTGATGTAGGGTTTTATGATTCACACAAGCATTCAACTCAAGATCCACATTCATGCTATCCATTGCATACAAGATCAAAACCTTTTGTTCAAGGGTTTGGTGAGTTACAACATTACATACTTGTTCATTCATCATTCCTTCATTCTATTTGATTTCATTTCAAGGTTTGATTACCAAAGAATGGTTTGACCAAGGAAAACCCCTATCCACTAACAAAACAACATTTTTTACCTCTCTTTGATGTGTTATTTGTAGATCTAGGTGGTTTAGGTTAAAGATGCATTGAAGAGAAAGATTGGTGAGAGAAAGATTGGTGAAAGTTGTCAAGTTGTTAAAGTTATCATCTACATTGCAAGATCATAAAAAGTCACCTATAGGTTGCAACTCAGTGTTTTAGACTAAGATATTTGGCAGGAAAGAAGCTATAAGAAAGCACTAGAGGATACCAGAGTTTTAGATCAACCATAATACTGGAACTAAATCTCTACTTGTGGTGTATAAGTCCTAGTATACCTATTTTCAGGCATTTTCTGAAGATCTTGGTTTAGTAGTTCTAGATTCTGGTTCCAGTCTGAAACCCTAAACTGGTACAAAATAATTCCTACTTGTGTATGAGTCCTAGTGTGCTTCACAAGTCATATTTTTAGGATTTTAGACCTTGTTCCGAGCCTCTTTAGATTTCTAGGTGCACCTTTGTTTATCTCCAGTTTACTGCTCTAATTTGAGTTCATTTCTAGGTCATTTACTTAAGTTTTGCATATCATTTGTATTTATTATCTTTCCAAGCCCTTGCTTGGTGGTGAACCCCCTTTTAATCTTTAATCATGCCCTAGGACACCTTATTGCAGATCTCTTTCCCTCATTTCCATCTCTAGATTGAGATCTCTAAGGTTTCCTTGAGTGAAACATAAGGGAAATAGGTGGAAATGTTCTAAACTCTAGTTCTATCTCTCAAAAATATTAGAGCCCCCTATTTTTCTAGGTTTCACCATCCTCATCCAAAATCAATACCAATATTTCTTCCAATCAATCCTCCACCTTGTATAACCATCTAATCTATCCTCTATCCAACGTAATATATTCTATTCCACCTTCATCTATTCCAACCAACCCCAACCATATCGATGATGATGAGGATAACCTTTTTGACCAGCCTAAATATAATCCCAATGATGACAATGAGAGCATTGTGGATTAGCTTGAGTCCATTTTCAATAGACATAATGCTCAAATTTTCCACCAATCCCCCATCCAAAGCTCCCCTAAAGTCCCATCCATATCATCCCCATCCACTACCACTAATTTTATCCTCACCTACTACTTGCATAATTATAAGGATGCCATGGTTAGATGTATCCTTGGCATTGGTGCTAAGATTCCATCCTCCATACCTTCATCCAATCCCAAACCATCTCCTCTTGCTTATCCTTCCCCTTCCTTTGACAAATAAAACCATGATTTTAGCCAAAATTCCCCTCCAAATACTTTTCAAGGTCCTCATCATCATGCTCAATTTACCAATCCATGGAAGCTTCCACCTCTTATTCCACTTGTTCATATCCCACATCCTTAAAATCCACATCACCCCACTATTACCAAGCAAAGTCATCCCATGTCTCTCATAATAACTTCCTCCAAGGACTATTTGCAAAGGTGGCTATTTCCCCATGGAAAAACAAAGTGGTGCAATCTTCCCATATCATGCATCCACCTTCATCATCCCCACATCAAGATAAACCCTAATACCATAAATCTTATGAATTCCCTATCAATCCATCTATCTAAGTTGAAGAGTCTATAAAACCTTTCTCCCTCATCACACCATCCATATCAAATGAACATGTCCATCTCCTAATCCAAGGCATGCTAACATAGATTCCCCTCCATATAAAGATCAAGGAAACCCTTCTCCTCCATCATATGATCCCCTTCCATCTCATGGTCCCATTTCTAATCAAGAAAAACAAATCCCTTCCATCTCATCTAATAATATCTTTCCATCTCAAGACAAGATATCCCTTCATCCCACTCTCACAATCCTCTCTCCCCCACTTCATCTAATGACATCCTTCCATTCCCAAATCAATGTACCTCTTCGAATCCATTGTATGATCACTCTCGAAATGTGGTCTTAAAGTAAACTTTCCACCCCATCTAATGATCCTCTACCCCTCATGATCAAAACACCCCTCCCTCTTCATGTCATGACCCCCCTCCATTTCATAACCAAGACCACACTATACCATCCACCCCATCCTAACATAATAACATAGACAAGGAAATGAACTATTTAAAAAAATTCCTCAAAGAAATGTGGTCTTGTCATGATGGAATGCCATGACAAACAAATTTTTCATGCCATTCCATCACCATGAGACCACATTTCTTTGAGACATTTTTTAAAATAGCTCACATCTTCTCTATGCTACCACATTTTTCATACATGTCTACCAAAGAATTTTATCAAATAGTTCATTAGCTTGCTACTCAGGATAAAATCCTAAAATAGGTGCTTTCAAACTAGCTATGGATAGGGAAAATAGTAAGCATAATCGTAAGAAATATATAGTTTAATAAGTACTCATTTTTTTGTTTGTTTATCTCATACATTATAAGCCATTACCTACATCACTATTCTAGTTTTTGTGATTGAATAATTTATTGTTTTATTTTTAGATGATCCAAGCAAAAACACCTCCCGATGCTAATAGGGAAATGGAGTGTGGTGTATCTTTTGCAATAGATAGCTTGATGGATCTCATAGGGGTATGAGGCAGATTAGTAAATTTCAAATTACATTCATTGTTATAGAAATTTATTATTGAAAAATCAAATGATTATTTATTTGTAGTTCAATTTCTATTTGGATGGTTTCTATAGGGCTTTGGGATGCCAAAGCTTGAGCATGTGGATATTCCAATTGAGCAGAGAGATCATTTGGAGGCAGTAAGTGATTATTTTGTTAAATATATCATTTTTTATAATTTAATTTTTATATATTAATGTCTTTACTTTTTATTGTACCAGTTGAAGCTTTATCAGGAACTAAATAGGATGAGCAACCCTCGAGTTCAAAGTAACCGAGTGTCATACACATCTCCATCGCCCCGACGAACAAAGGCCACTTGTATGTTTTCTTCACTTGGAGGGCAATGAATTTTGATTGGGGTCTTTTGTTGTATGCCTATATGGAATTTTTGGACATATTTTGTATTGCATATACTTGACATTGTATGCCTATATGACATTCTTGTAAGCCTATATGGCTATTTTGTATATATTTTATACTTATATCAACATATATTGATGTATTCCTACATGGATATTTGGTTAATACACATCTTTTTTTATTGATCGTGTCCATATTTACATTATAAATCCACGCTTCAATAGATATTTGTAGGTGGTTTACTTAAAATATTTAAAATCCAAGTGTTTTACATGCACTCTTCTTTTCTATAATTGTAAATATATAATAAAGTTTGAACATTATTCTCCTATAATATTATTGAACATTAAATCAATCATATGAATATAGTAATACTTTATTTTTCATTCTTCATGTGCTTCATGGAGGAAATTCATGTGTATGCTTCATGCTTTATATCATTGAGGAAGACATCTACCATTCCACATGTATGCTTTATGCTACCATTCACATGTATGCTTCATGATTCTTGTGTATACTTCATGTGCGCACATGTATGATTCATGCTTCGTGTGATTACTTCATGTGTTCACATGTATGCTTCATGCTTCCTATGTAAGTTTCATGTATTACGTGTATTCTTCATGCTTCCTATTTATACTTCACGTGTTATGTGTATTCAGGCGTATGCTTCATGGTTCCTGTGTATACTTCACTATTTACCATTATTCACATGTACACTTCATGCTTCCTATGTATACTTTATGTGTTCAAGTGTATGCTACATGCTTCCTATGTATACTTCATGTATTACGTCATTTAAGAATTCAATCAAGAATATAACCAAAGGCAATATTGCAAATAAATTAATTTAGGTTCTCACAAATAGTGATGATATGAGTTTGGTTGTGACTTTTCAAAGGTGAAAAGTTTTGAACCTTCGAATAGGAAAGACTATGACCCTTTTATAACGCAGGGTAGTGACCATGCCTAGTGTAGATGTTCCCACCTAGACATGTTGGCGCTAATTGTTTGGACCCATGAAGAACAAAACAAAAAGTAGCCTACCTTGCAACTTTACACTACATGCATCTAATAATTTTTCAGGGCATCAAAAAAACTTTCACAATGGGAAAACAACTTGGAGCTATCAAAAAATGAGAGAGGTTATTGTAGAGGGGCCCTACATGATCCCATAGCCTCAGACATAATGTTTCTTAGTGCCATGATTTTAGAGTAATCACTCGCCAAAGTTTTTTTCTCTTTTGCATTTTGGTCTCTTAAGAGACTTCATCGATACAATGTAGCTCATATTGTTCCAACATGTTTGGGTGTGAAAAAATACCTCTCCTAGCATAAACCCACCCATCTAGATGTGTTGGAATAGTCGGTTTGGTCGTATGATGAATAGAACAGAAGTTACACCACTTTGCAACTTTACACTACATGCAACTGACCCATTTTCCATCAACTAAAAACTCTTCACCACGAGCAAATGACTTGGAGCTATCAAAAACCAAGAGGGTTTATTGTAGACGGGCCCTACATGATCCCATAGCCTTAACAAAAATATTTCTAAGTGCCAAAATTTTTGAGTGATTGCTCATCAAATTTTGCTACCCCTTTGCACTTTGGTATCTTAAGGGACTTCACTGGTATAATGTAGCTCAGACTATTTCAACATGTTTGGGTGTGAAACAATACCTTCCCTAGCATAAACCCACCCACCAAATGTGTTGGAACAGTCATTTTAGTCATATGAAAAATAGAACAAAATTTACACCACGTTGCAACTTTACACTACATGCAACTAACCTTTTTTCCTTCAATTGAAAACTCCTCACCACGGGAAAAAGACTTGGAGCTATCAAAAATTGAGAGAGGTTATTGTAGAGGGGCCCTACATGATCTCATAGCCTCAGAAGGAATGTTTCTAAGTGATGCAGTAGGGGAGGTCCTGCAAACTTATTTGACACAATTCCAAACAACAATAACAATTGTCAAACCACAAACTGATAAAAAACCCTTCATATCATCAAATCAACTATGCCTCCTTGTAGCATTGGTAAACCCCTAATTCGGGTATCACCTTTCACTCACTTTCTTTCAGTCCTTGACCTGACCTATTTCAGGGACCCTTTTTGTTACTATTCAACATATCAATAATCACATTAGACTTCTTTGACACAAATTGCTCAAAACTAGATTTTCTCACCTTTTAGGGCTCAAATTAGCCCACTTTTCCAAAGAAACTACTAACCAAATTTTCCAAAAATCTACAAAATCCTTGGGGCAGCAATTCTCACATGCCAAAACTTAAGAATCCACCATTAATCCACATAAACTCACTCAACCAAGTGGAAAATTCATAAACCCTCACTTTTCTCATAAAAACTAGGGGCTTGTTGTAAATCAATCATCCAGTGCTCCCAAAAAACTATAAATTATTCAAAAATGTCCAAAATAACCTACAAAAACTCAAAACATCACAAAATAATGCTGCCCTTACCAATTTCTCTCTTTGGTATACCAAAACCACTCTTTTCCTCTTGCAAAACTCAAATCTTCACCTTAGGGCATCAAGCCCAACGCATTTCTTGGCCTACCATACACTCACAAACCTCATACACACCAAAATAAGTTAGTTTATGCCCATTCCACCAAGATACATCAACTACAATAGGTGGAATGGGTTTATCACATTATGAAAACCCTCAAAAACCAAATACCCTGTTTTAGCCGGTTAGAGAAAACCTTCTATAAAATGCACTAAATTTGATGGGAAGCCTTTAGAATGTATTCAAAAGAGAGTTAGAACACTATACAATATAATTCCAAAACAAAAATGAATTAAGAGAAATTTGTATGGTTGTACAAGTTTGTGCAAGAAGAGGAAAAATAGAAAATTTGGTAAAACAGTGCTTTTTCCAATTGTTTATTATTTCAAAACTTCAAGAATCCCTTTACATCAATGCTTTCCTCCTTTTTATGCTTTTTACTTTCAAATCCAACTATCTAACGTCCCTCAACCACCTTTTGAATTCTAATGACCGTTCATATTCCATACAAGACAATTTTGCAACATTATGTTTTGACAACTTTGACAAAAATACAATTTTTGCAAATGTTAACATAATAACCCCCCTAAATACCTAATATCATCAAAATGACCTATTACAATCCAAAAATGGTCTTTAATACCTTATTCTAATACAAAAATCAATAGCTTCTAAAGCCTAGACCTCATAACTTTGAATTGACAATTTTGCACCAATGGTGCTCCTGCACCACTAAGTGCCACGGTTTTTGAGTAATCACTTGTCGAAGTTTTCTGCCCCTTTGTACTTTGGTCTCTTAAGAGACTTCACCGATACAATGTAGCTCAGACTGTTCGGGCATGTTTGGGTGTGAAATAAGACTTTCCTAGCATAAACACACCCATCTAGATGTGTTGGAATAGTCGGTTTAGTCGTATGAAAAATAGAACAAAAGTTACACCACTTTGCAACTTTACACTACATGCAATTGACCCATTTTGTATCAACTAAAAACTCTTCACCATGAGAAAATGAATTGGAGCTATCAAAATTGAGAGAGGTTATTATAGAGGGGCCCTACATGATCCTGTAGCCTTAGATGAAATGTTTCTAAGTGCCAAGGTTTCTGAGTAATCGCTCATCAAAGTTTGCTGGCCCTTTGCACTTTGGTCTCTTAAGAGACTTTACTAGTACAATATAGCTTGGAATATTTTAGAATGTTTGGGTGTGAAACAAGATCTTTCCTAGCATAAAGCCACCCATTTGAATGTGTTGGAATAGTCGGTTCAGTGGTATGATGAACATAATGAAAGTTACACCACTTTACAACTTTACACTACATGCAACTGACCTGTTTTCCATCAACTGAAAACTCTTCACCTCAGGAAAATGACTAGGAGCTATAAAAAAATGAGAGTAGTTATTATAGAGGGGCCCTACATGATCCTGTAGCCTTAGGTGGAACGTTTCTAAGTGCCATATTTTTTGAGTAACCACTCGCTGAAGTTTGTTGTCCCTTTACACTTTGGTCTCTTAAGAGACTTTGTCAGTACAATGTAGCTCAAATTGTTCCAGAATGTTTGGGTGTGAAATAGGACCTTTACTCGCATATAACCACCCATTTAGATGTGTTGGAACAATCGGTTTGGTTGTACGTTGAATAGAATGAAAGTTACACCACTTTGCAACTTTACACTACATGCAACTGACCTATGTTCCATCAATTGAAAAATCTTCACCACGGGAAAATGACTTGGAGCTATCAAAAATTGAGAGAGGTTATTGTAGAGGGTCCCTACATGATCCCTTAACCCTAGATGAAATGTTTCTAAGTGCCACACTTTCTAAATAATCGCTCATTGAAGTTTGCTTCCCCTTTGCACTTTGGTATCTTAAGAGACTTCACTAATACAATGTATCTCAGATTGTTCCGGTATGTTTGGGTGAAAAATAGGACCTTTCCTAGCATAAATCCACCCATCCAGATGTGTTGGAACTATTGGTTTGGTCATACGATGAACAAAATGAAAGTTATACCACTTTGCAACTTTACACTACATGCAACTAATCTGTTTTCTATCAACTGAAAACTCTTCACCATGAGAAAATGACTTGGAGCTATCAAAATAGAGAGAGATTATTGTATAGGGTCCCTATGTGATCTTGTAGCCTTAGAAATCTTTTTTCTAAGTGACATAGTTTTTGAGTAATATCTCATCAAAGTTTGCTGCCCCTTTGCAATTTGGTCTCTTAAGAGACTTCACTTATACAATGTAGCTTAGACTGTTCCAACAAGTTTGGGTGCTAAACAAGACCTTTAATAGCATAAAACCTTCCATCTAGATGTGTTGGAAGAGTTGGTTTGGTCAAATGGAAAACATAATGAAAGTTACACCACCTAGCAACCTTACACTGGATTTATTTGACCTGTTTTCCATCAACTGAAAACTAACCTCAAAGTTCTTATCTTTTAATTCCTTTTCTAAGTGGTTAATTTTAGTCTTTAGTTGTTTTGCTTCAATTTCAACACTTCCAACTATTGCTTTTGTAGTTGCAACTTGACCATCCACACATTTTTCATCATCTCTACTACTCTTACCTATTAACACCCCCTAGTATTCCTTTCCATGATACTCTAACTTCTTTTTCATATCTTTTACTTTGAGCTTTAGATTAGTTTCTCTATCATCAACACTTCTTCCTTATTGTTGGTGTAATTAATATTTAATTACACTTTACATAAGTTTACATAGGTAATTAATTATTTCCTAGGTTAATGAATTCTCATCATTATCTTTTGAGCTATCTTGTTGCTCAAGATAAGATTAGGGTTTTGCATCTTTGCTTTTATAAAGCAAATCATTATCATGTAATTATTGAATCCTCGAATAATAATTATTTGCACATCTTCTTGCAAATCTCTGATTTTTTTGATTTTCTCTTTTATGGAAGGTATTTTCGGTTTGCAAATCTGATCTTGGTTTCTAACATGGATTCAGAGCACTGGAAAAAGTCAGGATTGACTTTTATTTTGTAGATTTTGGCCATTGTTTGCCAGATCTATGAGGGTTTTGGGCTGGGAGATTTTTTGCAAGTTCTGGAGGTAGCAGATTTTTTAGAGTAGTTTGAGCAGAAACGGAGGTCACCATTGCATTCGCAGCGGCCAAAAACCCT
Source organism: Sequoia sempervirens (assembly GCA_007258455.2). Lineage (NCBI taxonomy): Eukaryota > Viridiplantae > Streptophyta > Pinopsida > Cupressales > Cupressaceae > Sequoia > Sequoia sempervirens. Next base: position 207,688,718 of record VDFB02252616.1, on the reverse strand, counting down.
AAGATCGCCCTTCGTTTCGTCAATTTTGGCGAAGTTGGTTCAGAAGGAAATTTTTTTTGCCTGGGGGGCCGTACGGCCTCCCTAGCACGCAGATCGATGCATGAAAATTGAGAAAAAAAATGTGCCTTTTTGGAAATCCCACCGGTGCTCTTTTGTTCAGAAGGAGTCTACCGCCTGGCGGCCACCGGGCAGCCACTACATCACCGCCACGACCAGACTGTGCCACCCCTGCACCGCTGATCTCCCTAGCCCTTGGCCGGCTTCTAGCACTAGTCCGAGGGCATATGGTGAACCGCGGGCCCTTGCACATAGCCGCCGGTCATATCGATGCCTAGGAGCCTTGACCTTGGCCCCCAGCCTGCCCGCTAGATCAGGGAATATTTCAACGTTTGAAAGAATATTCTGTCCATGCAAATTTTGAGGCGGCCAAAATTTTTTTTCCGGTAGGGGGGGCATTTTTTTGCCTTGACAGCCTCCAGGCCGTCAATTTTTTCCCGTGACTTGTTGACGTTAGCATGACGTCACCGGCCGTATGACCTCTTTGCCCCTCCTAGCCCTAATTTTTCCTAAAGGAGCAGTTTTTTTCTTTTGGTCATAACTTGGGCATATGGTATTGAAATCGAGCAAACAAGATATCGTCGGAAAGTTGGTTCCAAGAAATTTCCAGTGGTGTTGTTTATTTTTCAGAATTTTTTAGTTTATCTGCATTTATTGCTGTTTGAAGTCAGATGTTTATTTTGGACTTCCAAGCTGATAACTTTTTGCCTCGATGTCCGATTTTCATCTTGTTTGAGGCGTTGGAAAGGTATTAAGGAGCTCTATCTTGCTGTCCATGCACTTTTTTCTGTATATATCCCAAGTTTTTCATTATTCCAGATTTGTCCCGATGGGTGTTTTGGAGATTACTTGGATGTTTTGGCAGTTGGAAAAGTGAAACTTGTATATCCGCACTTCATCTCAGTACCACATCATTTTATTTTTCTGTTTATGCATGTTTTAGATGCTCTCCTTTTACAATCATTGGGTTATTGTAATAAACAAACTGTGATAAAGTTCCATTCAGGGGGGTTTCGTGCATAATAAATCTGATTAGAGTGTAGTTTTCACTTTGATCTCCATATTTCATCTTGATTTGTTGGCAACTCGTATGGGTTATCTGGATACCTAGTTTCTTTTGGCCATATTTTTTGCTATTGCTTGACACATCGGATTCATCGGTTCACACTTCAGTTGAGAGATTATGTTTCTTGATCCGCATTGGTTCAGATTCTTCTCAGTTTGAGGGCCATGTTTTTATGGTTAATGTTCCAGAGTCTATTTTTGGTACTCCTTCCCATGGATGAGTTTTAGTCATAGTTTGGCATCTACATCGAGATACACGGCTTCCAAATTCTGTCATCATCTCATCTACTGTTGCTGGACAGATTCCAAGGTTGTTCCAGTTTGTAAGTTTTCTAGTGTTTTGTGGCATCGGGTCTGCTGTCACATTATCATGATTCTAGTTTTGGTTTCAGTTGTAGACAGAAGTATCTTTCCTTTCTTGTTAGATTGTGGTTCCAGTGTTACTCCACAGTGTTCTTCCAGTGCTTCTCTGCAACAGTCATCTCATTGTAGGGGGGTTTTGTCCCACTGGGTTTTCCTTCTCTACCTCATCATTGCATTTGTACATGAGTACCTGATCAGGCCTTGTTGCCGGGACTCGTCTTTGCATAATAATTTTGCTTCTCCCTAAGTTGCACTTATGGGGGGGTGTTGGTGTAATTAATATTTAATTACACTTTACATAAGTTTACTTAGGTAATTATTTATTTCCTAGGTTAATTAATTCTCATCATTATCTTTTGAGCTATCTTGTTGCTCAAGATAAGATTAGGGTTTTGCATCTTTTCTTTTATAAAGCAAATCATTATCATGTAATTATTGAATTCTTGAATAATAATTATTTGCACATCTTCTTGCAAATCTCTGCTTTTTTTGATTTTCTCTTCTATGGAAGGTCTTTTCGGTTTGCAAATCTGATCTTGGTTTCTAACACTTATCATCTATTTCCAGTTGTATTTTCTCCATGGAAGTCTTAAGTTCAATAATATTTGACTTCATTTGTTCAAATACACCATGTATTTCATAATTAGAAGACCTTCAAAATATCCAAAGGTCGTAGATAAATTTAAAACATCATAAAACTATTGACAAAAGAAAATGGAAAGTAACAACTAAGTCTCACAAATAAAAACTCAAGGCATGCAAGTCTTATTAAAGATCATAAGGGCATTGGATTATTGGAGATTAAGAGACCATGAATCAACCTTCCCAACAACAAAATTCATAGATATTCATCCTATTTCTAAACATGAATTCGAACCCAATAATTAGAAGAATGCAACTTTAAAATTTAAAATTGCATGCTTACAATAATCAATAAACAACTCCAAGAGATGTGCATGATAGAAGCATAACCAACTGAAAGTTCAAGAATTGTCTTTTCTCCAAGCATATATGAGCAGAAAGACATTGATATACCTCCCAATTTTTCCTACAAAAAAATTTCTTAATCTTTGTCACAAATTCGTTCCATCTGCTATTAGAAATAACACTTGTGGGGCAATGGTTAAGGCCATTTGAAGTATCAAAATGATCTACTTAATTATCAGATAGATGCAAGAAGGCTGAATATAATCTAGGGCATGCTGGTAGATCATGTTAATACTTCATATGCATGTAACCTAATGCACCAAAGGTGCTATTGCTAGTATGTTCTCTTTCCCTTAAATATATTTGAACCTAAGGGCTCTCTAAATAAAATTTAAGTTCTCAATGAAAGTTTTAAGTTCAAGAACCTATGAATTCATTTGTTCAAATCCAAATCATCTCTCACTTTCTTTTCTTGCATAGATTCTTACCAAATACAAAACCTCTTGAGGTTTTCCATTTCTCCATTGCCATTTTCCCATTCCACATACTGCATAGGAACCTTCCTTGAAACTTCTCAAGAGCAGGAAGAATCTCTTCATTCAAAACATTATCTATCTCATTCACTTTGTTCTACTTCTTTTCAAGTGTTTTTAGAGAAAAATCCTTTTTTATTTCATAGATTTTAGTACTTGCTACCTCTAGTTTTGAATTTTCATTTTCCCATTGCACATATTGCACACACACCTTCCTCAACTTCTCAAGAGAAGATTCCTTTTTTCATTTCATGCATTCTACTACTTGTACCTCCAGTTATGCATTGTCATTTTCCCATTTCCTAGTTATGAAGGGTGGTTAAGGATATTTAGATATGAGGTGTTGAGATACGAGGAGACGAGACATATTATTGAGGGATATGTGAAATTTACTCTCAATGGACCCATTTTAAGGTAAATAAGCCTAATCCTCACAAGAAATGTACAAACAAGGAAAATAATCCCAATCCTAACAAGAAAGGTTGGATTAAATGTGCTTGTGTTGCAATGTAGATGATTTAGAGATATAATAAAAGATTGAGTGTTGTGAAGACGACATACATACATATATATTAAGCCTTGGTAGAGATCACACATATCTGGAGTTTGGCATATGTAACCAAAAATATTTTTGGAACTAAATTCAACCCAATGATGTTTGTGGAATTATTTATATAACTTCCATGTAGCTTTAGCCGATGTGAAATTCACAAATAGATAGCCTGAATTACATCTATTTCTACAAACCAAAATCAAGTTAATCTAGTTATTAGTTGAAAGATTTTAAAAATCAATAATTGAATTGTAATTATCAATGAAAAGTTATTATCCGATATTTTAGCCTACTTGAAAACTATAGGAAAATAAACAAAATCATTTTCCAAGAGAGGCTCATCCCCCTCCATGATGTTCTGGTTGCATTGCATGCAGTGACTGTTTAACATTTTTAGAATCATATCCACACTGTAAACAAATAAAAAAATGATAATTATCATCATTAACTTTTGAAATGAAGTTTTCAAATTAGGTAAAGAGAAATAGCTAAAACACAATATTTCCACTTTCTAACATTCTAGGTGATATGAAATGACATGATAAGACCAAGATAAGGGGAAATTACTCATATCTATTGGGAATAACCCTATAAAAGGTTTCAGGTTGAGATCAACCTCACGCAAAGCTAGTGAAACAACAATCAGATTTACCTTTGTTATAGTTTTTCACCATAGTCTAACTATCATGCTGCACATCCTAATGGTTGTTGCTGCAATTTGTAGCTTGCTAAAGACCGCAGGTGACTCTTGTCACTATTAAATTTTTCCCACTACAGGGAGGATCAAACACTAATGGAAAATATTTATATGTATCACAATCAAGCCTGGTGTACATGTATGAGAAATTGTAACTCCCTTAGCATACATGTATGATAAATTTGGAAGCATGGACAAGGCATGTGAATTGTTTGAAAAAATGCATCAAAGAGATATGTCAAGGATTTGAATGATTAAAGGATATGCACAAATTGGAAAATGTATGGAAAATGTGGTAGGATAGACAAGGAAATGAGATGTTTGAAAAAATACCTCAAAGAAATGGGGTCTCCTAGTGATGTACATCACTAGGATACCCCATTTCTTTGAGGCATTTTTTCAAACAACTCACTACCTTGTCATTGCTACCACATTGATAGGGTAGTGAAAATGGGTACATCACCAGGAGACCCCATTTATTTGAGGAATTTTTTTAAACAAATCACTACCTTTTCATTGCCACCACATTGAAAAGGTAGTGAGTTGTTTGAAAAATTGCCTCAAAGAAATGGGGTCTCCTAGTGATGTACTCACTACATTGTGAATGCTACGACATTGAAAAGGTAGTGAAATGGGGTACATCACCAGGAGACCCCATTTCTTTGAGGCATTTTTCTCCTAGTGATGTACTCACTACCTTGTCAATGTTACCACATTGGCAAGGTAGTGAGGTGTTTGAAAAAAATGCTTCAAAGAAATGGGGTCTCTTGGTGATAGCTCACTACCTTGTCAATGTGGTAACATGAGGGAAAGATGATATATTTTGGATGGATGAGATGGAAATGGTTGATGTTTTAGGTGAAATAATTATTGAGGAAGGGTCTCCCAAGTCTGATCTAGGCTGCAAAGGTCAACTTTTCAAATTGAGCTCTCAAGATGGTCAAATGGTGAAACCATAAATATGCATATAATCTGCCCAATATTCATATGTAAAATTGGAACCAAAACATATGTAAACTTGAAATATAGAAATGAAAGGTCTAACTATCAACTAATCTTGATGTGCATACTTAAATTTTTTAATACAAATTAATGTCCATACTTACAAATTAATAAGAACCAATACATTAATATCAATAACATGACTTTACAAAATCAATGTGTATACTTAAAAATTAATCAAATGAATTATCTGGGTCAGCTCTACTCTTTATTGTGTCAAGTATTGTCTCATGGTCAGACTCACACCCCTTCCACAAGGTCTTGTTGAAATTTCTACCCACATATTTGATCAAATGAACAATGGATGCCACAACAAGGTTTGAGTAATGAAGAATATTCTGATGCATTTCAAAGTCCTGAAACAACCAAATATTAACACTCTTATGTGGGTACGTTCTAATCCATGTTCCAATAAAAACCACCGAGCTTGTAAGGTATTCAATATTTTCTCCATCGATAACTGGGGCCTCCAATTTATTTTTGTCCTCAACACAATGACACAAGTAATAATCCCTTTGCTCTTCGTTGTCTTCATCTACAATAACTGGTGCAAAAAATTAGATGAAATTAGTCAACATTACAAAAACACTAAAAAGTAAGATAACATTAGGAATTTCAAAAACTATGCAAGTAGATATATTACTTGGTTGAACTAGATCTCATATGTTGTCAAAATCAACCAATGATTCCATCCGTGTCAGTTACAGTACCATCGGGGGTTGATACATGCCAATTGGGCTAAGATAACTTAACCACCATTCACCAACCCACTCCTTTGACTCACACTCATTCTAGGCTTGAATTGTACATGAAGAACAAAAACATACCATCTTATGTGTATGGATACTCCATGAACTTGCATTTGAGCTTCTGAAAGAGTTTAGCTCACTCGATGATGTCAGTGTACAACAATCCTCATATGGTGCAATGTTAGTATCACCTATCAGCCAAAAAAATCTATGCACTGAAGACTTACCTTCATTACCTAGACCCATTGAAGCATTACACCACTCGACGATTGATTTTGCATCTATCAAATTTTCATTGTCTTTATACTTTAACTCTTCTCATGCTAATGCTCTTTTGATACATGCTCTTGCACCGTCGTGCTCCCCCTATCCATGCCTGACATCACAAAAGTTCCACATATGTTGAACACCTGTAATAACATGCATCCTTCTCAACCAATAGAACATCTGCGAGTTCTTGAATTGTGATGCACAGTTATCTGTTCATATTATATGTTGACCATATGCTATGCACCTCCTAGCCAAATCATTGTAGAAAAAATGAAAGCAACTTTGCACAAACTTTGTAGAATGCGTGCGATCATCACTAATGTAAAAGTGGGTTCCCTCAATACCTTCCTGTTATCCTCTATACTATCAGCTATATGAATGAATGCTATGTGCACAAATATATAAACCTATGTGGAGTTGTAATATTGTGATTGCACATCACGTTGTGGCTGTAGACTGTAGTTCTTTGCAAAGTTGATGACTAAAACAATGATACCAAGTAGAAAGGTGTCCTTGCATAACTTGAATTGTAAATCCAACCATCGAGCTCTATGGGTATGCCTTGCATACTCATACACTATATTGTCATGAAATGTATACATAAACTGATACATTGGAATCTTTTGAATAACCAAATCACACATTTTTTTCTTTACCATATTTTATATTTTCGGCCATTGTTTTATACTTATCGAACTCGACTAGTTCATTTCCGACCGCATGTGTGCTTTCCATATGTTCACATATTGGCATACATTGTAAGCAACCACAATGCTAACATGTGCCATCCAAGCATAATTTCCTATAGAATATTTGACCTTCCTCTCTTTTACATAATTTTTTTGATATGAAGTCTCTTGAAGATGTTGGTGGGGCATGTATGTCAAATCCTGCAAAACATTTTTATTATGCAAATCTAAACATATAGAATGATAAACATCAAAATGGTTAGAAAATTCAATATGTAATCTAAAACAACAAGTAGTGTGTGTGTGATTTATCTTTACATAAAAAGGTTTTAGTGCATTTCAAAATATCTTTGAAAATTTTAATTTGAGGATACATCTCTAGAAATTTACGAAAAAACCACGTTTGAGTCTTATCCAACAAATGCTTTGGATGTGGCTCATGGTTTCGACTATAAATTCTCCTTCTTACCACATACCTTTGATTTAAAAATTCCCTTATGTTATTCTTCCAAAAGTATTCAATTAGTGATCTCAATGCTTTGTGGTAGTCTCCCTGAGAATGCCCATAATTCATTGGCATTGGTTTCCTCAATTCTTTGACGCCTTTGAATGACTCTTGATAAAATTTTTCTATTAATTCTCAATTCTTGACTCGTCTTTCTAATGAGACAAGCTTTCCTCATTTTATTACTTACTATTGTCAATGTAATGACACATCGTGTGACGTTACTATCTTTTGAGCGTGAGGTGTTACTCACACTCTCATATGCACTCATTAGATTCTTCACAATAGTTTTTTCACTTAAAGCCTCTGATGTTCTCAACCCAAGAATCTTCATGATGGACCTATACTTTATACTTCACATCATTTTAACAAATAGTTGACATCTTGCGGTCTCATTTAACTTTACAAATAACACTCTCCAAATCTTATGAGCATATATTCTATAAGTGCATTTTGGAATCTTACCTTCCGTTGTCTACAAAATATTCTCATCAATATTAATTAAATACTTTGGCTTTCTATGCAAAATTCTAGGTGGTGTTCTCAAAGGTAAATTCATCTCAACAATAGGAATTTCATCAATATTTAAATGAGATTGGATAGATGACATACCTTCAATTGGGGATGGAATAGATGATGTACCTTGAGGTTGAGATGGGAATGATGTAGTACCTCCTTCCTCACATGTGAGTTATTATGTACTCTCAACTTGAGATGAGGTCGATGGTGTCCCTCCATCTTCACTTGTGGTAGAGGATGTGTCTCCAACTACAGTATTCAAATTTCTCATAGCACAAAGGTTTCACATTCATTCCCTTTGTGCCGCCAATTCCATATTTCTTGTTGATGGTTGAGGTTCCTCTTCAATTGGCATGTCTTCAACAATCATTTTCGATTTCTTCTTCTCACGATGTTCCCTCATATATGCTGATTTATTTTCATTCTTACCTTCTTTCTCTTCCTATGTTGGTTTAATCCTTGATCATTTCCTCAACATGACAAATAATTTTATTTGTAGTGTGATAAAGAGATAAATATTAGTTTGTAAAAAATGAATCCATACAAATAAATGAAATATATGTCATTCAACCTTTCATAAAAAAATACATACAATCATCCTGTAGAAGAATAAATGTCACTCAACCATGATGAATAAACAAGTGCACTAAGAACACAAGGAAAATGGAAAGCTAATTTTTTTTGAAGTATTTCTACCTTGCAATCATTTATTGAATGTGACTTTTCTCTAGCCATTGTATAATGTATGACTTACCAATATAATGTCCACAAATAGACATGTATGCAAAATGTGGTAGCATAAACAATGCTCACATGAATGTTTTGATGAAATTCCTTAAAGAAATGTGGTCTCATGGAATGCCATGATTGCAAGATAGGCACAAAATGAATTTTTTAAAAGACATTACATACTTTCAAGAAAATACAATTGGCTTGAGTATAAATCCAAATTCCACAAATTTTTTCAGCATCCTACCTTTAGAAAAAGGTATCCAGGGCATCAATCAAAACATTGAAAGAAAGGGGGATTTTTGTCAACTGTTATAATTGCAACTCCCTTGGCAAGAATGTATGAGAAATGTGGAAGCATGGACAAGGCATGTGAATTTTTTGACAAAATGTTTTGGTAGTCATGTATGAAAAATGTGGTAACATAGACAAAGTAGTGAGTTGTTTGGAAAAATGCCTCAAAGAAATGTGGTCTCATGGTGATGTCCATTAGCATGAGACCACATTTCTTTGTGACATTTTTTCAAACAACTCACTACCTTGTCTATGTTGTTTGATAAAATGCTTTGGTAGACATGTATGGAAAATTTGGTAGTATAGAAAATTCAATGAGCTATTTGAATAAAATTCCTCAAAGAAATGAGGTATTTTTTCAAACAGCTCATTGCCTTGTCTATGATGTTTGATAAAATGCTTTGGTAGACATGTATGCAAAATGTGGTAGCATAGACAAGGCAATGAGCTGTTTGAAAAATTCCTCAAAGAAATGTGGTCTCATGGTGATGGACATCACCATGAGACCATATTTATTTGAGGCATTTTTTCAAACAACTCACTACTTTGTCTATGTTACCACATTTTTCATACATGTCTACCAAAACATTTTGTCAAAAAATTCACATGCCTTATCCATGCTTCCACATTTCTCATACATTCCTGCCAAGGGAGTTGCAATTATAACATTTGACAAAAATCCCCCCTTCTACAATGAGATATGCACAAAATGGAAAATGTATGGAAAATGTGGTAGCATAGACAAGGGAATGAGCTGTTTGAAAAAATGCCTCAAATAAATGTGGTCTCATGGTGTTTGAGGCATTTTTTCAAACAACTCATTTCCTTATCTATGATGTTTATAGACAAGGCACATGAACTATTTGACAAAATTCCTCAATGAGATATGTCCTTGTGGACTACAATGATTGTAGGATATGCACAAAATGTATTTGTCGAAAAGGATTTAGTAAATTTCAAAAAAATATAATTTCTAGGTGTAAAACTAAATTCCAAAGCATTTTCCAACATCCGCCATGCCTATACCAAATGGAAGCTTTGGAAAGGGGTATGCACATCCATAAAAAAGGATTGAGAAATGATGTATTATATTACATAGTTATAAATACTATCATAAATGTGTATACAAAATGTGGTCCATACACAAGGTAGGTCAATTGTTTAACAAAATGCCTCAAAGAGATGTGGTTTAAAATGTAATTGGAAAGTGTAAAGAATTGTGTAGTTTAAAATGTGCCAAGAGGGGCTAAGCTTATAATGACAAACAAACAATGATGAACATGGAATTTTTGTCCCTCAGTATTATTTTGCATTAATGTCATAACACCAAAGTTGAGGTATCAGGTTGTGTACATGATGATCTTATAGTTTAGTTCTTCTTGCATGAGTTTATATATCCATGCTGATCTATCTTGGCATCCTCACTTGCATATGGTATATTTCAATGATTAACATGTTTCCCAGTTTGGTTATTATTAGCTTGGCATATGATCCATTTTTCAGTTTATGATTATAAAATCCATCTGCATATTAATATCTTGACATGATTTGTAAAAAGGCTTCATGATAATAATGGTCAAAAGCAGCGATAAGTTCTATATCTAAGGTTTGTTCAAAAGGCACATTGTATTTTCATAAGACAACATATTGCTCTTGAAATAAGGTTTGGGATTATTGTGAGGAAATATTTGAAAAGATGGTAAATTGTGTTTTCTCAAAGTCAATTGGAAAAAAGGTGGCAATGATAATGTTTTATAAAGTCAAAATTAAAAGAATCTTTGCACTATTGGTGGTAATAATTTGTGTTGAATGGGAATTCTTTCCCATCATAATTCCTAGACATGAAGCATCATTATGTCAAATTTGAAAGCTTCTATGAAGCTAATTTGGGCATCAATGTTTGTTTCACTTTATTTGTTAGGGTTTGTTACCCTAATCATGGCATCGATAATAAGGAAAGCTTGTTCCAGAGTTTGGTTGCATGGTCTTTGACGGGACAAGAAATAGTAGTGGAGGGCAAGACAGTCAAGATGTTTTTTTTTGTGCCAATTTTAGGTGTACTCTTTCCCACTTTTTTTTTTGTCTTACTCTTCTTTGTGTCAATTAAAAACAATGGGCTTTCGATTGTTTTTGGTGATTATGATACCAATTAACTGTAATCAGGTTCGTTGTGTTTACCTGGGCATTTTACTATTTCTGAGATTGAATGGTTGTTAATGATGTGAGATTTTGTTCGAGAAATCTGTACAATACCTTAAGTTGGGTTTATAAATAATTGTGTCTTCTTTGTTAAAGAACCCTGGTTGGACTTGCTGTTGAAGTCTAAAAGTCTATTTAGATGTTTGTTGTTTTGTGGGTTTATTGTGTGTTTGGCTATGGTTATACACCTTTGTTAAGGGTGTCGATTTTGCAAGGTATATGGTAGCTATTTGTTGATTATCCTTAATGCATTCTTAACAAGATAGATGTTGTACATATCAGATGGATTTTTGGTTTAGTATTGTGTAAGAAAGTTTGTTCTTACATTTGGCAAAGGCAGTTTTAGATTCAGTTTTTCATGGAAGTTGGTGATTCAGTTTTTCAAAAGGGTTTTCCTAATTCTGTTTTTGAAAATAGAGAACATATTAAATACTTCATTGTGCTCATATTCAAAATGATCAGATATTTTGAAAGGAACAAAATATATTTTAGAAAGGCAATAAATATTGTTTTGTGTAGTTGGTATTTTTGATTATGATTCTGAGGTCATTGCAGAACATAGTATGTAATTCTTGAAATAGAGATAAACTCTGTATTTACAATCTTTTCATACTTGTACATTTCAAAATACTATCAGTGAGATAGTACTATAAGACTATTAGTGAGATAGCATCATTATCAGTAAGACAAATCAGCCAGTGAGGCTTTGTACAAAGAATATTTTTAGATAAGGCTAGTGAGGCCAAGTTTGAGTGGTTTTATTCCCCAGGAGGGTTTCCACTCAAGACAATCTCTATGTCAATCTCTTATATGTGTTTGTTCATTATCTGTTCATTTGATTTATAGTGCATAAGTTCATTCATAATCTGAAAATTATTAAAAGAAATAAAGAGTTAATTTGTTTGTTAACACTAATTCACCCCCCCTCTTAGTGTTAACTGTACTCCAACAAGAATATGCATAATAACAAAATCAAAGAATTGTATTAAGCATGTATGATAAAACATAATAGAATTAAGGAAAATGTAAAGAAAATGTAAAGAAAATGTGTATAGACTTGACATACCTAAAAAATGGAGATTCAAATGGAGGAACTACCCAATTATGTAGTCTTTTTTCCTTCTTGAATCAAACTCCTCAAAAAATGGAGTTTTTCACAAGCTTGCTTCCTTTTCAACATTCAATTATATATCACTCAAATAGAATTATTAACAATAATACAAATAACCAATGTATAATGTTAAATTCCTACAATTCAATCACAATTAACATTGTAACACTACAAAAATTGAGACTTCAATTGATTATATCAAATTCAATGTGAAAACTCTATTATTTCCTCCTTAAGTTGGAAAACCATAAAAAGGTGTTGGAAATTTCATGCAAAGTACATCTCTCCTTAGCCATCTAAGTCTCTCACTTAACCCTAAACCCTATCTCTAAAGCATCAACCCTCAACCCTCAACTCTTCTCTCTCTCTCTCTCCCACCCTACCTCAATAAGTTCCTCTCATTCCAACCCCCCCTCTCTCTCTCTCTCTCTCTCTCTCTCTCAGGTCTCTCCCTTCCACCCCCTCTCCCTCTCAGGTCTCTCTCACTCCCTCTATCTCCCACTCTCTCTCTGTCTCCCTCTGTCTCTCTGTCTCTCTATCTCTCCCTCCCACCCCCATCTCTCTCTCAGCTCTCTCCTTAAGGCACCCTACCTACATAACTAGATAACTCCCTCCCTCCCCCCTCTCTCTCTATCTCTCTCTCTCTATCTCACTCCCTATATCTATCTCCCACTCCCTCTCTCTCGCACTCCCTCTCTATCCCTATCTCTCAGGTCTCTCCCTCCCACCCC
>VDFB02252616.1:207596388-207675625 GCA_007258455.2 Sequoia sempervirens | reverse complement strand
TTTGCAAATCTCTTGTGTAGAAGGTGTCTTTGTTTGTTGTTTGATCTTGTGGGCCTATGGCTCATGGTTTTATGTTTTTTCATAATTCTAACATGGTATCAGAGCGTGGATTCAGTGAACTCCTTCTCGATTTATCAAGTTTTTTCTTCAAGTAGGGTTACAAGAGGAAATTTGAATTCTTCGTTGATTTTTCTTTTTTTTTTAAACTTTTTTTCTTTTTTTAAAAAACAAAAACAAAAAAAAAATATACCACCCTAGGGTCATATGGGCAACTAGTGCCCAGCCCCTATGGGGCTTAAATATTTTTACTTTTTTTTGCAAAATAAGTCGAATAAGGGAAAATGACATAAATTTTCGCTCAAGTATTAGAATTAGGAAAACAAGATATCGTCGAAAAGATAGTTTTTCCAAACTTTCAGTGGTGTGAGTCTCATCACCTATTTTCTCTATTGGTGCATTCTACAACTTGTTGAATTCAAAGGTGTTGTTTTTAGTCTTGAGCTCATAACTTTTGACTAGTTTCTCTGCTTTTCATGATTCTAGTGGCATTGAAATCATCTTGCAGAGCTCTTCATAGCCATCCATTTACTTTTTCTAGATTATTCTCCAGGTATATTTTATTTATATTTTTGTGTTTTCACACTCTAGTGCATTACTTGGACGTCTTAGCTCTTGGAAACTTTTTGTTTGCGTCGGATGACATTTTTGGTTGTTCTATATATATTTATAATATTCTGTCTTATTTGGGAATTGTAGACATCTTTTTCATGTATATTATCATTTTTAGACGTACTAAGATAAAGTGCCATTTAGGTGTATATCTTTTTGGGGATTTTGCACATCCTATTGTCCCTTTTGTATTCACACTATGATATAATGTGCCATGGGGGTGTTGATGTTTTCCTTTGGTTTGTCATCACACCTTTGTCAAGCGAGTGTCTCTTCCATGACAACAGTGAATCCTAGTGATTCTTTCCTCATGCATGTTTTCCTTAGTTTGCACACCCTTTTATTTGTAGGTTGTTTCTCCTACATGCACTTCTTGGTTTAACATAGTTTCAATGTACCTTTCATGGATCTCCCTTTTTTAGAATTATGGGGGGGTTTCTATTGTTGGTGCTAATGCTTCTTTAGTTTCATGTGGGAGTGATCTATGTATCTAGTTATTTTTCCTATGTTCTTTCATATGCAACGTACATCAACGTCTAGCTATATGCATTTCAATAAGATGGATCATTTACAATATGGACACTCTTGCATTCCTATTTTTGGAGGTTCATTTTAGAACCATATCAGTCATAGTCTACAAATTCTTCATGCTGCAATGATGTTGTACATGTTCCTCCTTTTTGGGACAATATTTAAATTGGAGGCTTTTCAGTCCTTCATTCACCTTTCTCTCTTTTGGAGAGGAGTTTTCTCCCATCATGATTTTCTCCTTTTCTCCAATTTTGAGAGATCCTTTTGTTTGTACATGGGTACTGTTGGAAAAACAAGGACACACAACTGAGAGGTGGGGGGGTGAATCAGTTGTAACAAAAACTAAAACTCTTCTTATTAATCTTAACTTAATCTCAGATATGATGAATAAGCAATTAACCATAAACAATCAACACATTAGAGAGACAAAGAACACAAAGATTTTTTGTGTGGAAACCCTGTTGGGGAAAAACCACGATGGATGTTAGTCCACAAGATTATACTCTGCTAGAAGTATAAAAGAAATAATAAGGGGAATGCACATGCATTCAGGCACACTGCCTAGAGCTCACTACTCAATTACAAGAGGAATCACTGTCCAACAATAGGGTTTGGATTAAAACCATCCAAGCTTTGTGAACTAAGAAAATTGCTTCTTCACAAGCCTGATTATAGTTCCAATTAAGCTCAACACTTCTTCACACTTCACACATTCTTCTTCACACTCTTCTTAGCAATCGAATGATATTTGAACATACACACATAGGAGCACATGAAGCATCTTCTTCAACAATGAACTAATCGCCCTTACATATCCACTACATGAAATTTCATCACCACTTCGTCGGCCAAAGAAATAAAATATATTTGTAATGTCGGCCCAAATTTACAAATAAACTTTTAATGCGTATGCACCAAGGTCAGCCACAACATAGTGGAGACCCAAATTAATATCTCCAACACAAGAATACTTTAATTAATTACACCTCGAATATCCACAACACACTACCAACAACATGTCAGCCAGGAACAAGAAAAACCAAACATGCGCACAAAGATCTTCAACCATGAACTCTCCAAATAATGTGGACGCACCGCAAAGATATAGAATGATCTAGAGACACCACATAACACCAAGAAACAATAGAGAAGCATCCAAAACAACTAAGAAAACAAGAATTACACAAACTTCATTCAGGAACACTGATAGAGACCAAAAACACATTGTCAGACCACAACATACTCAAACCTTCATGCAGACCTCTGAAACTTCTAGTAGATGATCTAGAAACATTCAACATTAAACCATTAGATCCACATCAGCTAATCTTCAACGTACAAAACACAACGCCTTCTTGAACTACACAGTTCCACTAGGAAACATGAATACTTTCTTTTATAGTTTTCTCAATATCCTTGACATTACAGTCTTCAAAGCACAAAATTCTAATAGTGTTGAAATCAATGACAACCACATATCAACAACCATATCCACAACATCCAAAAATCTCCCCCTTTGGCATTGATGGCAACACAAGATGTGAAAAATACCATCAACCCAACACACTGACTTCTTCTGTACTTCTCTTAACTGAACTTCTCTCCACAAGAATTTTTCACAATGCACTTCTCACCCTTTGACATCAATGGAAAAGGTAACCATGACCTTTCCTAACACATGATTTGAACCACATATCCACACATTTGACTACTTCCCCTGAGTAGCAGCCATGAAAAACATCAATCTGGATCAGAATATAGCAATGAAGCTCTTCAGATTGATGCAAATAAATGCATTTTTAGTTCTTATCAGGAGGGGTGATTACCCCTAGCATCCCTCTAAGATACTCAAAAGTATCCTTTGGTAATGGCTTCGTAAATATATCTGCAATTTGTTCTTTGGTAGGCACATATTCCAGTCTGACTTCTTTCTCATTCACCTTTTCCCTCAAGAAATGAAACTTAATTGAAATATGTTTAGTCTTAGAGTGTAGTACCAGATTCCTTGAGATGTTTATTGCACTTGAATTGTCACAGTATATGGAAATAGGCTCTTCATATATCACTCTGATATCTCTCAGCATCTATTTCATCCATATCACTTGAGTACAATTATTTGCAGCAACAATGTATTATGCTTCAGCAGTGTATAGAGAAATTGAATTTTGCTTTTTGCTCAACCAAGATATCAGCTTCTTCCCTAGGAAGAAAGCACCACCACTAGTACTTTTCCTGTCATCTACATCACCGGCCCAATCTGCATCAGTGTATGCACACAAAGTGAGATCATCATCCTTTGGATACCAAAGTCCAAAGTCAGCCGTTCCTTTATGATATCTAAAAATTGTTTTGACAGTAGTCACATGTGATTCCTTTGGATCAGGTTGAAATCTATCAACCATACATACAACATTCATAATATCTAGTCTAGTTTGCATCAAGTAGAGAAATCCACCAATCATTGATCTTTACCAAGTTTTAATTTCCTTTGGAGAATCATCATTTTGTGATAGCTTACATCCAGTCACCATGGTAGTACCAATAGGTTTGGAGTCATCCATTCCAAAATTCTTCAATAGTTCTTTCACATATTTAGACTGAGATATGAAAATCCTTGGTCCAATTGTGTAACTTGTAATCCTAGAAAGAACTTCATTTCACCAATCATGATCATCTCAAATTCACTCTTCATTTCATTAGGAAACTTCATACATAGATTATCATCTCCTCCAAAAATGATATCATCAAAAAAAACTTCTATAATCAATTCCTTATCATGATCTAACTTGAAGTATAAGTTGTTATCAACAGTACCTTTTGTGAATCCAAGCTTCAGTAGATATTTGTCTAATCTAGTGTACCAGGATCTGGGGGCTTGCTTAATTCCGTACAAAGCTTCTTCAATTTTCAAACCATATCTCCCTTATCTATTAATTGGAATCCATCTGACTGTTCAATGTACACCTCTTCTTCTAGTTCTCCATTCAAAAATGTAGATTTTACATCCATCTGATAGACTTTATAATTCTTGTATGCAACATAAGCAAGAAATAATCTCATAGCTTCAATTCTAGCTACAGGGGCAAAGGTTTCTTAAAAATCAATACCTTCCATTTGAGAATATCCTTTACATACCAGTCTTTCTTTATTCTGGACCACTTCACCTTCTTCATTTAGCTTGTTTCTTAATACCTATTTGGTACCAATCACATTCTTGTCTTTAGGCCTAGGAACCAGTAGCCATGTGTCATTCTTTTCAATACATGTCAGCTCTTCCTTCATAGTGTCCAACCAATGTTCATCTTGATAGGCTTCAGTGACACTCTTAGGTTCAATCTTGGATATCAGACAATATTCTTCTACAATTTTCCTTCGAGTTTGCACTCCTTTACTCTTATCTCCTATTATTTGACTTTCAAAATGATTCAGCTTTACATACCTTGGAGTTTTGGGACTTACTTGGACTTCTGATTCTTCAGATATTTCTTCTACACTTTCCCTTGTCTGTGCCTCTGCACTTGTCTAAGCTTCCTAACTGACTTGATTTACCAGAACAAATTGAGGTTGCTTCACCATAACATATGGAATAATATGAAGTAGATTCAATGTCTAAGTGTTCTTCCCCTGGCTTGCAATGTCTTTGTCTAAATCATAATTGCAATGTATGGATAATTTTCCAGAGTCCTCATCAACTCTAACATTTGAACTTTCAACCATCTTTCTCAGTCTTTTATTTTAGCACCGCTTTGCCTTGCTCTTAGTAGAGTAACCTAGGAAAATCCCTTCACTGCTTCTAGCATCAAATTTTCCTATATCATCATCTCTCTTGATATAACACCTACTTCCAAAGATCTTAAAATGCTTAACAATAGGCTTGTGACCAAACCATAACTCATAAGGGGTCTTACCAAAATTACCATTTACATTTACTCGGTTCAAGGTATACACAACAGTACTTACCGCTTCATTCCAGTACATCTGAGACACATTTCCTTCCATCATCATGGTTTTGGCAACATCCATAATTATTCTATTCTTTCTTTCTGCAACTCCATTCTGTTGAGGGGTTCGGGGAGCAGATAGCTGTCTTTTAATTCCACGATCTTCACAATAAGAGTTGAATTCCTTAGAAATGAACTCACCACCTCTGTCAGATATTAGGCATTTGATTTTCAGACCTTTCTCATTTTCTGCCATAGCCTTGAATCATTTGAATTTCTCTAGAGCTTCACATTTTTCTCTTAAAAAGGAAACCCAAATCATTCTAGAGTAATCATCAATAACTAGCATGAAATACCTTTCTCCATGAATGCTTTTAACTCTTGAAGGACCACAAAGGTCAGTATTTAGCAGTTCCATTAAATTATTTGAATGAAAATGTTTGCTCCAAAAAGAGACTCTAGTTTGTTTACCCATCTAACATTCCTTGCAGATTACATTAGCATGCTTCACTAATCTAGGCAGATCTCTTATTGCTTGGGTAGAACTTATCTTGATAATGTTGTCAAAATTTACATGACACAATCTCCTATGCCACAACCAGATTTCATCTATCTGAGCAATCAAACAACTTCCACTAGTAGTATTCAAATGAAAAATGTTACCTTGTGTTTTTTTTCCCGTTGCAATCAAGTTTCCAGAACTTCCATGTATCTTGCATCTTCTGTCTTTGAACTATAGATCATATCCCTTGTGAACCATCTGTCCAACACTCAACAGATTGTGCTTCAGACCTTCAACATAGAGGAAATCATTAGTGTTGTCCTTACCACCAAGGAAAATGGATCCTTTGCCATGAATCACACTAGCATTGTTATCTCCAAATCTTACAACTCCACCATCATACTATTCTTGACTCACAAATTTTCTTTTGTCACCAGTCATGTGATGTGAGCATCCACTATCAATGACCCACTCATCTTTTTCTTCAACTTGAGCTGCAAGATATTTTTCATCTTTAGTAGATTCATTAGCCACAAGATTATTTTCAATGGTAGCAATGAAATCCCAATCATCTTCTTTTCCATTATCTTTATCAGATTCTTCATCAGTCATGGCTTCTTCAACAAAGTATCATTTTTTCAAGAATCTAGTCTTCTTAGGTTTAGATCTAGGAACTCTTTAAGGACATCTTGATGCAAAATGACCTATTTTACTACATGAAAAACATTTAATAGGTAATACATCTGCATACTTACCTTTTCCTCTCCCTTCTTGCTTGGCAATCAATGCTTCCAATTCTTCTACTTCTCTTTCTTTATCTTTGAGTTGTTTCAGTTCTTCATCATACTTGGATACCTTCCTAGAACTCTCTCCCAAACTATATCTTAGTTTGTTGCTTCTAGACATAGTAGGCTTAAATGCAGATTCAGTCTTCGGTGTGGATTCAACAAACTCACTTATCTCAAAAGCATCAAGTTTCCCAATCAACGTATCTCTTGTCAACTTGTTTACTGATCTGAACTCTTCAATAGCATGAAATTTCATTTTGTAGGAGGGAGGCAAGGATCTGAGTACTTTAGCCACAATTTCATCCTCATCCAAAGAACCACCGACACATGTAATACCCATCGCTATCTCATTTACTCTCTACATAAAAGAGGTGATATTTTCATCTTCACCCATCTTTAGATTCTCATACTTGCCTTTCAAGCTTTGTAGCTTAGCCATCTTCACCTGTGCATCTCCTTCATACAAAGTTTCCAGTTTCGTCCACATTTCATGAGCTGTATTCAAACCTACCATATTAGCCATCTCCAAATCTGTCAAGGCACTCACCAAAGCTTCAATAGACTTGATATTGCTTTCAACATCTTTGATCTCATCAGTAGTAGAGGGACCATTATGAGGAATGACATATTGATTTTTAGTAATCTTCCAGATAGCATCACCAATACACATTAAGTGACATTGCATCCTAAATTTCCACAGTGAATAGTTAGAGCCATCAAATCTAGGACTTCCCTTCTTGAATGTTGTTTCCATCTCAAATCACCTCAATCTATTAGACTTTCTTTAGAGGAACCTGCTTTGATACCAATTGTTTGAAAAACAAGGACACACAACTAAGAGGGGGGGGTGAATCAGTTGTAATAGAAACTAAAACTCTTATTAATCTTAATTTAATCTAGGATCTAATGAATAAAAAATTAACCATAAACAATCAACACATTAGAGAGACAAAGAACACAGATTTTTTTGCGTGGAAACCATGTTGGGGAAAAACCACGATGGATGTTAGTCCACAAGATTATACTCTGCTAGAAGTATAAAAGAAATAATAAGGGGAATGCACATGCATTTAGGCACACTGCCTAGAGCTCACTGCTCAATTACAAGATGACTCACTGTCCAACAATAGGGTTTGGATTAAAACCATCCAAGCTTTGTGAACTAAGAAAATTGCTTCTTCACAAGCCTGATTACAGTTCCAATTAAGCTCAACACTTCTTCAAACTTCACACATTCTTCTTCACACTCTTCTTAGCAATCGAATGATATTTGAACATACACACATAGGAGCACATGAAGTGTCTTCTTCAACAATGAACTAATCGCCCTTATATATCCACTACATGAAATTTCATCACCACTTCGTCGGCCAAAGAAATAAAATATATTTGTAATGTTGGCCCAAATTTACAAATAAATTTTTAATGTGTATCCACCAAGGTCGGCCACAACATAGTGGAGACCCAAATTAATAACTCCAACACACAAATACTTTAATTAATTACACCTCAAAGGTCCACAACACAATACGAACAACATGTCGGCTAGGAACAAGAAAAACCAAACATGCGCACAAAGATCTTCAACCATGAACTCTCTGAATAATTTGGACGCACCACAAAGATAGAGAATGATCTAGAGACACCACATAACACCAAGAAATAATAGAGAAGCATCTGCAACAATTGAGAAAGAAAGAATTAAACAAACTTCATTTAGGAACACTGACATAGACCAACAACACACTGTCAGACCACAACATACTCAAACCTTCATGCGGACCTCTGAAACTTCTGGTAGATGATCTAGAAACATTCAACATTAAACCCTTAGATCCACATAAGCTAATCTTCAACATATAGAACACAACGCCCTCTTGACCTGCACAGTTCCACTGGGAACCAGGAATACTTTCTTTTATAGTTTTCTCAATATCCTCGACATATATAGTCTTCAAAGAACCAAATGCTAATAGTGTTGAAATCAATGACAACCACATATCAGCAACCATATCGACAACATCCAATAGGTACCTCACTAGGCCTTGTTTGCTAGGAACCATCATGCATTCTTTCTTTTTAGGGGTTTTAGCTACTCCCTAAGTTCATCTTAAGGGGGGTGTTAGGATTACCATGAATTAGCTAATAATTAATTAACATTTAATTAATTATTAGTCTAATTTATTCTCATACACTTAAGCTAAAATTAGGAGTTCTTTATCCAATTAACTAAGTATTTTTTTGTTAACTAAAGTTATTCAATTAACTAAGTGCTTTTTTGCTAACTGAAGTGATAAATTTTTAGGGTTGCTCCTATATAACACTCAATCCTCATTGTATTATAACCTTGAGATTTACTCTTTTGTTCTCTTGAACTCTCAACCTTTGAGGACTCTTGTTTTTCTTGAAGATCCTTGAGGTTCTTCTACAACTTTTTCTTGTTGAGGAATATTACACATATTGTTTGCAGATCTCTTGCGTGGAAGGTGTCTTTGTTCATTGTTTGATCTTATGGCTTGTGGTTTTTCACAATTCTAACAAATTCATTATTGTAGTTGCATATTTTTATGTTATTTTTGCTAAAATACAAAAGACATTACCAAACCTTTTTACATAATTTAAGCATTTCAAAGCACTTGAAGGTGATATATGTTATATTAATGAATGTATGTCAACTTTGAATTTTTGTGAGTTTAGTAGAATTTCATGTTTAATCATAGTCACTAGCAATGAAAATTACTTAAAGAAATAAGGAATAACCCCTACAACGAAGAATCTGTCAACCCGCAACAAAAAAAGGATTGTTAACCCGTAATAGAGGATGACAATTCAATACAACTAGAGGAGTTTACCTACTACAACATGAGCATTCTATCATAATAAGATGAAGGCAATGATTTGAGGACAAGATCGTGGATGGAAAAGTGTCACTCCATCTTTTTAATAAGTTATGAAGGGGAAAGGAGTCTATTCACGTAATGAATAATAGTTATAATCGGGTCTAATTTTTTAGTGCACATTTCCAATTTCTAGTGGTTATCTTAAATAGTATAGAGTCTTTATTTGAATTCTACACTCTTGTTCTTGCTAGTTATTATTTTTTGCTAAAGGACCTAGTCCTCTTCCTATTTTATGAGATAGTTTACATCTATTTTTATCTTTTTTATAGTTCTTGAATAAATGGAATCTCATAGACCCTATAGTAGGGTACCCTATCAAGAAGAAAACAACTAGATCCTTGCATGTACTAGATTGAATTGAAGATTTTGTTACATTTTTCTCAAAACTTTGTGTATGATTGGAAATTAATAGAGAAGATATTTTGGCATGTTTCTTTGAGTTAAGTAAATTAAAGGAGATCTAGTAGATGCAACAACTCAAGCAAGGGCCACTTGAGGTACTACAGAGCCAAATTAGTTTAGATAATTCATTACATTATGCATTATAAGTTTTAATTTATACTTTCTAGTTTAGACTATAATGAATGTTGTATCATAGCTACAAAATTTGAAGTCTTTAGTTTATATTCTATTCAATCACTCTTGAAGGTTAGTTGAATTAGGACATGCTACGACATAAACAATTATTAGTTACAGTCATAAGCAATAAGTTCCCATAGCAATTAATAGTTATTAGTATTTTCTTACTCTGTTCTTTAGGAAGTTAATTTTAGTTAAAAGCTTTTGGTGCATTTATCTTTGTTCAAATCACCTATACTCAGTCAATATTGTTGTTTAGGATTATTGAATACATATATGGTGCCAACATCATCTAAATTCTATGATTCCCTAGTTGATAATTTAATGAATCTCTCTCTTGAATGATGAACTAATTAATATAGGATATATAGGTCCATTGAGTTGTGTGTATGATCATCTACATCAATTAATTAGACATTAGGGGAGTTCTATAACCACAACATATATGTATTTTCATTGCTAGTTAAATTGGTAGAGTTACTTAAAGTAGAGGCATTTAGCCTAAGTCCCTTTCTAAGATCCTTTAGCTATCACCAAACTCCCTCTTACCAATCTACAACCAAACTTATCGAATGTCACATGCATTTCATAATCATTTAACTTGGACATTGAAAGTAAATTTCTTGCAAGTCCTAAAATATGTAAAACATTATCAAGAGTTTTAATTCTCACATCATTGAAAGACAACTTTATCTTTTCCATACCATCAATATTTTTTGTGCTATTATTTCTAAAGAAAAAATATCCCCCATCATATTTTTTTTAATCAATAAACCATTCCTTTTGAGGAGTCATGTGGTAGGAGCAACCTAAATCAATAAGACAAAAATCATCACTAATATGCTAGCTGAAATAAACAAAGCATCATAATCATCATCAAGGACTTTTCTGTGGAGGAATAAAAAATAATTTTTTTATTCCTACATTTTTTTGCATGCCCTCTTTTACCAAAATTCCAACACTTTTCTCTTTCTAGGGGTTATAGAATGTCCTTTAGACTTATCCCTCTTATTATCCCCTTTAGGCCCTTTCTCATGGGAACTACCCCATACATGCAAGGAATATTGGAATCCCACATTCATGGAATTTCTCCTCATCTCCTTTGAAAGAAGTATGAAGATTATGGTGAGAATATTTGGTTCTACATTACCACTACTTATGGCAATAATTAAATTTTCCCACAATTCAGGCAAAGAACAAAGAAACAAAACACATTTATCTTCATCTTTAATTTTAACATCTACAAATGCAAGTTGACTTATAGTTATATTAAAATAATTTTGAGATATAACTTGTTAGACAAACTTTTAGTTTGATAAATACCACCTATCCTTTTCCACAACATGTATGCAATGTATTTTGTGGAGACATTCAAAAGGAGGAAATTTTTGAGACACAACCATATGGTTCCTCATGCCTTCTTGTCTAAATTTTTCCAATCTATATTAGACATTGCATCTGATTCGCTCTCTTGTGAAACTGGCAATCACTGATCACTCTCTTCAAGGAGATCCTCCATCTTTAGTTTCCACATCTCGTAGCCTGTGCCATTGAATTTCTCAATATCCTAGCAAGAGGTAGAATCCATTGTATATAATATTCTTCATAAATCTATAATATACCATAAAAAATCTCCCACTATAGCCAAAAATCCTCCAACACTTAAGAGAAAGGTGTCGCCTTCTAAAAAAAACTGTTAGCTCTAATACAAAATGTTGAAAAAAAGGGAGGAACTAAACTACAATAATAACTTAAGTATGTGTATTTAAATATGGAAATAAGATTACCAAATATCATTTAATATATGTGATTGTACATTCATCACAATAGAAAAAACAACCAAAAAAAAATGACAGCAGATTTACGTGGAGAAACCCTTTCGAGAAAATTCCACATGAGAAAAGAGGGAAAGCATTTTATTTATCTTCAAAAGAGATATACACCAAAATAAAATTCCTTTTTGTTCTCCTACAATCTAGATGATTCCATACATGTGCAAATAACAAAATATGCTACTACCATCACAAGGTTCCAATTTATAAAACTTGTGAGAGGCAAAACCACAGTAGTAAACCAAAACAAGAGGTGCTAAAACCACTTGAAAAAACCCATGCCTAGTCCTTCGAAAACCAAGAATCATGATAAAAAATTAATTAAATGTGAAAAATTATTCAACATGGGATCCTACCCATAGCCCCTTCAACTTTTGGCATTCAAGACGCTCCTATGATTATTTAGCTTCTAGATGAAACACCAATGGAAACATTTTTCCCTCCAAACTTGGATCCCCACTCAAGAATCTTCATATCCTCAATGTGGACGCCTAGGAGGGAGAATTTTATCCTCTAGTGACATGTAACCTCCACCAATATTAATTTACCTCTCAAAAATGCAATTATAATATGCCCCTTACTAAATACATTTCTTTCATGTCCCCTATGACACTTTCCTAGAAACATGGAGATAAATAAATGACATAGGTTTGTAAGGTAAATGTCACCTAACCTAACAAACAACCCTAGGATGAGGAGGGAGATAGGGTAACTCTAGCCACAACATAGGGGATTCCCTAAATGGTTGAGCAACACTTGAAGGTGAGCCACTTCCAAGGCAACTTTGTTAGATTGCACCTAGATCTGTAAGACCACATTAGAAGAACTAATAGCTTTAAAAAAATGACGTTTGATCAAAAGAGTAATGCGAAAAAATGTAGAATCTCTATTTTTCCATATACTAAAGAGAATATCCACCCAAAAAGTATGCCATATCTAGTTGAATTTATGTGGAATACAGGGTTAATCTCTCAAAAGAACCATGTTCCAAGAAAAAGGCTCTAGATGAAAAGGCCAAAAGTGTAAGGAAGCTAATGTAGCAAAACAAATTCATACTCTAATCTTGAGAGGAGGATAATAAATTTTTTTATAGATCTTTACAATAGTCACAAAAAATTAAACAAAAATAAACATAGATATCATGCATACCAGAACACAGTGATTTACATAGGGAAAACCCTTTTAGGAGAAAACCCCACACTCCAAAAGTTTCCCAATATATTATTCAAAAGTCACACAGATTACAATATACTTGTAGAGTAATCTTCTCATAAGAGTATCACAAACTAGAGATCCAAAGGCAACACAACCGCTATTATACTCTCAAAATTCATCACAATGCATAGTCATAATACAACACCCTCATAAAATAGGGTTTCCTTCTAGGGAAGTCAAGCCAACAAAATATCGACTGTCAAATCTAAGACCTAATGATGAATGATCCATATTTACAATAATAAAATACCTATCAATAGTAGCTTATGTAATTGCAAGGTTGAGACACATTTTCCCAATAAATCTCCCACTTGTTGAACACCTTGCAAGAGCAATGAGAGGGAGTATAAAAAACATCTCTTAGTTACTAGGGGCTGAAAGGCCCATAGACTTTGAACACCATCAGAACTTTTCTATGCTCATAGGCCTAGTTAAAGAATCAACAACATTCATTAAAGTCTCTACCTTAACCAACTTCACCTTTCCATCTTCGACCATATCTCTAACAAAATTGATATTGTACATCAATGTGCTTGGTCATGGCATGAAATGTCGGGTTCTTAGTTGGAAATATCACACTTTGAATCTCACAATAAATTATCATTGCACCTTGTTTTATGCCAATATTTGAACATAATATCTTAGCCAAATTGCTTCTTTACAAGCATGAGTAGCTGCCATATACTCAACTTTAGTAGTGGAGAAAGCAAACACAACCTGCTGCTTACTCATCCAACTAATTGCACCACCAAATAAAGTAAACATATAAGCACTAGTGGATTACCTGCTATCAACATCACCTACCTAGTATGAATCCACATAACCATGAATATCAAGGGAAATCTCATCTTCAGTCAAATTAATATGATAACATAAGGAATACTCTAAGGTACAACACAAATATCTGAAGACTCTTTTAATTGCATCCCAATGAACTCTACCAAGATTATACATATATTTGAAAATAAATCCCATTGCTTGGGAAATGCCTGGTCTAGTACAAACCATAACACACATCAAACTTCCAACTATACTTTGGTAAGACACTCTACTGATGTCTTCCATCCCTGATGGGGATATTGGACAATCTAAAATAGATAATTTTGTTCCAAATGAAAAATGAATGCACAATGGTCTACAATCCTACATATCAAACCTCTATAAAACTGAATTGACATACTTACTTTGACAAAGATATACCTTTTTGTTCACTCCATCTCTTCTATTTTTCATCCAAAGAATGTGTTTAGTTGCACCAAGCTCTTTCATTTCAAATTTAGTAGCAATTGAGATTTTAGTTCTAAAATCACACCTTTCCCTTAACTAATAATAACATATCATCAACATATAATTTAATAAATAGGAAAAAATCACTATAACTTTTATAATAAACATAATGATTTGATTTAGAATGCTCAAATCCCAAACTCAACACATGTATCTATAATGGCATGAATTTGCACCCCTTGTAAATTCCACATTTACGTACCTCCTACCTTAGAAAATCAAGTCTGATGATGCTATTCCACATCCTTTATTCACTTCGCATCCACTTTGCAACTATTTTTTGTGTTGGTGGAGGATATTCTATATAGGATGCTAGCACGGTGCGCTACTGTCCTGATAGGATTATTGCCTCTAGAATCTACAGAGGCATTACAATTCTCCATTGGCAATGAAGAGTAACATATTTGCTCCCTTGACTGACCTCAAACAACTCCTTTACCTCCAATTTCATCTTCAAATTCCTATCTCATTCATTCAAATAATCTTATTGGCATTCTACTTGATCATTCTGACTTCTACACACTTCATTCACAACATTCTCACCTTCGTTGAAGCTGCAAGTTGATGTTTTTTGGACTCAATCTCCTCATTGTTGCAACAATGTGGGAATTTGCAAGATTTCGAGCTCACTCCTCCCATTCACCTTGAGTGTAGGTGGTTGAAGGTGATATTATTCCATCTTCCATTCATTTAGCATTATCATATTGTTTTCATAGCATATTGTTGTTTAGCATAGTGCTTAGTACTTTCACATCAATATCTCTCTTTATCACATATCTCCTATTTTTGCTATATTGGCTGTCTGTGGAGTTGGAAACACCAAAGTGGGGGATTGACTACGATAGTCCTCTATACACAACCCCAAATTTTTTTTGTCTTGTGTGTGTAGGTTGCTCATTGTGTGAAGACCTAAAAGATATCAACTCATGGGTAGGAAGGTGTGCTTTCCTCACCCTTCATCAATTTGTAGTTAGACTTAATCTTAGAATTTTCTCAATATTCCGTTATTTATCTCTTTTCTATTTTTTTTATTGCATTAAACTGCATTTGTTAGGTCGTTAGTGTTAGAGTAATAAGTTATTCCACTTAATTAATTATATCATATTGGTTAATTAATTAAGTCACTTATTCCTTTAGTTACTTAAGCTAAACTTAGGCACATTAATAATTGATTAATTATTAAGTGTGCACACTAGGGTTTCATTTAGGGTTTCCCTTTTAGGGTTTATTGATCTCCTTCATAAGGATTGATCTCTTTGTAATAATTGATTCTCTTTAATGCATTTTTACTTTGAGGTTTAAAGAACATCTTTGGTTCTGCATGTCTTTTGCATGTGACAGATGATTGCATGCAGGTGATCTTGGTTTTCTAACATGGTATCAGAGCTCCAGACCTGCAGCTGCCTGTTCGTGATCTAAAGATATGGCCTTTCAGTGAGTTTCTAATGCAAGGGTTTCCACATGCATCTTATTTGCAAGATCTGGGGGTAGCCAAATTTTTGGAGTAGTTTGAGCAGAAATGAAGGTCACCATTGCATTCGTAGCAGCCAAAAACCCTAAGATTGCCCTTCGTTTGGTCAATTTTGGTGCAGTTGATCGAGGAGGCAAAAATTTTTTTGTCTAGGGGTCGTACGGCGTCCCCAGCACACAATACGAGGTTCAAATCTCAAAAAAAATTCAAAAAAAATGGTTGTGGGGAACTGTGCCGACGCCTATAGTTAAAAATTCATCCCAGCGCCGCCGCACCATCGGGTGACCTCTAGACTGCCGCCCAACTGCCATCGCCACTGGTCTGCACCCCCAGCACTCCGCCAGAACCCTCTGCCCCTCCAGCCGCCCATTCATCGCCGTCGCCGGCCTCCTCCGCCAGATCATCACCGGGCCCTGCCACCAGCCCTTGAGGGCTCCCTCCGCCTTGCTTCAGTCATATGGCTGACTGGGGGCCTCAACTCAGCCCCTGCGGTGGTCTTAGGGAGACCGGGAGCTCCGCAGCTGGCCCTCAGCCAACTCCGACACCCAGCCCCTGGTTATATCAGCGACCGGGGGCTTTATCAATTTTTTTTGCAAGGTGCCTGATTTTTTGCGGCGACGATCAGATGGCTGTCAAATTTAGGCTCACTTTTTTCTGATGTCAACATGACGTCATCCATATGGCTGGCCCTCTTTTCCCTCTCTTAGCCCTGATTTTTCCTAAAAGAGCATATTTTTTCTTTTGGTCATAACTTGGGCATACAGTATCAAAATCAGGCAAACGAGATATCGCTGAAAAGCTGGTTCCGAGCACTTTCTAGTAGTGCTATTTATTTTTTAGTATTTTACTATTTTTATGCATTTATTTCTGTTTGAAGTCAGATGTTTATTTTGGACTTCCGAGCTCATAACTTTTTGCCATGATCTCTGATTTTCACTATCTTTGCGACGTTGGAAAGGTATTAAGGAGCTCTATGTTGTTGTCCATGTACTTTTTCTATATCTATCCCAAGTTGATCACTTAGTCCAGATTTTGCCTGATGGGTTGTTTGGAGATTACTTGGATGATTTGGTAGTTGGGAGGGTGCATCTTGCATCTTTGCACTTCGTTTTCAGTAATACATCATCCAATAATTTCTTGTTGCTTAATAGATTCTAGGGTTGTTCCCATTTGGAGTTTTCGAGTGTTCCGAGGCATTGGGTCTGCTATTTCTTTTTTCATGATTCCTTGAGTCAATCAGTGACTGTCATTCAGTTTCAGTAGTAGATAGAAGAATCTTTCCTTGCTTGCCAGATTTCGGTTCTAGTGTTACTCTACAGAGTTCTTCCAATGCTTCTTTGCAGCATGTCATTTAATTGTAGGGAGGTTTTGTCCCACTGGGTTTTTCCTTCTCTACCTCATTCTTGCATTTGTAAATGGGTACCTGATCAGGCCTAGTTGTTGGGACCCATCTTTGCTTTCATGCATCTTATTCTAGTGTTTTTAGCTTCTTCCTAAGTTCATCTTAAGGGGGGGTGTTAGAGCAATAAGTTATTCCACTTAATTAATTATATCATATTGGTTAATTAATTAAGTCACTTATTCCTTTAGTTACTTAAGCTAAACTTAGGCACATTAATAATTGATTAATTATTAAGTGTGCACACTAGGGTTTCATTTAGGGTTTCTTGATATCCTTCATAAGGATTGATCTCTTTGTAATAATTGATTCTCTTTAATGCATTTTTACTTTGAGGTTTAAAGAACATCTTCTTTGGTTCTGCATGTCTTTTGCATGTGATAGGTGATTGCATGTAGGTGATCTTGGTTTTCTAATAGTTAGTAGGTTCCTCTTGAGTTTAGATTGTACTTTATGCTTTATGTTCATATGTACGCCAGCACCCCACTGAGATTTTTGCTCACCATGTTGTCATTCGTGTCTTGCATTGTAGTCCTCTTGTAGTGAGCTGCCTAAGTCATAGTTTGAACTCTAGAAACTTGCTCACCTAACTTCCTAAGACTATTGGGTTGGTAGAAGGAAGGAGGTAGATAATTTTTCCTTCCTTTTCACCCCTTTAAACATCAAACCTATCTTAAAAATTCCTTATCTTGAGGTAGATCATTGCAGCCTATTGTTCTAGACCCTCTTGTGACCTAGGTCTTGAGTAGTCGATCCCCCTCCTCTACATTTTGGTTCAATTGATGTGAACTATTTTGGTTCCATTTCATAGTGTTGAAGGAATATTCTCTCATGTTCTAGGTGTTTTGTAGGTGTATGCATTATAGGGTACCTAGCCTTCCAACCCAACCTATGACCCCTAGTGGTGTAGCTAGAAGATTCCCTAAATGTTGTGAAGCAAAATATAGAATAGGTCACTATCTGATTGCTAAACCTTTGGGGGCTTCTGAGAAAATAATTTTTGGTATATATAGAAGATGGCTTCTTTCATGCATCTTCCCATCCCATTTCTATAGCGTGTGAATGGGTCTCCTGCTATAACCTTGTAGGACTTACTGATGAATACTAATAGACAACCCTTGCCTTTGTACATCCTCGCTCATATCAATGAGAATATTGTGATTGGTGTTCTTGTTGATCCTACATGTCAAGTTAATGTTATCACAAAGGAAATCATGCTAATAAACTTTCTACATAAGGATGGGTATGATGAATCTTAAAGCATGATATGTACACATGATGGGATTTTCATCCCCCTCATCAGTTCTATGACCCTTTTAGTCTTGGTAAGGCCTAAGACTGTGAATGCTCTTTTCAATATTATCCCATAGTCCAACTTTTTCAAAGTGAAGCTAGGCATTCCGTTGCTAGTTCTATGAATGCAGTCCCTTTGATGATCCATAAATGTTTGAAATTATCCCATGAGGGCTCTATGCATGTTGTGTATGACATTGGGTACAAACCCCTAGTGTCGTGTGGGGCTTATTCATTAGATCACTTCTAGACTGCCCCTATTGGTTCACTTCCTCCAAGGATGGACCTATTGTATTGCACTTATGTAAAATACAAGAATGGGGGCATAGTGTTGAAAGTTACCTATCCTCCTCCCTATGCTATTTCGGTAAAGCCTTGCATGATAGCACAGTGTGGGGCTACCTTTTCCTCTTGAAAGGAGAAGGAGAAGTCCATTCTGGAGCCTTCTTCTATAGTTCCACTTGATTCTGCCTCCCATACTACTATGATTTCCTCGGCTTCCCCCCCTATGCATATCTTGGGGAGCTCGATGGTGCTAGTTTGGTAGAAGGCCAAGCGTCAGGTGTTCGACCTTCTTGTCTTGCTTACAGTGCTTGGACCCGTCCTATATGGTAAGGGGAAGGGTCCTCATGGAAATTCCTCTACATCTTGGCCTCCGTGGCCTCCTAATACTCCTTCCCCTAGGGTAGAAAATAGGAAGATGCCCACCACTAAGGTGCTTGAGTTAGCTCCTCTGTCGGTTGTTGTCTCTACTCCTGTATATCTTCCTCCTATTTTTGTCTAGGAGTCACTCCATCCATCGACAACGATTGTGATGGACACTCTAATGGTATAATAGGAGCATCCTCCTCCTCAAGTTATAGCCTCTAGCTCTTGGATCCAAAAAAAATGATTTGCATGTGAGTGGAAGTGTCAGAGGAAGGCTCTCGGCACTGAGTAGGCTGCTCTGCAAAAGATGGAAGGGGAGCCAACAACTCCTATTTTGGTATCTCTTACCGTTCCCTCCTCTTATGCCTCTTCTACTTCATTTCTCATCACTTAGATCTTGCTTACTTCTCCCCCCACAAGCGTGGATGACCCTCACCTTAAAAGGGTGAAAGTGTTCATTTCTCCCTTGATTGAGCCTTTTCTCTTGATTTCCCTTCTAGACATCCCAACTTTTCCTAAGCCTGTGGATATGCCGAATACCTCGGTGGTGTCTGCTATGATTTTCTCTGCTTCTTCCTCACCTTCCACTTTGTATGTGGGGATCTTGCATCCTTTGATGAAGTGAAATATTGAGGATGAACCTACTTCTAATGGGGATCAGAAGAAGGGATCACCTTCTTCGGAAGCTGGTTTTGTGTTGGCTTGCACCGTCCTAGTGATAGAGGAAACCCTAATGTCCCCTGAGTTTTTCATTGCTTCAAAGTATTTTGGTGAGGTCGGAAATGAATCTCACGTTCCTCCTT
This sequence comes from Sequoia sempervirens, assembly GCA_007258455.2. Lineage (NCBI taxonomy): Eukaryota > Viridiplantae > Streptophyta > Pinopsida > Cupressales > Cupressaceae > Sequoia > Sequoia sempervirens. The sequence goes on along the minus strand of VDFB02252616.1, from coordinate 207,655,767 downwards.
CATTACCTACTTAGTTGACACATGGCATCCTCATCAAATGCATGTTCAACTCAGTGGAAAATGTCCCAGCTCTATTGACGATTTTTGCAAAATTAATGATGTTTACCTCACAAGAGTTGAGTGAAGAAGACCTAGAGGGGCCCTCTTCCTTGGATCTTATCATAGGAGAGTTGGAGGGTGCTCTCCTTTCTATCCCACCCTTGCAGGATTTTTGACCTTCCCCTTATAATGATCTAGGCTAGGAGAATGATGACCTTTTGGTTGATGAGGACTAGGAGGGCACCTCTTCGTTACCTATAGATTAGATTGTGTGTGTGTTGTGTTTCCCTTGTGCTTTTTTTATGTGTTCTTGGAGGACCCTTGTCATCCTTGTAGGTGCTTGGATATTAGATTTTTTTGTTTCATAAACTTCTTCTATTCGTTACATCATTCTTCCTTTGTTGTGCCTTGATTTTCAACAATTGAGGACAATGCAAAGTGTTGGGGGAATTTAAGCCTCCCTTCCATGTTGACCCATGTTTTTTTTTAATTTATTTTGTCTTCCTATACCTTTTTTCACATGATCTAATATATTAGGGGATTGATGACAATTCATACATATTATTATATTATATCTATGAGAATTTTTGACCTTGAAATATCAAATCCCCTTATCTCTTGCTTTCTTCATCTCTTGCTTATATTGTCTTTTTATCTTTCTCTCTTCTTGTCTTGCTTCATGATGTTGTGGTACCTATGTGTTGTCCCTCGTGTGTGTGAAATTTTTTCCATGATTGCATCCCGTCATGTATCACGGGCCACAACATCATTTTCTTCTCTCTCCTTAGGATGTCACATGCCTTTGTGTTCAACACACACCATCCTAATGGGGGATATCATATTGCTTCAATTTTCAAAAGTGTATTCGATTGCCAATAAATCCCTCATTGAAAGTCCCTTATTTTTCAAAAAATAGTATTCTTTAACAAGGACCCCTAGTGGAATTTTTTATTTCATCACAGACTTGTAAAGAAAGAATCTGGAAACTTTTCTTTGAGAAGAGGGTACTTTTTCTGACGAAGACATTTGAAAAATTTCTCTTGCAAGGGAGTATTCTTCCTTTTTAATTCCTCAATGAAAGGGATATTTCAAAAGGATTCCTTGATGCTAGAATCATTTACGAGAAATATCATTACCTTTTAAATGGAGTGTCCCTTGAGAGGACCCCTTTTATTTTGAAGGGTTCTCAAGGGACCCCTTTGAAAGCTTCTTCTTCAATTGTTGACTATCTACATGACTATCTATTTGTGTGCATGAATTTTTGCTATCTAACATGTTTTATCTACGGATTAACATGTTGCTTTGTAGGACCGAGCACCTATAAAGCTACTTTTTCAATGAAGCTTGGAGGATCGAGCACCTGTACGAGCCTATCATACTATGTAGGGCCTTTCACATCTGGCCTCCCTCAGGACCAAGCACTTAGGGTGCCTCCTCTATAGGACTAAGCACTTGTAAAGCCTTTTTCTCACCTTCCATAGGTTTGAGGACTTGCGGTGTATTTTATTCATTTATCCTTGGGACTGAGTACCTATGGAGTCATGTTCTCTTCCTGTACTCTTAGGTGTGTCATATTGTGGTCTACTTCCTCAACGGTTCATGTATACATTTGTTAGCTTACACTCAAATTTACCATGCATTCATTGACACTTATGCTCACTAAAGTGGGAGAAAAATGTACTGGTGTGAATTTTCACCCCTTACAAATTCCACATTTACATACCTCCTACCTTATAAAATCAAGTCCGATGATGCTATTCCACATCCTTCATTCGCTTCCCATCCACTTGGCAGTTTTTTTTTGTGTCGATAGAGGATATTGTGTCGGGGACACTAGTGAGGCGCATGGACATTTGCATGGTGCATTGCTATCTTGACATGATTCTTGCTTCTCAAGTTCATAGAGGCATTACAATTCTCTATTTGCGGTGAAGAGTAACGTCTCTACTCCCTTGACCAACCTTGAACGACTCCTTTTCCTCCAATTTCATCTTCAAATACCTATCTCATTCATTCAACTGATCTTCTTGGAATTCTACTTGATCATTCTCACTTCTACACACTTCATTCACAACATTCTCACCTCCATTTAAGCTAAAAGTTGGTGTTTTGTGGGCTCAATCTCCTCATTGTTACACCAACATGGGAATTTGCAAGCTTGTGAGCTTACTCCTCCAATTTTCCTTGAGTGTAGGTGGTTGAAGGTATCTTCCATTCATTTATCATTATCATATTTTTTTTGTAGCATATTGTTTTTTAGCATAGTTCTTAGTACTTTCACATCAATATATCTCTTTATCACATTTCTCCTATTGTTTCTATATTAGCTGTCTGTGGAGGTGGAAACACCAAAGTGGGGGATTGACTATGATAGTCCTCTATACACAACCCAAACATTTTTTCATCTTGTATGTGTAGGTTGCTCATCATGCGAAGACCTTGAAGATATCAAATCGCTGGTAGGAAAGTGCACTTTCCTCACCCTTCTTCATCATTTCGTAGTTAGACTGTCTTAGTGTTTTCTCAATATTATGTTATTTAGCTCTTTTCTATTTTTGTTATTGCATTAAACCACATTCGTTAGGTTGTTAGTAGGTTCCTCTTGAGTTTAGATTATACTTTACGCTTTCTATTCGTATAGATGCCAATGGCCCACTAAGATGCTAGCGTGTTGTGTTGTTTGTGTCCTACACTGTAGTCCTCTAGTAATGAGCTTCCTAAATCATAGTTTGAACTCTAGAAACTTGCTCACCTGACTTCATGAGATTCTCGGGTAGGAAGAAGGATAGAGATAGATCAGTTATCCTTCCTTTTCACCCCTTTAAAAATCAAACCTATCTTAAACATTCCTTAGCTTGAGGTAGATCAAAGAAGCCTATTATTATAGACCCTCCCATGACTTGGGTTCTTGAGCAGTTAGTCCCCCTCCTCTATAGTATCAAATTTCTAGTACCACATCCCAGGACTCTATTTAGGCCATACAAATATTTCTTCAATTTGCAAACCAACTTACTTTTACATTTCACCACATAGTGCTTTGGTTGTGTCATATAAATACCCTCCAAGTCACCATAAAGGAAAGAAATTTTCACATCCATTTTCTCAACCTATAAATCATAAGCAAAAAAAATAGAAAGCAAAAATATAATATATATCATTTTTGCAACAAGAGAAAATATCTCACCATAATCAACACCCTCAACTTGAGAGTAACTTTTTGTAACCAACCTTGATTTGTACTTCTCAATACCTCCATCTAAACCAATCCTTTTCTTGAACACCCATTTGAAACCAATAGGTTTTCTTCCTTCATGCAATGGCACAAGATGCCATGTATCATTCTTTTGCAAAGCTTCCATTTCTTCATCCATATAAATCTTCCAATATTTCGCATCATTCATGCCTGATGCCTCTTCTACTGACCTGGGTTCATCCATGTTAGTATTCATAGAAAAAATACATCTCCAATAATTAGTTTTATGACTTGTAGACCTACAAACAAGCTGAGTTGGAGGTTCTTCCTCCTCTTTTGAAGATTCAGAGCTAGATAAGCTCTCCTCAACTTCTTGTCTATCCATGCACCTTGATTCAATTTTCTTAGGTGTAGAAGGAAATTGAATCACACATTCTTGTTTACTTTGCTTTTGGCTGCAATGTAACAAAAGAAGGCTTAGTTTCTCTAAAAATAAATCTTCTATTATATATTACCTTGTGTGCAATAGGATCCCAAAGCTTGTATCCTTTCACAACATAACTATATCCAATGAAGATACATTTTATAGCATTTTTCTCCAACTTTGTTCACTTCTCCTTTCGCACACGTGCATATGCCTCACAACCAAAAAATCTAAGATGTCTTAATGAAGTCTTGTGACCCAACCATGCCTTTATAGGTGTCTTATCAACAAGAGCCGATGTAGGGGACCTATTAATCAAGTAACATGCAATGACAATAGCTTCATCCCAAAACCTTTGTTCGATACCAACACCACTCAACATGCTCCCAACCTTCTCTATCAATGTCATGTTCATTCTTTCTAAAAACCACTAGTAGAATTTGGAAAATAAATGATTAGGTGACTAAAAATCTTAGTCACAACAAATAAAAATGATAATTCAATTCATTTTTAGCAACTCAGCTATAAATGAGTAAATAAATGACTAATTTTATCGTTGACTACAAATTATTTAGTCACACAAACAAAAAATGACTAAATAGTTAGTCATTTATTTAGTCACAATCCATTTGAATAAATCATTTAAGGAATGAAGAACATATCCCACCAAAATACTCTAAAACTTTAATAAACATTCTCTAAAAATTTCATCAAAATCTTATTATCAGGCGTAGCTCGCTAGAATGGAGTTTTCATTTTAATAAACATACTCTAAAACCTTCGTCAAAACCTTATTTTCAGGTGTAGCCCACCAAAATGGAGAAGTGTTTTAGTAAAGAATCACAGAGAATGGTAAGGAGATGTACATGACATGAGGCATAGGATTCATTTTTTATTATCTCATTCCTTCTCTACTCAACAAGGGTTACATTGTTCATGCTACTATTTATAATCCAGGTATTTAATTGACATATATTTGCATAATCTTAAATTCCTTCAAATGCTTTTGAAGTATCAATGTATCCTATATAGGGTTTAGAATGATTTCTTTTAATTTTAAAAAATAAATAAATGATGTATTTTCCTATGATTAGATAATGTGGAGATCTCCTAAATCTACCCTAGCACACTGTCCTCTTTGGCACTATATTCATTACTCCAACTGCTAGGGTTTTGCATGTGACATCTTTAATATCTTCATGACAATGGATTTTAAATAGATCTCAATATTTTCTTTAATCCTTATCATGGTAACCCTTGAGTTCCATAATCCACCTTCAATCTCTTCTAAGAATGTTGTCTTAAGCTAGACTACATAGTATGCATATAAGGAAAGTCCTTCATGCCTGCCATTGTTCCAAACCACCACTCACTTCCTTGCTTAAAATTTTGCCTCCATAAGTACAATAACATGTTTTAAAATCATGGTTTCCAGTGATTGACCATTAAGGTCACTGCTTTCATCAAGATACAATCAGATTTTTGTCTTCAAACTCAAGGCATTATGCAAGATAACATTGTGAATTGTTTGTTGTATACAATTTGATTTTCTTACACATTTACTACTTTTCTAACTACCTTTAAGACTGGATATTGCACCCTTACTTGTAATCTCAAATAGCTCACTCACTGTCACTTGAAGATTCCTTTCATGAGCATCGTTCTATAAAATCAAACTATTCCCTATAGACTGCCTACTTACTTACTACAGTGGACTCATTGTTTCATGGTATTGTGGGTTTGAAGATCCTTAAACCTTATTGTCACTACTTCATAGTCCACAAGGTATTATTCATTATTTTCCCATCTTTGATGAGTCTCAAAACATTGCTCAAACATGCAATCCACTACCTCCATTATACAATGACTAAGAAGAAACATTGAACCTGTGATTACCACTGTTACTTCATTTGGACAGTCATTCCCTAATTGCATTTTCCTTGTCTAACACTGCCAAAAGCATTTGAAAAACCCTTAAGTTCAGCAAGGGGGTAAGGAAACTCACTGTTAAAATATCCACTTTACTATGCAAGGTTTGAGCTTTATTATCTTGTCACTGCTCAACCTCTTTTTAACTGTCACACCTCAAGTGATTGTCATTATTCTTACCATAGATTTCATTTACAAATGTCACTAAGCTACATAGTGTGCTTGTCACTGGATACAATCTTTAGATTGTAAGATTTTGTTATTGGCTACAATGCCTCAATCTTTTTGGTATTGCAACCTCACTAATCCACTAGAGTTATTGTTTATGTTTCTACGGAGGCCTAGGGTTTGTACCCTAGTCATGCTCTTACCAATGCTTCTACTGGTATTAAAAAACAACCTTAAATCTTGGGTCAAAAAATTAGCTGTCTTGATAGGGTTGTGGTATAATCTTGGATTGTATCCTAGAGTGTGTGGGAAGCTTGTGTTTCATCATTAAGGTATGTAAACCTGATCAGGGAAATGTATCCTATATAGCATGGGTCTTGCTTTAATACTTTCCATAATGGTTATTAGTAGATCACATTATTATAGTTTGTGGTAACCCAAGATTGCATTCAAGTATGTAACAAACTTAGTTTGTAGTTTAAGCTGTACACTTTTAAGTAACATTCATAATGTTTAGAAAATATTGATCACTCTTTAGAATAGCTCATTAAACATGGGTTGTGCTTGAATGCACTACATAATTGATATAACACAACCACTTTGCATATCAACCATAGTTATAGGTTCTTTATTTCAGCAAGAGGTAATCACTCTTGGATCATATTATCATTACATCGTAACCTATTAAACTTGAGTTAACTTGAATGCACCCAATGATGATTGACACTTAATTGTGATGACAATAATTTGTACATGAATTGTGCTCATATGAGTTCCTCCATTTCTATCACAACATAGCCACATTAAAATTGGGTCACACATGAATGCATCCTGTATTTGTTATAGCATAGTTGTGCCACATGACCAATAGAGTTATGGATCACATAATTATAGTCATAAGAATTTTTTCCTTGGTTATGCTCTTATGGTGATTCCATTACCATTACAACATAACCCTTTGGACTTATATTGCTCAAATCCTTACATTGCTTATTTTCTCTTTGGATGGATTGCTTCATGGATTTTTTGTGATTTATACAGCTTTTGTTTTGATAGTAAATGACATCGGATTCTTTCTAAAGTTGAAATGATTTATTAATTATGGTTTATGATGATTTTGAATTTTATTTAGAAGGGGTTAATATGTGGAATTTTTATGTGCAGGAGGAATAGATTGTGATGCAACATTCGACTATGGATGGTTCAAGAAAAATTGGATTGCTATCGGTGTCATAACCAGGTTGGAGAGTATCTTCAGCCGGTGTGAAACACTTTCGAGTGTTTTTGGTAGGAAGAAAAACCTAACTGTAGGAAATTTTGAATGTTTGACAGAGGAAGTTCCTCTATTTTAAAGATAAAATCATAAATTTGCTTGTCTAATTGGACATCCAACCTAAGATCTTTAATATCTGTTAGAGAAATTTTGTACATTCTAAAGAGAAAATCATAAATCTGCTGGATCAATTTCAGATCCAATTTGAGGTAGTGAAGCTCCAAAAGAGGAAGTTCCTACATTTTAAAGATAAAACAATAAATTTTATCAGTCCAATTTGTGATCCAATTTGAGGTCGTGAAGCTCTGATAGAGAAAGTTCCTACAGTCTAAATTTAAAATCATAAATCTGCTTGGTCCAATTTGTGGTCCAATTGTAAGGATTTGTCTTTTCAATTATACTTTCTGAAATTTGGCTTGATACACATTGTTACTTTAGAATTATGTTATTGCTTTTCTTCTAATGTTTTCAACCCTCATTTCAGCGAAGAGCTCTGAGGATGGTTCCTTCAGATGGAGAATACACATTTCCGCTATAGGTTTTGTCTAGAAACACTAGAAGCTTAGGTACTGTCATACTTGTTGATGCATTTTTTTACACACTTTCTCAACACAGGTAATGCACATGTGCACTACCTCTCTTGAAAGGAAATATTCCAACAACAAGTTGCTGAAAATCTCCCCAAGGTCTCTCGGGTGTCTGGTCATGACTTGCATGGAATTCCTTAGTTGATGTTGATGTGATTTTTGCTGGTAATCACAGGGTAGACTTATGTAGTTGGATGTGAGGTGGATCTTAAAATCTGAATTTTCTAAGGTGGAAGTTGAAATACACTTTGCTTTAGGTTCGAACAACAATCCAAACTTTAGTGTTTTCCTTGAGTTTTGGGTTTATAATGTGCAATGAACCTTAGCACAGGCTATTTCTAAAAAAAAAGGAAAAAGAGTAGGGAAGAGGGAAGGTTCCTGGATCTGTAACTAACTGTGAACAATGATCATGGAGGTTCTGCTATGGACAACTCCCTTCAAACAGAATTCCATATACCCATGAAATCTACAATATCATGAAATCTGTGCTATCTTTAAAGGTTTGCAGATATTTTACCATTCATCCACCATTTACATGCATGAATAAAGATAAATATTTAAAGAGCAGCTTGAAATTTCAACCCAGGCTAACTTTGCAAGGCAATTTACTAGCAGCAAACAACAAAAAGTATGGGCTGGAAGGAATCAACACAGCAAAAATTTCTACAATCACAGAACAACATGAATAAATTATATCTAACCACTTTGAATCTAACTAAAATAGTAATAAAAATATAACTAAAGCATCTAACAATGAAGATTGAACCATGCAACATGTGAAGAACTCAAAAAATGCACCAAGTCAATGTATTTTCATTAGAAATCTCTGCAGCATGTCTTTATAAGAACTCAACTCCCTTTGGAAATGAGAGGAGACCCCCTATTTATAGTGTTCAAAAAGCTAAATGAATGGCCAAGATTTATTTTCATTGTGTGGCCAAGATTCACTACAAAATAGGGTTTCACCTACCCCCAAATATATTACAATTTAAAATTGCATTCTTGTCTTTTCCCTATTTTGTCCTTGTATGACAACACTATAGCATTTTGTCTTTTGCTGACTGCTCTTTCTGCTATAGCTATTCTTCAGGAGCTCTTCACTAATAATAGGGCTGCCCTCCCACTTCTTCAAAGCTGCATATTTCATGAATTTTAGAATCACCAGCTGGAGTTTGTCAATTTCTATTATCTCGGACTGCAGCATCTGATAACTCCATTCTTTCGAGTTGTCCTCAAGCTTCTTCCAGTCTTCATCATACTTTGCAACTTGATCTCAGAATAGTTTTGACTGTGCGAAGCCATGGGCAGAAAAACTCATGAAGTCTACAATTACTTCATTGGACATCCCGTCCTCCATCCTCTTCTGGAAATAAGGCTTTATTTTCTCTAGATCCATCTACACCGCGAGAATGTCATATTCCATCATTAGCTTTAGATATTGGGCATAGTCCGCCCTAATTTCCTCGACCCATTCGATGTCTGGATCCACTTTATCCATTATTTATTCCAACATTTCCCTTCTATTATCGAAATCCTGCCTCCACACGTCCACCAACCAGTGATCATCTCTTTTGAGGCATTTGACGGGAGGCCTAGTAGTCGATCTCTCTGTGGGACTTTCCTCTGTCTCAATTTACTTCTCCTTTTTTTGTTCAATCTGTTTGTCCTTGTGCATGTACTCCTCGGGCTTGTCTTCTTCTATATCTTCTTCTCCTCTAGGAGGAGGTTGCATAATCTCCAGTTGTTTTTTCCCTTGCAAGGATTTCTACATTTTTCGCTGTCCTGTCACCCTCCTGTCCTTCTCTGGGAGGTGACCTTTCTGTTTCTTCCTCATCACGTTTCAGCTGCCTGGCCATTTCTTATTCAAGATCATCATCGAAAGTTTGTACGATGACTTTACCACTGGCGTCCTCCTCCTCATCCCCACTCTTGGAAGAGCCTGTTCCTTCCTTTTTGTAGGCCACCCTTTCAATTTTTTGATGTTCATACTCCGGGTGTTCATGGTACTCATCGACCTCCTCTTCAATTTCCTTTGAGGCTTCTTGTTCCCATCTCTCTCACTCCTCAGAAATTAACATTGTGGCCTCCATTGTTGGTGGTCCCGTGGGAGGTTGCAAGGGTGCGGCAATGGTGGGGACCCGTGCTAGGGCAATCTAAATGGTGGGGTCCATGAAGATTTGGGAGGGCTCATAGGGGATATTTTGCATATGCCATGAGAAAGCCTCTGGTAATGCGAGTGCAACAGGGCAGTGAAGGAAGGTAGAGTAGTCGTGGTGGAGGAAGAATCAACCACTATTATGGGCCTGGCCAGGGGGAAGGTGCGAGATGGACTGAGATATCCACCATAGGAGGGGATGTGGCGATCATTGCTTGGGAGACAGATGCTAAGGTGGTCAAGATAGGGGGAGCCAGAAGTTCTGGTAGATCCGCTCTAGCTTCCTCACCTTCCTCAATTGCAGGTTGTTCTGCAACACTTCTTGTTTGTTTGGGTCTCTTGGAAGGTGATCCCCCTGAATCCTTTCTAGTGTACACTTTGGGATCTGGAGATTACTTTATTTTGGTCCCTTTCCTCTTTTTTGACCTGGTGAGTGGAGAAGATTTGGATGTCCCACCCGTTGAAGTTGTGGCGGCGACATCTTCTATGGTACCAGGCTCACTCTTTAGCCCTTCATATGTTAGGACCACTCCTTGTTGCTTTAGCTGGGCCACTTGTCTTTTAACCCATTCTTTAGTCCGGGCCACGATGGGTTTGGTTACGATGTCGAGGTCATCAACCTCCTGTTCATCCCAATCAATTGCGGGCAGTGGTAAGTTGGAGACTGCGTTATACTTGGGATCCATAATAGTGCTTTCATCTTCCTCAACTTGATCCAGTATAGAGAATAGCTGCACCCTTCTTACGAAGTATGCAGTCATTCTCATGTAGTGCCTAGCACGCACCTCTTTATCATCCTGGTAGTTTTCCAGAAATCCTCAACGTGATGCAAGTGGGCATACTCTGGGCCTAGCACTTCTCTTACTTGCCCATATAGGTCCACCCGTGGGCGAGTAGTGTGTAGTCAGAAGTGATACTCTGCCAATTCCTTTTCTGAGTTCCCAACACACTAGGAAGTTTTCAATTTACACATGCCCTGACCGAAGGCCAAGGGATAAGAGATCCCTGCCAATTTTTTTTTGTTGAGGATGGTGTGCACATGCTGCAGCTTCTGAGATAGTTCCAATAGTATAATCCAGTCATTGGGGTACTGGGACAACTTGTTTGGTCTTTTAGTGAAACCTTGAGTGTGAATGTAGGTGAATTTGGGAAATTGTAGGAATAGGAAAGCGTATTGCTTTAGGAATTCCCATGCTCTGTGAGAGACGCTCCTCTCAAAATCCCCTCCGAGCAACTAGACAATGTGACCAATAAAGGCATCATTTACCCTATAGTATTCTTTCTTAAAGTTTCTAAATTGGAGCTGGGGATATCAGTCATAGGCTTTCAGTGTCCAACCTAGCTCCTCTTCCAGCACCACAAAAAATCTGATATACTTCCTTTGTTCTGCCAGTGAATAGACCAGATAGGAGGTCATGTAGAATTTGGAGCTCTTCTTTACGTTCATAAACTGCTCCTGGAAGTAGTTGCTAATGATGCCTCTCCAGTAGAATGATGCTTTCATGGTGACATCCTCATCCACATGGAGGATTTTTTCAACAAAGTACACCATCCATTCTTGAAAAACGCAGCAGAAGGAAGGCCCATTACCCACCTCAACATGGTGACTAGGTCATGGTAGTCTTCATGGAAATCACTGCTAAAGAGTTCCTGAGGGACCTTTGCAGCTCTGTCTCTTTTCTCCTTGATCCAGAATTGGTTTATCAACCTTTTGCAACCCATTGGGTCTTCATCCCAAGTCGCCTTTCCCTCTTCCATCGTGGGCACTTCCATTTCCTCAAAGGTAGGAATGTGGAAAGTTTTTGTGATTCCCTTAGTTGACATGTCAATGAGAATATTCCCAGCTTTTTCAATGATGGTGCGTGTCTCGGGTTGGTAGGCCTGCCGATAGGCCATGACTAGTTCAGGGGCAATGAGAGATGGGTGGAAGCCTATAGCTTTTGCGATTCTAGTTTTCCTGATTAATTTGACATTATCAGTCTTTGGGTGAATTCTGACCCTTTGTTTAAATTCATCAATATCGACATGGCCGATATTGGTGTGTGTGATTTCTTTCTAGTCTGTGGCGATTTTCAAACGTAGAGGTTCACCCTGAAACTAGAACTTCATCTGGTCTTTATTCTCCTTCCCATGAGGAGTTTTGCCTAATTTATTTCCTTTGTCCCTTTCTGCAGTTGTCCCCGAGGGTCCTGCACCTGATTCCATATATCTTGCAGAGATGGACATAATGAGTACAATATTTTATAAGAGAATTAGTGTTAGTCAAAATCTCACAGACTAAATCCAATTAAACATCATGTGTTTAAGTCTGAATGCTTCTGGATTTGATTGTGTGGAGTCTTTTTTCATCAACGTTTCGGATCACACTCTGTGAACCATCATCAGGATAGAGAGTTGAAAAAGATGAGAAGAGTAAGTTGCAAACCCAGCTTATATAAGAAAGAGAGAGGGGGGAAAGATGAAAGAAGAAGGGGGTTAGGGTGAGGTGGCAACACAAGGGAATGCTAAAAAATATAAAACAAGAAAGATCAAAAAAAGGAAACCAATCAAATGCAAAGAACCACAAAGATAGGATGTGGTTGAAGAAAGTTTATAGAATGTGTAGATTTAATTCAAAGATATTATATATTCAAGAGAGTAAGCTAAGACTATATAAAACATGACCAAATGAATTGAGACACCGAAAAGACAAGCACACCAAAAACAAACCAAATATATAAGAGAGACTAAAATATATAAAATGAAACTGGATTATGTATTAACAATTCAAGTTATATATATATATATAAATTATTCTAAATACTATTTTATATATGGTCTAGTTTTATTATATATATTATAATTACTCAAGTTTTATTTTATATATTATATTGTGGATGGATGATCTAAAATAATATATAAAATAAGAGTAATTAAAATAAGTAAAATAGAACCAAATTAAGTATGAAATAAACTATATATATATAGTTTTATATATATATATAGTTATATATATATATATATATATACTATATATAACTATATATATAACTATATATATATAGAGTTTATATATAACTTACAAAAAATAAATAAATATAAACTAGAAGCAAATGAATAAAAAGAGATGGTATTACAATAATGTAATATTATAAGACATGAGTCACGCAAAAATTAGATAAATAAATATAATAAAGACTACCAAATCGATATGAATTGCGGATGGATTTTATATAAATATATATATATATATATATATATATATATATATTTATAAATAAATTGAAAAGAACAAGGATGAAAGGAGAAAAAACAAAGAAGAGACCCACCCACAGACTAAAAAAACATCTTGATAACAAAACGACCCAAAATTTTATTTTTTATAAAAACAAACAATTTACAAGAACACAAAATAGAGAAAGGAAGAAAACAAGAATTAGAAACCAAAAAGAAAAGATAACAAAAATATAAATAAATCTATGGATCACAATGCGTAACAATATAATGAACAAATTAACAATAAATTAAGAAGACAAAACTAAAAATAACAATAAGAAATAGAATAATTAAATATAAAATATAAAAATAAAAAATACAAATTTTTTAAAAAATAACCAGCTAATGAAAGAAAGGAATCAAGACATAAAAAACCAATAGAGCAAATGGATAACTATATATTATTATATATATAACGAAATGTGAAAATATAACCAAGAGAATGACAATGAATGAGTATGCAAACAAAACTTATACAAATGCAAAAAAATAAAATAAAATAAAATAAAAACACAAACAATTTAGAAGAGGAGGAATGACCGAAGGACAAAGGAGAGGCAAGCTGAGAGAAAAGAGCCAGAAAGAGGGGGAAGAGGAGAGAGGAAGAACGGGGTGAAAGAGGAAGGGACGACAAGGAGCGGGGGTACGAGGAGGGGGAGAAAGGTCAAGGATGGGCATTATGGTGGTTTAAAAAGTTGGAGAGAAGAGGTTTCCAGGAGAGGCTAAGACTCCAACCTTCATCACGATTAAGGTTGGTGGGGTGATTGAAAATTTGAATGGCTTCTTTAAGCTTCCTTCTATGGAAGTTGTCCTCTTTGCACAAGATTTTGGTGTTTTCGAGACAAATGTGATGTTTGGTTGAAGACGAGTGCTCAGCGAGGGCAGATTTGCTAACACGATCGTGCAAAATGTCGGCAGAGTGCTCTTTGATTCTAGTGCTGAAAGAGTGCCCTGTTTCACCAATATAGGGGGTGCCACACGAGCACACAACTTTGTAAACTCCTGAGTACATCAAGATGTCTCTGGAGTCTTTGAGAGGAGGGATGCTATTCTTGAGAGAGGAAAGGGGTCTAAAAGCACAATGAATACCTTTTTTGAGAAGAATTTTAGAGATTTTTTGAGAGATGCCTTCAACAAAAGGTAAAGAGGCACAAGGGAGGGAGACAGGTTGAGAGGACAAAGAGGCAGAGTTGGAAGGAAAACGAAGTTTGGATTGGATAATAGCTTTGGAGATTTGCTTGCTAGTGTAACCATTCAACTTAAAGACCGAGCGGAGATGGTCCAATTCTTGGTCTAAGTTATCCTGGTCACAAATGCGGAAGGCCCTAGTGGCCAGAGTTTTAAGAATTCCAAACTTTTGGCTAGGGTGATGGTGGGAAGAAGAGTGAAGGTAAAGATCCATGTGGGTAGCCTTGCGGAAAACCCGTCGGCCTAGGGATCCATCAGATTTCTTGAGGATAAGCACATCCAAGAAAGGAAGTTGGCTATTTGATTCAAGTTCCTTAGTGAAGGAGATAGAAGGAGCAATGTTGTTGAGGTGGGCATGAAATTCCTCCAACTTGCCAAGGCCATGAGGCCAGCAAACGCTGGTTTCATCAACATATCGTTTCCACCATCTTGGTTTGAGGGGAAAGGACTTTAGGGCAATTTCCTCAAAATGCTCCATATAGAGGTTGGCAATGATCGGTGAGAGAGGGGAACCCATTGCCACTCCATCCACCTACTCATAGATCACATTTTGGAAAGAGAAGAAAGTGGATCTAAGGCACAACTCCACTAAGGAGGCAGTCTCTTCGTTGACCTTTTTTTTGACAATCTCAATTGCTTCGGGAATAGGGACCTTGGTGAAGAGGGAGACTACGTCAAAACTTACCAAGATATCTTCACTTTCTAATCTTGAATCTTGGATGAATTGGACAAAATGGGTGGAATCTCATCTTTTTCAACTCTCTATCCTGATGATGGTTCACAGAGTGTGATCCGAAACGTTGATGAAAAAAGACTCCACACAATCAAATCCAGAAGCATTCAGACTTAAATTCATATGGATTATGGAAATCTAATTACATTGATAAACATCATGTGGTTAATGAAGTTAAACCTTTTCCTTTTAGATGTCGTTGGTCATGTTTTAAAGGATTTCAAACAATTCGAGCTCAAGGGGGCAAAATTCCCTGGCTAGAATGCTATTTTGAAAGGGAAAATAGGTCGGGGTGATCCGAGTGGTTTCTCTCGTCTTCACATTTTGATGCTTTGAAAGGATTGTGTCGAAGAGGGCCAAATTGGAGCACCTGGGTAGGCATTAGTTTTCAAATTTGAGGTCATTTAGGTCACTTTTGGGGCTCCTGGAGGTTCAAGCCTAGAAAGCCATCTTGAATTTGTTGTCTCCAATGGCTTGGGAGAAACGGAGTTCTGCGAATGGAACTCTGGGGTCCGGGACTTGGGTGGGCCAAGGATAGTTGATATTCTATTTCTATTCTGAGGCACTCGGGCCTAAAGGGGCGGGAAGCTGTCATGTTTTCGCCGTTCAGAATGGTGGGCAACGGACAGAAGTCCGGAGGGAGCAACCTGGCGAACCAGACCTGACATCAAGCTTGGACGTCAGATTTGCTTCGTTAAGTTTTCATTTGGCGAATAGGAGGATGGAGCCCACAGGTCAGAAAGGTGGGCATGTTTTTCCCTTTTGAACCAACGAAGGCAGGGCAAAATCCTGGATGGCAGAGCTCAGTGAGGGTATGGATGTCAAAGTTCAATGTTTTTTGTTTCTCCTGGCGAATGAGGGCCTAGGGACTTGGAGGTGAAAGGTCACCGATGAATTGTCATTTGAAACGATGAAGTGGTGATGGAAGTCCATGGGCTGGGACCCGACAAGATAACCGATCGATTCATTTGAGAGTTTAACATAGGACGATGAGAGGTAAGGCGGGACCCAGAGCTCAGGAAGACGGGTTCATTCCGCTGTCTAGGAACGGCGAGAGCTCGACGGAGTTTTGGACACGGAAGTCCAGGGATTTGGGCCTGGGAATCCAAAATAGAGGTTGGGTTTCATCATTTGAAGTTTGCATTCACGACGGTCGGACGACGGAGGTCCGGGTTGGCAGGCCTGAAAGAGGGTGCGACTGTTTGTAAAAAAATGTGTTTTCTAAGGCTTCACCAGTGGCGAAAGGAAGACCCAGGCCTGGGAGACGTAAACGCCCCTGGGCGAAAAACGACTGTGACAAGGCCGAGTTCCGAATCGAACTACGAGGGCGTTTTGGAGGTTTTTTGAAAATTCCAAAATATGGGTTTTGTGCGTTTTATCATGTTTTAGCTAATTAAAGCATTTTTAACCCATGTTATTCATCATTTTAGGTGTTAAAATTATAAAAAACCCCTCGGGAGAGAAAATGGAAATCTTACCTCAGGAGTTCAATGAGAGAAGATGTGAAATCCACTAAGGGTGGCCAAATGATGATCTCGGACGTGAGGGCGGCGAGCGACAGGTGCACTGATCTCCTCTGGAAAACACTCTGATCTCTTATGGAAAACTTGACAAATGAAAATGACAGGTTGGCCCCTTTATTTATACCCTCAATAGTGATTAATGCCCTCATTCAATGTAGGTACGGCTGGCAGGTTGGTTGGTGGATTTAAATTCTTGGACGATGGTGGGAGGTCCGGGGTCTGGGGGTCGGAAAGACACGAGGCGACGACCGCTTTAAAATTCTATTTGAAAACCATCAGCAGAAAGGGGAACTCAGGGCCCAAAATGGTGGGGATTCGGCATTAGCGCACTGTTTCAAATGGAAAAATCATCGCGGAGTTCCGGACACGGAAATCTAGAGGGTCAGACTCGGCAGGAGGAAAGGCGGTCCAAATTTTGCGTAAGTTAAACTAGCGGCAAAGAGGTTGCCAGGATCCAGAGTCTGGGAAGGTAGAAGCCTTCCACCGTTGGGAATGGCAAACACAAGGAGGAAATCCGGCTAGGGGAACCCGCAGACCCGACTGGCCCCAAGGCCGTTGGCAGGAGCAAACTGCTAAGGAGACTCCGCAAGGCACTAGGACTTAGCCAAATTGGACGGGAGGAAACATGGTCAGCTCAAGATGATACTTTGGAGACGTGTTGACCACTTAGGACACCGAAAATAGGGGCACAAAAAATGAGATGGCGACAAAACGACCCAACAAGGTGAAAGAAAAGAGGGTCCCCATTTCGAACGGGGCGTGTGTGCTAAGGGCACAACAATACTCAAGTACAACAGAGTTTTTAGGTGAATTACACTTAATATTTTATGCTAATATGAATATGTTCTAGCCTATAGTTAATTGTTGTAGCATAACATATAGGCTAAATAATTGTTTATATACCATAGTTTGAAATTCTAAATTGTTATAGTTTATTCTAGGATAAAAACATAGGGGGAGACTATACATAAGACACCATTGTTTCAAATTCAAAATTGTTGGCTCTTTCATAATTGTTTGCTTCATTTATTTGATCTAAGACAACCTACTATATAGAAGATGCTCTCAAAATCATAGTAAAATCCTTTATTTCAGGATGACTATTCAAAATCTTTCCCATCATAACAATGAACAAAAGAATCAGTCATTAACCTAAACTTTGCAAGAGTTTCATCAAATTCTACTTTTCCACTCTCTTTTCCATTCTGAATTTTATTCCCAATTTCATCCATGAAGAACTTCTTCAGCCTATAGATCCTGTTTCTAGCCATAACTTTACTAGGTGTTGAGGATAGCTTTGAGTTTTTACCCAAGTAGCCAAAGTATGTGCAACCCTCGTCCACTAAACCTGGATGACTGCATGCATCTAGAACATGCAAAGCTTACAATGTCGGTGTTCCAAAGTGCTTCATTAATTCAAATATTTTGAGAGCTTCCTTGTAAAATCCATTTTGTGCACATTCTGCAATCATACATTTCATTCCATGAGATGACATCTCTTTGAGGAATTCTATCAAAAAATTCATTTTGTACTACATTTTGGTGTCAAATCTTTGGTAATTATGGTTAGTTTCATTACATTCAAATTTTGAATTATGGGAAATTATATATAGTAAATAGATTGATGGTTGTTTGGATAGTGAAATTAGCTCTCTTAGAAATTAACTGAAATATCTAGTAGGATTATTTTAATTAAAGAGGATTTTATGGTTATTTTTGTAACAATGATTTTACAGTGTAGCTAGCTTGCTATTTCCATTCAAGATACAAGTCATCAAATTCAAGCACATACCAAGAATATGGTACTCTATTTTGAACCCTCAACCTCACTTAGTTTAGTCTACTTACATGGGGATATTAAGGAAGTTGGTAAAAAAATAATATATATCATTTTTTGTTTGTGAAGGAGAATCCTGTGAGATTCAATATGGCAGTGGATCAATATCCGATTTCTTAAGTAAAGATGATGTCACAATTGATAAACTTGTTGTGAAACATCAGGTTAGTAATTTTTGGATGTTAAGGCTTCCTAGTTGGATATCAAAGAAATTTTCTGATTAACTTTATTTGGAATTTATGTATAAATGGATTCTTTAATGGTGCAGGTCTTTACTGAAACAACACATGAACTAGGGTTGACATTTTTTTTGCCCAAGTCTGATGGCATTCTTGGGCTTGGTTTCCAGGAAATTTCTATTGATAATGTTGTTTCAGTCTGGTTAGTGTTGATAGCCTTCATTCTATAATATGTCAACTTCATTCTATAATCTGAGTGAATCACCTTTCTTAAATTTTGAACAAGGTTCTGAAATCAAGGGTTCAATATGCATATTTCAGGCCTATGTTGAACACTTTGTTTAAGGCATTTGTTAACAAGGCTACAATTTTTTAATTCATTTATCTTTCTGTTGTGTTTGGAATTTCTTTTGTAAACTTGCAATATACAATGCACTTTTATTCTTTTTGAATTGAGACTAATATTAATTTTGTTGGTTGTATTGAGGTACAACTTCATTCATGGCAGAAAAGGCAACACCCTGTTGCTCATATTAGATGGCATGTTGTATATAAAGGAGGAAATATTCTAGTTGGGTTATTGTTGACTGCGTTGAAGGAGAGAGCTTCATATGTGAGACACGATCAACACTCTCCTTGGATTCTACATGTTACAACTTGCTCCTAGAAGATTTCCCACGTTGTAGAAGTTTTAAGAGATGAAAGGGGCATGTGCTCTCATTGAAGGGCTTCAAGCATGCATTTCCATCATTGCAGAAGTCTTTTGGAGAAGTTTCTTTCTTGCAATCATTTCTCTGTAATATTGTAACTTAGATTTTCAGTCTTGTGACTGAAAATAACAATTGTAATACTCTATTTATAAGTTGTAACTAGAACACCTTTATTTTATTAATAAAGTTCACCAATTTTTCCTTCTCAATTGTTATCTTATTGTGTGAAATTGATGATTGATGTGTATTTCTATGTTTTATGCTTAAATCTTCAAATATCAGTCAATTAAAATGACAAAATATACTACTAATTGACATCAATTAATAATTAAATTGACTAAATATACTACCAATTGATAGAAATCAATGAACAGTGAATAAATATGACTAGATATTTGACCAGTGAAAATAGTGAATAAAAATGACTAAATACACTACCAACGCATAAAAATCAATGAATAAAAATGACTAAATAAGTGACCAGTTAACAACAATCAATGACTAAATATATCAGTGAATAAAAAATGACTAAATAAGTGACCAGATTACAACAATCAATGAATAAATCAACAACTAAATAAGTGACCAGTTAAATATATTAGTGAATAAAAAATGACTAAATAAGTGACCAGATTACAACAATCAATAAATAAATCAACGACTAAATAAGTGACCAGATCACAAAAATGCATGATTAAATCAACGACTAAATATACTACCAAATCAATCAATAAAAACAACCAAAAAATGACTAAAAATGGTTTAGTCATTAATCTGGTCACATTATATATGACTAGCAATAAACTACTAGTGGTCATGTGACCAACTGTAGTAATTTATAAGTAGTTTTCAATAGTTTTTTCAGTATTTTATTGTTTTTTCTGTACTAGTGACTCCATTTTGTTGTGGAGAATATAAAGTTTTCTTTTGTCTATGAATACTATCAAAATCATTATTGCAAAATTCACTACCATTATCAGTCCTCAAACATTTTATTTTCTTTCTAGTTTGTAACTCAACCTACTTTAAATTCTTTAAATTGATTGAAATTTTTAGATTTACTCTTTAAAAAATATACCCATGTCCTTCTACTATAATCATAAATAAATGAAACATAATAAGTGGATTTTATAATTGAATGAACATCTACGAGACCAAACACATTAGAATGAATAATATCCAACCAAGAACAAGATTTATGAGAACTCGAGTAAAACTAAACATGGTTTTGTTTTCCATAAATGTAATGCTCATAGAAATCAAATTCAAGATTACAATCAAACAACCCTTCAACAAGGTTTTTATTTTTCAAGGTCTTTAGGCCCTTTTCTCCTATGTGGCCAAGTCTTTGGTTCCATAACATAGTTTTCTCTATAGGTAACTTTGACTTAGAAAAAAGATCACCTTGGGTTACCTAGAAGCCATGACGATTTGTTGAAGTTGAATCCCTCACCTCTTCCACAAACTTGCTTTTCACAGAAGTACTATTGCAATCAATAGTACATGCATCAAGCTTATACAATGTGCCATAACTGACACCTCTAGCACTCACCATAACACCTCTAGATATCTTGCATCCTACATCAAAAAAATACTACCTGCACACTTGCATCTATTAGTTTGCTCATAGATAAAAAATTTCATGCTAATCCAAGGATATGTAACATACCATTAATCCTTTTCATTCTACCATCAGGAAAATTGATTCTAACTTTACCACGACCATTAATATTTAAATAAGAATCATCACCCAAGTACACCTTACCTCCAACAAATTCTTCATATTTAGAAAAACAATCTCTATTAAAGGTCATATGGAATGATGTACCTGAGTCAATTAACCGTGCATCATTACTTGCATGGGTTGCCAAAGCTGCAATAAATGCATCACCATCTTCCTTCCGAGACTCAGAATATGAATCAAATTTCTCATTTTTCTTCTTCTTTTATTCTTTGCACTCCTTACAAATATGTCTAGGCTTTCCATAGTTCCAAAAAATAACTTTGGACTTTCCAAGAGTTTTGGATATCCCCTTGGACTTAGATTTATCACACTTCTCATTCTTCCTTCCTTTTTCCTTAGGTCTTCCACAAAAATTTAGGGTCTTCTTGGAACCGATGGATACCTTCCTCAACTCTTTAGAAAGAAAAGAACCCACAACATCTTTGTTGGAAGAATGAAGAAGAAGCCTCTGGTGTGTTGTCATTGATGCCAACATTGGTTGGTAGCAGTTTTGTCAATCTGAAAAAGCTATGTCTTTATTATTGTGATTCGATAAATTGGTCTAGAAATTCTCTCAGTAGAATATCACTTCATAAGATTTTAATATGATGATTAGGAATATTTGGTGTATCTTTGGACAAGTTTTCAATGGTTTTGTTGAAAGGAATGAAAGTTATGAATGACAGAGTTTGGCTTACAGTTTTATGCTCAGTATTTGTGCAATTGGCATAAGTTTTCTTCTGGCCAACACAGATATGTGGTGCACACTTCATTGGTGACTTAAAGAGTTCCTTATTAGGTCCAGGCTGACTCGATTTATTCTTTGCAATTTTTTTGGGTGAACAGGTGTTTTGGGTTGAGCTGACAAGCTACATTTTTTATTAAATATGTGTACATCTAATTAGGCCAACCTAATTGATGTATGAAGGTGTAATAGTGTATATATATGGAACATCCTTTTGTATTGAGAGATATATAGATATAGAAATAGATATAGATGTGTGTGTGTAGTATGAGATAAGTGAAAAAGTAATAAGAAGTGATGTGCATCCATTGTGCAAAGTTGCATACTCTTGATATATTTGTTATGTACCTGTGAATCGGAGTAGGATTTTGTATTCTAGAGCCTAATTAGAACTGAACTCAATACACATAGTGTGTATTATATGAGTTCGTCATTTTTACAGTGAGCCACACTCCTTTTTGTATTTACTTCAGTCCGTGAGCCTTCCAAGGATAGTGAGTCCTGGCAGTGTGCCCTGTAATATCTTATAACTAGTTATAACATATTGTGTGCTAATCCTCGCTGTGGTTTTTTCCATTTTGGGTTTTCCATGTAAAAATCTTGGTGTCCACTTGTTATGTGATGTTATGCTTCCTTTCATGTTCTTGTTTATAGTTTCAATTGAATATGTTTTGATTATTGAATGGTTAGCAATTAAGTGGTTTGGTAAAATACTGATTCACCCCCCCTTCCTCCTCTCAATATTTTGGGTGTTCAACAATTGGTATCAGAGCTTGGTTCCTTTGGAAAAGTTTAACAACTTAAGGAAGATCTTGAATTTTGAACACATGGCTGAGAAAAAGTATCATGTTCCTCCAGAAGAGATCTCTACAATTGAAGAACTCCATCTCATTCTTGAAGATCTGGATAAAAGTGAAGATGAGAAAGAAACTCTGAAAGAAAACTTGAAAGAAGCCAATAAATGCATCAGAAAGTTAAGAGAGAAAATCAAGAAATTCAAGGAAAGGCAAAGAGAAGTCAGTGATCAGTTGAAGAAATCTAATGAAGACATCACCAAAATAATGGTGCAAGTGGAAGAAAATAAAAGAATTGAAGAATCTCAGAAAGGTGAAATTCAAAATAAAATTGATGAATGTACAAAGCTTGAACAAGAAGTGATAAATCTACGATATGACTTGGAGAAAGCAAGAGCTCATGAAGAAAAAATAAAAACGAGTACTACAATGCTTGATGAGCTAATCACATTTCAGAAACCCGCTAAGGATAAAGGTCGTATAGGACTTAAAGAAGGACAAAGTTCAAAGGTAAATCAGATTCCCAATAAAGTTGAAAATCAAAGGAAGACTCAACGTAATAATAAACAGTTCAAGAACCAAAGAAGCAATACCGAAAGGATTCTTATTCGACAACCTAATGCTCAAAGGTACCCATCTTTTAATGTTATTTGTTTCTCATGCAATAAATTTGGTCATAGGGCAACAAAATGTAGGAGTAGAATGAATCATAATTTTGGATTCTTCTCTGGACAATGTTTTGCTTGCAAAAAATTTGGACATAGAGCTACTGAGTGCAAAAGTTATACAATGATGAATAGATTTAATACTGGTAGAATGGATCAATATTTTCAAGGCTATTGCTATATATGTTATACTTTTGGACATAAAGCTAACTAGTGCAAATTAAGGATAAATTCAAATCAGTTTAGTCAAAGAAATGTTTTGTGCTACTCTTGCAACAAACCAGGGCATACCTCAAAATTTTGAAAAAGAAAAATTGGGAAGAAACCTAATTTAGAACAAAAGAGAAAACCCTTGAATAAAGTGGATCCTACTGAAGTGAAAGGAAATTGAGAAGATTTGGAAGAAGGAAGAACCTAAGAATAAGAATGAATCAAATGCATTTGTACTTGCATCTGGTATAGATACTTCTTCTAAAAATTGAACCCAGTAGTAGAGATATCTAATAAACCCCTGATAGAAGAGGTGTCAAGTAGTGACACGAAGTTATGTGATGTAGAATGGAATATTGAAGTTGTTGAAGAAGATTTTGGTAGAAAAGGTGCAAATTTGGAGATTTACGGAGCCTTTTAGGGTTTACAGTGTATTTCACAAAGTGCATCAAATTTTTGAAGGTGGAATGCATTTAATGCAAATTAGGGAAAATCGGTAAAACATAAAGTGAAAGCTCGAGTTGAATTAAATCACTTTTACTAATCAGAAGAAAGTAGAAGCAAGCTAAAGCAAGGTGGAGTCGATTCTATGTACTAAACATCAAAATCTAGTTCTATCAAAGTATGGAAAGAGGTATTTATAGTTATCAATACTTTGTTGGTTTGAATTAAAAGCATTTTTCATAAGCACATTTAGAAGAATTAAGGAAAGATGGCCACACCAACTCTTGTTGAGACCTCTAAGAGACCCCAACCTAGGTTCAAAATATATTCATGGAAATTTTATTATATGGACCCCATGGGTGCATTTTCACAAATCCCAAGTAGTGTCTTGCCTATTCAAGATACCAGGGTCTACATTCACACAAAACTGGAAGAATTTGACCACCAAGAACTCATGAATGAATGGGAAAATGAAATTTCAAGAGATGGTTACTCCATGAAACCAGAATATGAAAACCTAGTATGGAAGAAACTAGATATATGGAATAGGTTCCCAAAATTTTGTGGTGAGATGTTCGCAGTATTTGTGAGGATGGCACTTTGGTGGAGTGATCACTAAGGAAGTCATTAGGGATGTAACTGGTCTATGTGACACTGGACCTATACCATTGTTGAAAGTTGTAAAGAATGATGTGGTAATGAAGCTGACTAGTGCCACATGTGATGGAAGGGCACTGACTACAAAGCCTATCACAAATCTGACTATGAGGTACACTGCTGTTATGATTGGTTAGAAAATATATTTTACAAACTGAGGAAATTATGTGTCAGCTACAACAATTCATACTACATAGGAAATGGTGGTTAATGGAAGGGATTATGAATTTTGTGAGTTGCTCTGGTAGCAGCTTATGGATAACCTGAACCAGGCTAAAGCAAAGAAATATCCTTTCAAGTTTGGCTCACTAGTGGTTTGTCTATTATTTTACTTCTTGAGAGACCTACATGGAAAGAGAAATATTATATGGGATCACAAAAAACCTATAGAACATTATATTTTTGAATACATGCATAGTCTTGGAGACTACAAGGTACAAATTAATGCTCTTATTGCATTCTTTGCAATTTTCTAGAATAATATGTTTGAGAGAGATAGAGTTCCAAGAAGCTTGGTGAAGAAATATGCAAAATACAACCTTTCTTGTGTCTACTAATGAATGTATCATTGAGGTAGTAGAACCAATGACTCTATGGATAACTCCTCTTGGATATGAACTCGATGAACAAGTAGCTAAA
Organism: Sequoia sempervirens; assembly: GCA_007258455.2. Classification (NCBI taxonomy): domain Eukaryota; kingdom Viridiplantae; phylum Streptophyta; class Pinopsida; order Cupressales; family Cupressaceae; genus Sequoia; species Sequoia sempervirens. The sequence goes on along the minus strand of VDFB02252616.1, from coordinate 207,630,697 downwards.
GATCTTATTGAAATATTGTTGAATAGTCCTAAGGACACTACTTAGCCCCGACATGGTACTTATGAAGAGAAGTTTGCTGAAGTGCATTTGGAGACTTTAGTACCACAAAGGACTAAAAGAGTGAACAAAAATGTTGAAACATATTTCAATATGCATTCACTGTCTAAGGATGATTTTGATCAATTGAGGGGATTTGTAGATGAAAGAAGGGTTGGATCAATTGATATCCTCTTTGGGCCTAGGAGATTAGGAAGAGCATATTCCACCACCTCCTCTACAATACTAGCAACTCCTGGTGTAGATGCTACATTAAAAGGAAAGCAGTAATTGCATAGTTCCCCTGTAGTAGTTAAATTAACTGCATCCTCTGGACCTAGCACTAGGGCCTCTAAGAAAAGGGATGTACCCCCTGTTGTACCATCTGCTGCCCCTAGAAGGAGAGTGAAGCAAAAATCTAATAGGAAAAGAAACATAAGTGATGAAGTGCAAGAAGAAATAGAACTTGGAATAAAAGAAGAGATACAATTGAAGAGAATAAGGAGAAGCAACAAATCCACAAGCAATGAAGTATTGAAAAGTATGAAAGAAGTTAAGGACTATGAAGAGGAAGCACAAATATTATCTGTATAATGCATACGGTGCCTTGATGTCACTAGAGGCATCAAATATTTAATGGAATTAATAGAGTCTCAACTAGAGCATGCCTCCAGAGCCTACAAAATTTTAGATGATAGAAGCTATATGGCTTGGAATTTTATTACAAATCTATAGAACAAGTTCTTCACTCTACAAAAGTAGAAAGAGGATGCAATCAGACGGTTTGGTCAGCTAGGAGATCCGGTCATGTCCATAAGTATTCCCATGTCACATTCTCTGATGGATGTAGAAAATATTGAAAAGATAAAACTGAACCCATCCACTCTAGAAGAAGGAGAAGAATGTTTGGTTGAACTGGAATCACTGCAAAAATACTAGTTAGAGTGAGAAGGATCTGGGATGAAGGAAAACTGGCTTGGGAAGCTATTCTTAAGGAACTGGATGGTGCCCCTAGCTCTAGTTAAGTGTTTTCTACATTTCTTTTGAGATTATCATCGGGACACCCTTTTTCCCTGATGTAAAAGGGGGAGAACATGTGTGGAAAGCATATAATTTTGTTTTAGTCATGAAGAAGTTTTGCTTATTCTCTATAGTTGATAGGGGGAGTAAAGTCAATTTTTTGGAGATCCAAATTTTGCAACATGTTTCCATCAATGAAAAAGGGGGAGATTTTTGGAAGAATGAAGACAAAGCCTCTAGTGTGTTGTAATTGATGCCAACATTGGTTGGTAGCAATTTTGTCAATCTAAAAAATTTGTCTCTATTATTGTGATCTATTAATTTGGCTCAAAAATTCTCTTAGTAGAAGATCGCTTCATAAGTTTTTAATATGATGATCAAGACTATTTGGTGCATCTCTAGACAAGTTTTCAGTGGTTTTTGTTGAAAGGAATTAAATTTATGAATGAAAAAGTTTGGCTTACAGTATTTTGCTCAGTATTTGTGCAATTGGCATAAGTTTTCTTCTGGCCAGCACAAATATGTGGTGAAAACTTTGTTGGTGACTTAAAGAGTTCCTTATTAGTTCTAGGCCAACCCAATTTATACTTTACACATTTTTTTTTGGTGAAAAGGTGTTCTGAGTTGAGCTGACAAGTTACATTTTTGATTAAATATGTGTACATCTAATTAGGCTGACCTAATTGATGTATGAAGGTGTAATAGTGTATATATATGGAACATCCTTTTGTATTGAGAGATATATAGATATATACATAGATATAGATGTGTGTGTGTAGTGTGAGATAAGCAAAAATGTAATTAGTGATGTGTATCCATTATGCGAAGTTGCATACTCTTGATATATTTGTTGTGTACCTGCGAACTGGAGCAGGATTTTGTATTATGGAGCCTAATTGGAACTAAACTTAGCATACACAAGGTGTATTACATTAGTTCATCATTTTGGTAGTGAGCGACACTCAAATTTGTATTTACTTCAGGTTGTGAGCCTTCCAAGGACAGTGAGTCCTGGCAGTGTGCCCTATAATATCTTATAACCAGTTATAACATATTGTGAGCTAATCCTCACCATGGTTTTTCCCATTTTTGGTTTTCCACATAAAAATCCTAGTTTCCACTTGTTATATGATGCTATGCTTCCTTTCGTGTTCTTGTTTATAGTTGCAGTTAAATATGTTTTGATTATTGAATGGTTAGCAATTAAGTGGTTCGATAAAATACTGATTCACCCCCCTCTCAGTATTTTGGGTGTTCAAAAATATTTAGTATTCAACATAACAAAATTACTCCCAATATCCATAACAAGATAATCCTATGAATAAGGAAAATAATAAATCAAGATCTAATATTTCTCCTCCTCATCCATTTTAATGTCAATTGGTGCCAATTGAGCCACCAAAATATTGAATGCTTCAAAGTGGTCTATAATTCGTCCACCCTCTTCCATTCTCAAGGAATACAATTTCTTCCTCAAGAAAATCTTGTTCACTAAAGATTTTTCTTGATGCATCTTACCAAGTTTCTTCCATAATTTGTATGTAGAGGTCTCTTCATGACATTGATTAAAAAAGATTCTTCCAAGAAAAATCTGATTAGACCCTTGGATTTATGGTCCATAACATCATATTGAGCAACCAAACTAGGATCTACATGCCTTGAAACATTCTCATCAACAACATCCCATAGATCTATCAACAGATCCTCCATCTTCAACTTCCATATTTCAAAATTATTTCCAAAAAATTGATCCACCTCTATTCTCCCTGATCAACTTGCCATCTGAAAATTCTTGCAACAAGATCACAAAGTATCTTTTACACAAGTTCCCACTCAAATATGGATTAGTTCAAAAATCACAACAAACCACAATTGAAACCAAAGGTGATAAAGATCTGATACCACTCGTAAGGAAGCTAAGTTAACAGAATAACTTCCTACACTAATCTTGAGAGGAGGATAATGTAAAACTTTACAGTTTTTCCAACAGTTATAAAATCTTAAACATAAATAAACATAAATATCATGCATACTACAAAATAGTGATTTACGTGGGGAAAAACATTTCAAGAGAAACACCCCACTTAAAATTCAAAAATCATAAAGATTAAAATATGCTTGCAAAGCAAGCTTCTCATAGGAGTATTACCAACTAGAGACCCAAAGGCAACACAACCGCTATCAAACTCTTAGAATACATCATAGTGCACAAAAATAATACAACACCCTCATAAAATAGGGTTTCCTTCTAGGGCAAGTCAATCCAACAAAATATCTTCCATTAGATCTGAGACCTAATGATGAATAGTCCAAATTTACAATAATAAAATATACATAAAATGTATCTTTCGAGGGTGCTACCCTCGAACCTCGGTCGAGGCATGCAACCCTTGAACCCCTTGCTAGGGAGATTTTACCCCCAACCCCTTGTAAGGGGGGAGGGATCCCCTTACCCCCCATGATTACCTATCAACAATACCTTATGTAATTGCAAGGTTGAGACACATTTTTCCAACAAGAAGAATCCATAAATCTAAGTCCATATTTTTTGGCTTTGGGACAAAATCAAAAAAGGTGCTTTGGGACAAAATTGGAAAAGGTGCTTAAAAGACTCTAGTTTTCTATGTAGAAATGACAATGAGGGTCTCAAACGCCCATATGAACTAACCGTAATCCCACTAGTAAGCCTTCGAAAATGATTCACTAGGAAAAAAATATCAATTTAGGAACTTGTGTTACGAAACCAAGACTGGTGATTACAAATTCCATCTCTAGTTTAGAATGAGCACCATGGGAAAATGTGGAGAAATCTAATGATATCCAAGATGGGTTTTATAGTTACAGAAGGTGGTATTTGGACCTCACTTTTAATATCTCACTAAGGTTTGAAGGATTGAATACCAATTTTGTGAACCATACCAACCAAAATCCCCCTATAGTAGTTTCAAAAGTCTCAAGGTCTTGATTAGAAGGGAAAAATTTATCCTTGAATTCATCCCAAGACATGAGACTCACATAAGTTATGGAGAATAAATCTCAGGAACATTGGATACCTTTCTTGTGAAACCACAAGGCCCACACCCAAGGAAAGCAAGCCAATGGACTACCTTAAGCTTGTAAAAGAGGAGACCACCATATATTATATTGGTTAATAAAAATTCCATCATCAAAGTTGAAAAAAATCTAGAAAAACCAAGGTTTAATGGCCTCCCAAGCTCTTCATATACTTTTAACCCTAAAATTACCCACAATATGAACAACATCCTTCATGGTGAGAAGGGTTTGAAAACCAATCCCCTTATAGGTAGATTAGTTAACTTGATGGCTAGAGGAGATGCAATGTCGAAGAAGAATTTTCTAGGCTTTATTTTTTATGAGGGTTCAAATGATCCATTTAACACAAATATATATCCGTTGTTGTTGGGTGGATAGGAGCCCTAAACCTCTAGACTTGTGGGGAAGACAATAGAAATACCATGAGTCCTTATGAAAACTTTGATTATTTTAAGAGGATTCCCAAAGAAATTATTAGAGAATCTTCTTCAACTTCATGTAAGAGGATTTAGAAGGAGCCCAACATGAGGATTAATACACATGAGTGGTCAAAAGAATATTTGAGAAAACTTGAAATTTCCTTGCTAAGGAAAGGGGCTTTTTGATCCAATAGGTGAGCTTATTTTCAATTTTACAAAGGACCACTTGCCATAAGGCATCCTAGGAAGCTTGGAATTCAACAGGGATACCCAAAAATATGAATTTTTTCCATGCCCAATTGAATTCCAACCAAAGGCTTGAATCCAAGGAGGCAAAGGAAAAAAATATTTTCAATAACATTGAGTTGTAAGGAAGCTAAGGTAGTAGAAAAACTTTCTACACTAATCTTGAGAGGAGAATAATGCAAAAAATTTATAGATATTTAACAATTACATAAAATTAAATAGAAATAAACATAAATATCATGCATGCCATGACACAATGATTTACATGAGGAAAACCCTTTCGAGAGAAAAACCCCACACTCCAAAAGTCACCCAATATATTATTCAGTAAATCACAAAGATTACAATATACTTGTAGAGTAAGCTTCTCACAAGAGTATCACCACTCAGGGATCTAGAGACAACATGGCTGCTATCAAACTCTGAGAATACATCACCGTCTCTCTACGACAGTTATGATACAACTCCATCATAAAATAGGGTTACATTTGAGGGCAAGACAGGGAAACAAAATATCGACCATTAGATCTAAAACCTAATAATTAACAATCTATATTTACAATGTATCATTTATCTAATGTATGTTGGCCATTTTAGTAGTTTCATGAAAAGTCCAAAAAAAATTCTTTACATGCATCCCACTCTTCCCCCTTGATGCCATTGTATATTACACCTATCGGTGTAACTAGGAAATACATATATATATATATACACACACATATATATTCATATATATATATATCCTATCAACAATAACCTTTATATAATTGCAAGGTTGAGACACATTTTCCCAACAAATCTCCCACTTGTTGAACACCTTGCAAGAGCAACGAGCGGGAGTAAACATTGTCTCTTAATTGCTAGGGGCCAAAAGCCCCATAATTTCTAAACACCATCTAAATTTCTCTGTGCTCATAGGCTTAGTTAAAGAATCAACAACATTCATCAACATATCTACCTTAACCAACTTCACCCTATCATCTTTGACCATATCTCTAACAAAATGATACTGTACATCAATGTGCTTGGTCCTGACATGAAATGTTAGTTTCTTGGCTAGACATATCACACTCTAACTGTCGCAATAAATTGTCACTACACCTTGTTTTATTCCAATATCTAAACATAGTCTCTTAAGCCAAATGGATTGTTTACAAGCATGAGTAGCTGCCATATACTCTGCTTCAGTAGTGGAAAAAGAAACCAAAACATGTCGCTTACTCTTCCAACTAATTGCACCACCAAATAAAGTAAACACACAAGCACTGGTGGATCGTTTGCTATAAATATCACTTGCCCAGTCTAAATCCACATAGCCTTGAATATCAAGGGAAATCTCATCTTCAGTCATATTACTATGACAACACAAGGAATAATTTGAGGTACAACACAAATATCTGAAGACTCTTTTAACTGCATCCCAATGAACTCTACCAAGATTAGACATATATTTGGAAAGAACTCCCACTACTTGGGTAATGTATGGTCTAATACAAACCATAGCATACATCAAACTTCCAAATACACTCTAGTAAGGCACTCTTCTAATGTCTTTCATCTCCAATAGGGATGTTGGACAATCTAAACTAGATAACTTTGTTCCAATTGAAACAAGAACACACAATGGTCTATAATCCTTCATGTTAAATCTCTGTAAAATTAAATTGACATACTTACTTTGGCCAAGCTAGAGCTTTTTGTTCTCTCCATCTCTTTTAATTTCCATCTCAAGAATGTGTCTAGCTGCACCAAGGTCTTTCATTTCAAATTTAGCAGAAAGTTGAGATTTCAGTTATGAAATCATACCTTTCCCTTTGCCAATAAATAATATATCATCAACATATAATGCAATAAACAGGAAATGATCACCATTGATTTAATAATAAACAAAATGATCAGATTTAGAATGATCAAATCTCAAACTCAACACATATGTATCAAATTTTTGGTACCACATCCTAGGACTCTATTTTAAGCCATACAAAGATTTCTTCAATTTGCAAAAAAATTTACTTTTACCTTCCACCACATAGTGCTTTGGCTGTGTCATATAAATATCCTCCTCCAAGTCACCATGAAGGAAAGCAATTTTCACATCCATTTTCTCAACCTCTAAGTCATAAGTAGCAACAATAGCAAGCAAAAATCTAATGGATGCCATTTCTGCACCAGGAGAGAATATCTCACCATAATCAACACACTCAATGTGAGAGTAACCTTTTGCAACCAACCTTGCGTTGTAATTTTCAATACCTCCATCCTAACCAATCTTTTTCTTAAACACCCATTTGCAACCAACATGTTTTCATCCTTGGTGTAGGGGCACCAAATACATTCTATGCAAATAAGGTCTTAGGTTGAGTTTTTAGGGGTTTAGAGTATTTTTGTCTTGAATAAGGTCAATGTGGACCATTTATAATGTTTAAGTTAGTTAGGGGGTCATTCGATTTCATTGTGTCAAAATTTGCAATATTGTAAAAGTTTTCACCTTAAAGTTGCAAGAAAGTGCAAAATATATAAATTTGAAGAAGCCCAATGGTCATGGGAATTCAAAAGTTTGTTGGGGTCAATTTAGGTAGTCACTTGTGGAGGGAAAATCATAAATATGTAAAGGGGACTCGATGTAATCTCTCTTGGAAGGATTTGAAGTGAAAAATCAATTGTTTACCTCTGTTTTCTTCACAGGCCTATACAGTACCGTACAGAGAAAAATTGATTTGAAACTCCTTGAATTCATAAAGAGGCATGAGATAAATTTTATTTTCATTTGGTTTGAGCACTTAACATTGAGTTTAGTGGGTGTTTGATTTAATTTTTTGAGATAGGTCTGTTAACACTGTTTTGAGGGTTTTGAAAGTCTTAAAAATGAAAATTTGACCCATTCCACTATCTGTGAATTTTGTAGCTTGTGGAATGGGTCCAACATAGTAGGAATAGGTGTTTGGATGATTTTTGAGAGCATGGGAGATCTCTTGAGGGTTTGAGCATGATGCCCTAGTTGACTATTTTATGAGTTAGCACAAAAAAATGGTGGTTTGAGAGAGGATTTTGATGAAATAGTGTTGGAAAAGGTTGGATACTAGTGTTTTGAGCATGTGCATGTGTATTTTAATGTGTTTGAATCATTGTTTGAGGTGTTGGATGCTTGAAACATTGTTTTTCAATAAAACCCCATGAAAGTTGCTAAAAATGAGGGTTTAGAGGTTTGGTGATTTGGTGATAGTTTCCCCTAAAGAAAATGGTGAAATTGGTGGTTTTGAGACCTATGGAATGCTGCCCCATTGATTTTTGAGGTTGAGAATAATTTTAAATATAGGTTCCTTTGAAAAAGTGACCTAATTGGTCAAGTTGTTCAACATAGGAAGCCATATTAGATGGTGATGGTCCAAATTGACCTAATAAGGTTTTGAGATATGTTTTGAATAAGGTTAAAGGGTATCTAAAACCCTATTTTTTTATGGGATTAGGTAAGCTTTGTGAATATTTGTCTTGATTTCAGTGTTTGGACACCTACAAGGAAAGCCAGGTGAGATTGTTGAAAACTGACAAGATCAGGTTATAAGATCTAAAAGTTTGTTTGATTTGAGTCAAATTGTGTTTGTGAACAAGTTGATCCCCTGATCTTGCATCAATTGGTATCAGATCTTTGGGATTATATATCTTGAGGGAGATTGGGTGAAGGTTTCATAGAAGAAGGTTGGAAGTTGAAAATGCAAGATGCCTCCCAAGGTTAATGCAATGCCTAGAGAGCTACAAGAGTTGAAAGAGAGACATGCAAGATTGTTGGAGTCTCATAATTTTGTGTTAGCAAGGCTTGCTACCTTAGAAACAAGAGAAGAGACGAGGATGATGAAAGTGGCTTTGAGGAATAAGAGGAAGAAGATAATACAGATATAAAAGAAGAATTAGACCCTGAAGATCAGAGGATGGATAAATTGCTTAAGGCAGTCAAAGGTGATACTCACAAAGTAAAGGTTGATTTTCCCATGTGTGGTGGAAATTTGAATGATAAAGAGTTACCAGATTGGATTGCAACCATGGATAATCACTGTGAGTGTGAAGAGGTACTTAATGAACAGAAGGTAAGGATAGCAAAGAAAAAAATCAAGGGACATGCATTGTTATGGTGGGACTATGAACAAGTAGAGAGGAGAAAGAAAGGGAAAGAAGAGATAGTTTCATGGGACTAGATGGTTGTAAAACTTAAAGGTAGGTTTCTTCCTAAATATTTTGAAGTTCAATTGTATAAAAAAGTCCAAGGTCTGAAACAAAAAGATCTAGATGTTAAAACTTACACTGATGAATTCTATAAGTTGAGCATAAGGTTAGGCAGACAAGAGGATGAGGTTGAGAAAGTTTCTAGGTATTTGGGTAGCCTTAGATTTAACATCCAAGATGAATTGGTTATGGAAAATCCAAAATCTATGGAAGAAAAGTTAAAAAGAAGGCAAGATAAGTCCATCAAAGGAAGAGGCAATAATCAAAGAGGTAGAGGATCCTTTCCTACATCAAAACAATCCAATGAAGAACAAGAAGGTGAAGGCAAAGGTAAAGAGAAAAGTTCTAATTTCAGAGGTGGATTTAGAGGTTCAAGAGGTAGATTTGGTGGTGGAAGAAGTGCAAACACTTTTGCAGGAAGATGCTACAATTCCAATGAGTTTGGGCATACATCATACAAGTGCCCTAAAAAGTTTGGTTCTACATCAAGTGGAAGTGAAAGAAGTGGTAAGAGGGTGCAATTGGTTCAAGAAGAAGAAGGTGAAAGTGTCAATTCTCCAAGTCATGTTGCAGCTCTAGAGGTAGGAAAAACATTGATGCCGAGAAGACAATTGTTGAAGACATCCAAAGAGAAGGAACCAATGCAAAGAAGAGCCTTATTCAGGACCTCACGTAAATCCAAGGGTAAGGTATGTAAAGTAGTTATAGACTTAGGTTGCATTGAAATTATTGTCTCAAATAAAATGATAGAGAATTTGAATTTGCAAACTTCTCCTCATGAGAATCCATATTATATTTCATGGTTGAATGATAGTCAATCTATCTTGGTTTGTGAATAAGCAATGATTGAGTTTAGCATTGGAGGGTACAAAGATAGAATTGTTTCTAATGTTGTGCCTATGGACTGTTGTCATGTCTTGCTTGGAAGACCATGGCAATATGACAAGCAAGAAGTGTATGATTGTAGAAGCAATTGTTATCACATTAGGCATAATGGGAGTAGGTTTACACTCATTCCATTGCAAGGTGATGAGGAAGGTCAACCAAGGATGGCTAAGGTAATTATGTTTGGTAGGAAAGAGTACATGAAGCTTGAGGGAAACAAGAACAAATAATGTGCAGCCATTGTAGAGATTGTAGATGCTAGAGTAGTAGATGCATTGGTATTAGAGAATGTGAAGACGACCAACTTGAAGAGGACTCTAATTTTTCAGAAAAAAAGATGATGAAAGGTTGATGAAGACAGTCCAAGGGAAGGTCAGAAGTCAAATGAGTATGCAGCCAAAAGTTGGATGGAGAGAGAATAATGGAATCCTAGTTGGGATAGTGATATGTCCTATGACAAAAATAGAGGACAAGGGGTAGTCAATCACAGTCAAAATAGAGGTTTTAAGAATAGAGAAGTCAGGAACAGTGATGGAGACAAAGAGTGGAATGAAACAAGGTGGATGGAAAGGACAGTTGGATGGATTTAAGTGTGATTCAAGGGGAAAAGAGAGGACAGTCAGTGAAAGAGTTGGAAAAAGGTTATTTGTAGGAATAGAGACAAGTTTTTCATCAGATTTAGATGATGGGAAGATGAGTAAACAATCAACTTAACAATTTGTTAAGATGACAAGTTATCAAGGTGGTAATGAGAATACTAGTTCAAAGTACAATGCAAAATAGTATGATTTGAATCAATGGCAAGGTAAAGGAACTTTTATGGGTCAGAGGCAAGGAGTGTTCAATGGTGGACTAGTCAAAGTTCAATTTCCAAGGGACTTGGAAAGGCTTCAAGGCCGGGTGTATGGTGCAGGGGCACCAAAGACATTCTATGCAAATAAGGTATTAGGTTGAGTTTTTAGGGGTTTAGAGTCTTTTTGTATTGAATAAGGCCAATGTGAACAATTTATAATGTTTAAGTTAGTTAGGGGGTCATTCAATTTCATTGTGTCAAAATTTTGCAATATTGTAAAAGTTGTCACCTTAAAGTTGCAAGAAAGTGCAAAATATGTAAAATTGAAGAAGCCCAACAGTCATGGTCATTCAAAAGTTTTTTGGGGTTAGTTTAGGTAGTTTCTTGTGGAGGAAAAAGCATAAATATGTAAAGGGGACTTGATGTAATGTCTCTTGGAGGGATTTGAAGTGAAAAATCAATTTTTTACCTCTGTTTTCTTCAAATTTTCTATGTGTTTTTGCATTTCCCAAGCATGTACGGTACTGTATAGAGACAAATTGATATGAAAATCCTTGAATTCATATAGAGGCATGAGTTAAATTTTATTTTCATTTGGTTTGAGCACTTAACATTGAGTTTGGTGGGTGTTTGATTTAATTTTCTGAGACAAATCTGTTAACCCTATTTTGAGGGTTTTGAAAGTCTTAAAAATGAAGATTTGACCCATTCCACTATCTGTAAATTTTATAGCTTGTGGAATGGGTCCAACATAGTATGAATAGGTGTTTGGATGATTTTTGAGAGTAGGGGAGATCTCTTGAGGGTCTGGGCATGATGCCCTAGTTGACTATTTTGTGATTTGGCACAAAAAATGGTGGGTTGAGAGAGTATTTTGATGAAATAGTGTTGGAAAAGGTTAGATACTGGTTTTTTGAGTATGTGCAGGTGTATTTGAACATGTTTGAAGAATTTTCCAAGGTGTTAGAGGCCTGGAACATTTTTTTTCAATAAAACCCCATGAAAGTTGCTAAAAATGAGGGTTTAGAGGTTTGGTGAATTGGTGATAGTTTCCCCTGAAGAAAATGGTGAACTTGGTGGTTTTGAGATCTGTGGAATGTTGTACCATTGAGTTTTGAGGTTGAGAAGAAGTTTAAGGATAGGTTCCTTTGAAAAAGTGACCTAATTGGTCAAGTTGTTCAACATAGGAAGCCATATTAGATGGTGATGGTCCAAAGTGACCTAATAAGATTTTGAGATATGTTTTGAATAAGGTTAAAGTGTATTTGAAACCCTAATATGTTTGTGGGATTAGGTAATATTTGTGAATATTTGTCCTAATTTTAGTATTTGGACACCTATAAGGAAAGCTAGGTGAGATTGTTGAAAACTGACAAGATAGGTTTATAAGATTTGAAATTTTGTTTGATTTGAGTCAAATTGTGTTTTTGAACAAGTTGATCCCCTGCTCTTGCGTCAGTCCTTTAGGCAATGGTGCAAGATCCCATGTAACATTCTTTTCCAAAGATTTCATTTCTTCATCCATAACAATCTTCCAAGATTCTACATCATTCATACCTAATTCCTCTTCTATAGATTTGGGTTCATCCATGTTAGTATTCAAAGAAAAATACATCTCCAATCATTAGGTGTATACCTTTCAGGTGGTTGTCTATGCCTTGTAGATCTACGAACATGTTGAGTTAGAGGTTCTTCCTCCTGTTCTGAAGATCCAGAGCTAGATGAGCCCTCCTCAACTTCTTGTCTATCCTTGGGCCTCGATTCAACTTTCTCATGTGTAGAAGGAAATTGAATCACATCTTCCTCTTTACTTTGTTATGGCTGCAATGCAACAGAAGAAGGATTAGTTTCTCCAAAAATAACACTTCTATTATATATTACCTTGTGTGCAATAGGATCCCAAAGCTTGCATCCTTTCACACCATAACTATATCCGATGAAGATACATTTTATAGCCTTGTTCTCTAACTTTGTTCGCTTCTCCTTTGGCACATGTGCATATGCCTCACAACCAAAAATTTTAAGATGTCTTAATGAAGGCTTTCCACCTGACCATTCCTCTATAGGCATCTTATCAACAAGAGCTGATGTAGGAGACCTGTTAATCAGGTAACAGGCAGTGGAAACAACTTCAGCCTAAAACCTTTGTTCTAGGCTAGCACCACTCAACATACTCCCAACCTTCTCCATCAGTTTTCTGTTCATTATTTTTGCAACTCCATTTTGTTGTGGATAATACAAAGTTGTCTTATGTCTATGAATACCACAATATTTACAGAATCTATAAAAATCATTAGAGAAAAATTCACTGCCATTATCAGTCCTCAAACATTTTATTTTATTTCTAGTTTGCAACCAAACACATCAGAATGAATAATATCCAATACACCACAAGATTTATGAGAACTCGAGTAAAACTAAATGCGGTTTTATTTTTCATAAATGCAATTCTCACATATATAAAATTCAATATTACAATCAGAAAAACCTTCAATTTTCTCAATTTCCTTAGACCCTTTTATCCAATGTGGCCAAGTCTCTGGTGCCATAACATAGTTTTCTCTACAGGTAACTTTATTTCAGAAGAAAGAGCACCCTTGGGTACCCAAAATCCATGACCATCTACTGAAGGTGAAACCATCACTTCTTCCACATATTTTCTTTTCATAGAAGTACTATTGCACTAAACAATGCATGCATCAAGATTATACAATGTGCCATATCTAACACCTCTAGCAATCACCATATCACCTCTAACCATCTTGTATCCTACATCAGAAAATACTACCTGCACACCAACATCTATTAGTTTTCTTACAGATAACAAATTTCGTACTAAACCAGACATATGCAACACACCATTAATCCTTTTTATTCTACCACCAGGAAACCTAATTTTAAATTTACCATGACCAACAATGTCTAAATGAGAATCATCACCCAAGTACACCTTACCTCCATAAAATTCTTCATATTCAGAAAACCAATCTTTATTAAAGGTCATATGGAAAGATGCACCTGATTCAATTAACCATGCATCATTACCTACATGAGTTGCCAAAGCTACAATGAATGTGTCGCCATCTTCTTTCTCGGACTGAGAATCAAAATCAAATTTCTTCTCTTTCTTCTTCTTTTCTTCTTTGCATTCCTTACGAACATGTCTAAGATTACCGCAGTTCCAACAAATAACTTTGGATTTTCTAGGAGATTTAGATCTCCCCCTAGACTTGGATTTGTCATGCTTCTCATTTTTCTTTCCTTTTTCCTTAGGTCTTCCATGAACATTTAGGGCTTCCTTGGAAGTGATTGATACCTTCCTCCTCATCTCTTTGGAAAGAAAAAAACCCACCACATCTTTAGTCTTCAAAATTATAGAAGTTCTCCCAATAGCCATTACAAGAGAATCCAACGAATCTGGCAAAGAACAAAGCATGATCTGGAATTTCTCTTCCTCATCCATTTTTCCACCAACTGATGCCAATTGAGCCACCAACATATTGAATGCTTCTAGGTGGTTCGTGATTCCTCCACCCTCTTCCATTCTCAAGGAATATAACTTCTTCCTCAAGAAAATCTTGTTCACTAAAGATTTGGATTGATACATCTCACCAAGCTTCTTCCATAGTTTCTGTGCAGAGGTCTCCTCATGGACATTAATTAAAACATAGTCTTCCAAGTACAATATGATTAGATCCTTGGCTTTACAGTCCATAAAATCATATTGTGCAACTTGAGTAGCATCTGCAGGCCTTGAAACATTCTCATCAACAACATCCCACAGATCTTGATCTATCAGAAGATCCTCCATCTTCAGCTTCCACATCTCAAAATTATTTTCAAAAAATTTCTCCACCTCTATTCTCCTTGATGAACTTTCCATCTAAAAATTATTGCAACAAGATCACAAAGTATCTTCTACACAAGCTCCCACTCAAATCTGGATTAGTTCAAAAAACCCAACAACCCACAACTGAAACCAAAGGTGATTAGACTCTAATACCACTTGTAAGGAAGCTAATGTAGTGGAACAATTTCCTACACTAATATTGAGAGGATAATAATGCAAAATTTTTATAGATATTTAACAGTTGCAAAAACTTAAACAAAAATAAACATAAATATCATGCATACCATGACACAATGATTTACATGGGGAAAACCCTTTTGAGAGAAAAAACCCACACTCCAAAAGCATCCCAATATATTATTCAGTAAATCAAAAATATTACAATATACTGTTAGAAAACCAAGATCACCTGCATGTAATCACCTGTCACATGGAAAAGACATGCAAAACCAAAGAAGATGTTTTGTAAACCTAAAAGTAAAAATGCATTGAAGAGAATCAATTATTACAAAGAGAACAATCCTTATGAAGGAGATCAAGAAACCCTAAAAGGGAAACCCTAAATGAAACCCTAGTGTGCACACTTAATAATTAATCAATTATTAATGTGCCTAAGTTTAGCTTAAGTAACTAAAGGAATAAGTGACTTAATTAATTAACCAATATGATATAATTAATTAAGTGGAATAACTTATTACTCTAACACCCCCCCTTAAGATGAACTTAGGAAGAAGCTAAAACACTAGAATAAGAAGCATGAAAGCAAAAATGGGTCCCGACAACTAGGCCTGATCAAGTACCCATTTACAAATGAAAGAATGAGGTAGAGAAGGAAAATCCCAGTGGGACAAAACCCCCCCTTCAATGAGATGACATGCTGCAAAGAAGCACTGGAAGAACTCGGTAGAGTAACACTGGAACCTAATTCTGGCAATCAAGGAAAGATATTTCTGTTTACTACTGAAACCAGATGAGAGTCACTGATTGACTAAAGGAATCATGATAAAGCAACATCAGACTCGATGCCACGGAACACTGGAAAAATCTGAACGGGAACAACCCTAGAATCTATGAAGCAACAAGCAATTATTGAAAGATGTATTACTGAAAACGAAGTGCAAAGATGCAAGATGCACCCTCCCAACTGCCAAAACATCTAAGTAATATCCAAACAACCCATTGGGCCAAATATGGACTAAGAAATCAACCTAGGATAGATACAAAAAAAGTGCATGGATAGCAACATAGAGCTCTTAATACCTTTCCAACACCACAAAGATAGCGAAAATCGGAGATCGTGGCAAAAAGTTATGAGCTCAGAAGTCCAAAATAAACATCTGAATTCAAATAGAAATAAATGTAGATAAACAGTAAAATACTGAAAAATAAAAAACACCACTCAAAAGTGCTCGGAACCAGCTTTCCAGCGATATCTTGTTTGCCCGATTTCGATACCGTATGCCCAAGTTATGACCAAAAGAAAAAAACTGCTCTTTTAGGGAAAATCAGGGCTAGGAGAGGGAAAAGAGGGCCGGCCATATGGATGACGTCAAAAAAAAGAGCCTAAATTTGATGGGCATCTGGCCATTGCCGCAAAAAATTGGGCCCCCTGCAAAAAAAATTTGACAAAGCCCCTGGTCGCTGATATGACCAGGGGCTGGGTGTCGGAGTTGGCCGGGGGCCAGCCACGGAGCTCTCGGTCTCCATAGGACTGCTGCGGGGCTGACAGAGGCCTGCGGGGGTTGAGCTAAGGCCCTTGGCCGGCCATATGACCAGAGTGGGGCGAAGGGAGCCCTTAGGGGCTGGCAGCAGGGCCCAACGGCGATCAGGCGAAGGAGGCCGGCGGCGGTGGTGGATGGGCAGCCACCTGGTGGCCGCTAGGCAGCGAGAGTCATTTGAACTGGAGGCGTTGCAAAAATCCCCAAAAATGGCATGTTTTTCAAAATATTTTTGATTTTCATGCTTTGATCTGCGTGCTGGGGAGGTCGTACGACCCCCTTGGCAAATTTTTTTGCCTCCTGGATCAACTGCTCCAAAATCGATGAAATGATAGGCGTTCTTAGGGTTTTTGGCCTTTGCGAACGTGATGGCGGTGTCCATTTGAGCCCAAAGTGTCCCAAAAAATTGGCTACCCCTAGATCTTGCAAAAAAGATGCCTATGGAAACCCTTGCATTAGAAACTCATTGAAAGGCCATATCTTCAGATAACGAACAGATAGCTGTAGGTCTGGAGCTCTGATACCATGTTAGAAAACCAAGATCACCTACATGCAATCACCTGTCACATGGAAAAGACATGCAAAACCAAAGAATATGTTCTGTAAACCTCAAAGTAAAAATGCATTGAAGAGAATCAATTATTACAAAGAGATCAATCCTTATGAAGGAGATCAAGAAACCCTAAATGAAACCCTAGTGTGCACACTTAATAATTAATCAATTATTAATGTGCCTAATTTTAGCTTAAGTAACTAAAGGACCACAAATATAATTAATTAGGTGGAATAACTTATTACTCTAACATATACTTGTCGAGAAAGCTTCTCACAGGAGTATCACCACTTAGGGATCTAGAGACAACACGACTGCTATCAAACTCTCAGAATACATCATCGTATCTCTACCATAGTCATAATACAACACCCTCATAAAATAGGGTTACATTCTAGGGCAAGACAGGCCAACAAATTATCCACCATTAGATCTAAAAGCTAATAATTAACAGTCTAGATTTATAATGTATCATTTATCCAATGTATGTCAGCCATTTTAGTACTTTCTTGAAAAAGTTAACAAAAAATTCTTTACAGGGATCCCACTCCTCTCCCTTGATGCCATTGTGTATTACACCTATTGGTCTAACTAGGAAATATATATATATATATATATATATATATATATATATATATATATATATATATATATATATATATAAAACCTATTAACAATAACCTTTATATAATTGCAAGGTTAAGACACATTTTCCCAACATGAGTCTTGTGTCATTGAATGGCCAAGCCAAAATATTTACAAAAGGTTTCCAAATTTTTTAGTGAATTATTGATATTGTATTGTCTTCAATGAGAGTGAGGAATGAATCATCAAAAAGTGGCCATTAATAAGTTGGGCTGATGAATCTAGTAAGGTAATGCATCTGACTAACTATTGGGAAATTGAAAGGGAAAAAAGGTAGTTGAACCCTTCAATAACAAGCACCTAGAGTGTGGGAGCCAAAGGGAAACCGTGTAAAATAGAGTAAAAAATTCCAAAAACATTAGACTGATGGTCATTAATGGTAATGTAGGAAGAGGAAATGAAAAAAAGCATGTTGATCAATTGAATTAAGTAGGGTCCAAATCTCAGAGCTTGAAACATGACAAGAATAAAGGCCCCTTTAATGTGGTTGTAGCCTTGGCAAAATCAATCTTTAAGAAAAGGACCTTCTGTTGAGTTCTAATGATGGGACCATTCCATACCTTCCCAAACAATAATAATATTGTATAGGATATAGCTATACTTGATGAAACCAATTTTCTCAAGATGAATTATCTATGGGAGGAGATGCAACACCTTTATAACCAAAGATTTAGCAAGGATTTTATAGGACACATTAAGAAAAGTGATAGGAATCCAATTGTAAATGTATTTTAGATATCTAATTTTATGTATGAATTTATTGTTTCCTTCATTAATTACTTTCCCTAAAGATTTGGAATAGAAAGCTTTCAAATTAAATTTATGTAGTTCCTCCCCAACATAGTCCCAAAGTGCCTTGTACAATTCACAAGGAAAATCATCACCCAAAATCCTTATCATCATCCATGGTGTGAAAAACCTCCTTAAGATGAAAAATGGACAAAAAATGATTAGAAAAGGATTTCTATGAGGAATAAATCCGACAAGAAACCACCTTAAGGAATTCTTGAAGGGCATGGTCTCATTTAGGACAATTTATCTAGGCAGTGAAAACTTTTTCATAATGTTAGATAAAGGCTTGAAGAATGTTTAGTGGGTTTGTAAGAAAATTCTAAATATCCTTTTTTTTATGCAATGAGGAGTTTCATGAGCTTGTAGGGTGTCAAAAAAATCCTTGTATTCCCTATCACCCATCGAAAACTAGTGAATTCCAGCCTTAATTTGGGTACCTGTACAAGAGTGGTTATATACAATTGATTTTTATAGTCTCATCTTTTCCACCCTTATGATGTAGGGGAAAAGGGATTGGCATAAAGAGCTTCCATGACCTTGTGAATATTTGTGGTGGTAGCCTTGTATGCACACCTTTGAAATATGGCTAATTAGCACCCATAGATATGGAGAAAATGAGATGAGTATTGGATGACTCTGTTCCACCAAGAAATTTAGCCATTTGGCTAAGTGAGATGGATTTCAAGAGTTCAAATCTTCCTTATAAAATCCAATGATGGTTGATGACTTAAGAAAGATGTATTTAAAAAATGGGACTTACATGGCTAAGATGGGCCCACTTTCCATTCAATCTTGAATTGGATGAGAAAGTGATCTAACAAAGTGATGTTTGACAGAGGCTCAAATGAAAGAGAAAAATAACTAGAAAAAGAGAAAAAATATTGTGTAGATATCATCACATGATCAAGGTAGTTAAATAATCTATTAGATCCAACCCAAAAATTATACCATGTATGACAAAAAGGATGGTTATGGTGGAAACCTAAGTTGGTATAAAAAATGCCTAGCTTATTACACATGTAGTACCATGCCTCTTGTTCACTAGTTGTCCAGTGAAAAGGAAATGCCTCATATTTTTCATATTCCATCTCAACCATATTAAAGTCTCTACACATAACCCAAGTGATACTTGACACTGAATCCACAATCCATCACAAAAGAAGAGGTCTCTCAACATCATTGAAAGCATACAAATTTATGATACCAAAATAATGATTGTCCAAATTTAAGAGGATCCATATATGATGGTGAGTGGGATAAGTACCATGATCTACCACATGTGAAGTCCACCTAGGAGGGAAATTGTTGGCAGATGGTCAACGCTTCCGTCGGGATTCGTGACATGGACTAACCGCCTCCCGTGGATCCATTAACTCTGGCATTTGTATCAGGCATTAACAGGTCGATCTTTTGGTGCAACGACAACTGTGGGCCAACAAGTATTATCAAAGCCAAAGTTGTCAGGTTTGAATCCCCTTGGGTAACGCTGAGGGGGAATTTTTTGGCAGATGGTCAGTGCTCCCCTCAGGATTCGTGACATGGACTAACTGCCTCCTGTGGATCCGTTAACTCTGGAAATTGTATTGGGAATTAATAGGTCGATCTTTTGGTGTAATGACAACTGTGGGCCAACAAAAATATGACAACACCTCCACACTCAATGTCATGATTGGTATAAAACATAGTACCTACCAACCAAATGACATGACATGTAACATAGATAATGAAACTAGAAATATTCACTTCTTGTAAACAAAACATATCTAAAACAAATTATTTCTTATGAGAAACTCACATGGAATACTTTATGTCGAGGTTAGTGAGACTCAAAAATTCCAAGAAAGGAAATTCATGGGTGGGATTTAAGCATACATTGTTATCTGACTCTTTAAGCATATAGAATGGATTTTACAAGAACTTCAAGGAGAAAGAATCCAATTGAATGTTGGGAGAAGAAATTATTAATTTATATAAATAAATTATCCACCTCCAAGTGCCCTTGGGGGTTGTGAGACTATTGGAATTTTTTTGGTGATGAGGGAGAGTGAGTAGTCATGTGTGGTTGCAAGGATAGAACCAATGTTGGTTGTGAGATCTTAGAGGACTTCAGTTTGGAGGGTACATCATTTGAGGGAGGTATAACCTATTTTCATTCTCAAAATAGTTTGAAATAAATATTGGATACATTTTTTAGTAGAATAATCTACAAATGGTTGATCTTTAATTTGTGTCTTTTCGAACTTGGTATTTTTTCCTTTTCAGTGTGAAATTGCAATCTAATTTTTTTCATATTTTGAGGTGGTATCCTTTGAAGGCTGACTATCCTTGACCACTTAGGGAGGATAATCATTAAGAGGATAATAATTAATTTTATTCTTAAATTATTGACACTGAAAGAAAGTGTAGATAAAGATAAAGCACCTACTAGGTATGACGAAGATTTCCAATTCGAATATCTATCGACTCTTTCAATTCTTTAGATAAATCAACCTCAACATAGATAATTTTTTTGAGGACATGCTTTGGAAAAGAAACCAAGATATACATAAATAAATATTCCCAAAGAGAAAGCAATATGATGCAAAAAGTGCCATCATAGCAAAGGAAGACCTGAAAACTCAAGCCATATAGGAACACAATTTCTTATCATACGAGACTATGAAATACTATGTCCAAGGTTGGAAACTAGTAAGTATGAGTGAGTATACTAAGACTCATTATTGAGAATATCCTTAGTATGATTGGACTAAAAAAAGAAAAAGAGAAAACCCCTTATTGAGGTTTTGGATAGTATTTAAAGTCACACCCCATGCACGGTTGAGTGTTTATTATTCCTAGATCATTCGTTCAAGGGGAGTTATCCCTATCAAATTACATATAAGAGTAAAATTATATAAATAATTACATGCACTATCAAATTTAGGGATGGATAAAACCACATCCTCTAGGGTTTCATAATGCATATCTCATGGAATAACTTTGGCACAAATATTTGAGGTTATTTATTCAGAGGAGTCATGTTGTAGAGCCACCAAACTATCAACACTAGCATGAAATACTGGGTTGAAGTTGATTGTGTCCATATAAATAAAAAACAAAAAAGAACTACAATAAATGTGGAAGGATCATATATTTCCTATGCCAAGGGTGTAGAGTGACAACAAAGAAGCCAAGGTAATAAAAAAAGAGAAATCCTAGTAGAGTGCTCATCCTTTGATCTCAATTTTTTCTTGCATCCTTGATAGAAATCCTCTTCTCCTTATCCTTTCATATCTCTTGTTTCTACTATACATTGAAAAAATTAAAATATTTTATAGTAGCCACTTAAAAACTTTCCTCTTGAGTTGTTTAAATGTTTTTTACATGACAATAGAGATGAGAGAGACTTAAAATTAGGAAGTTGTGGGGAATAGCTATATACCACAAACCAAGGATTCATTTTATCTTATTGTCTTCAAAATTATTTTCTACTTCTCGCATAGAAATTTGTTCCCTCAAATTTGTTCATGTGCAAAAGAGTAGTCTGTATCTTTTGTTTTAGTTTTTAGTATTTATTTAGTTAATAGATGCTAGATTATTCAAACAAGTAATTGTCATTTGTAGAAATATCAAGAACCATGTAGTTTTTTGTATGATTTTTTTTAACTACAACCTAGAGATTCAAGAAGCATAAAGGTTACTCAAATAAAAAGTTTCACGTTGTACATTGATGTACAGAAGAATTCTAATTATAGGTACCAATAAAACTACTAACCATGTGAATATTATTTCTTAGATAATTACAATAAGAAAAGTTATAGTTGCTTAAAATTGAGACATTTTTAATATAAATATTAGTTTTTTAATAAAATATTGTAGAGATATCATGCTCTGATCTATTGGAAGTTTAAACATACATGATTGGTTGAAGGATGAGATATGAAGATGTGAGCCTATAATATTAGAAACTAATGAATAATTACTAAATGTCTTAGATTTTCTCCAAATTTATAGGACCCTAAATTGTGCGGATTATTATATTCATTCCCAACAAGCTATCCACATGTCTACACTAGGGTTAATGGTAAAAAAATAGTGCATAACTTTAACTAGGCCATTTGAGAATGGGTCATTGATCTCATTTATTTTATTTTTCAATCCATTAATTTATAACATGAGTTAATCCTTACCTTGATATCCAATGTCTTTAAATGTGCCAAAAAGTTTTAAATAAAATAAATAAATCAACATGTTATGATTCCTTTGGTCAGAGAGATAGAAAAATGAATGCAGCATGGAGTTGTATCACAAGGAACCAATGAAAATTTTCCATGTGTACTTTGAAATAATGGTTGTGATAGGTTTTATTTTATTTAAAGGATCTTTTGGTATCATCTAACCATTGATTCTCACTTGAATTTGCAAGGTCATATATTTATAGCTCATTTATTAATTTAGCATTAAAACATGGGAGAATATGTTGTGTTGTGACCTCATTGGTCAAAGGAATGATAAATAAAATGTAGCATATATTACACAATAATAACCAATGACATATGAGCATGAAAACCTAAAATATTTGACAAGGTTAGGTTGTTATATTTGTGAATTATTTAAGTGTTAAATTGGGGAGGCTATGCCGCGGGGACACACATTGATGCTAGGTTAAAATAGCCTTGTTAAATGCCACACTAATTTCATATGTTTTTTTCTTTTTGTTGTGAGATCTTAAATGGTTATGCCAAGCCATTGATTTTTGAGGGGACTTCCAAATGAAATATGATACTTTCAACAATGAATTTGATAATGTTATTTAATATAAAATGATGTTCATGAGACCAAGTAAAATAAAAAGAGAATAAGGTGACCATGACATAGAAAGCCTACTTCAATGATACTAGAGATTTGAGTATATCTAATTTTGAGAGATTTGAGTATATCTAATTTTGAAGACTTGTTCCAAGTATAACTTGTTATGAGCTTGCAAATACATGTGTTGTCTAATACGATTTAAGATAATATGGATTTATATTGACACAATTTTTTAATAAAAGAAAATTTAGATAAAATTTATATGCATCAAAACAATAATTTTTTAAAAGGGAAAATTAGATAAGTTTATTAATCATTGCAAAACTATTAGTTGTTTAATATTTTTGGAACATAACAATGAGATGTATTGATGGGGAGAAAAAATTTGAACTGCAGTTTCAGGGATCCTCCTTTCGGCTCCAACAATAATTTTTTGAAAAATTCTGCTCGTTTTGTGAATCCAAGGGACTCCTCTGTCACCTACGGCAGGCATAGTCGCTTTGTTTCCCGTCTGATGGCTCCTACAAGTTTGTTCCTTGTTTCACGTGCTCATCGAAGGATGATTTCTGGGGGAAAGAAAAAAGCTTTTGACATTTATGGTTCAGACTCTACCTCTTCGAGGAAGTCTTTGGTATCTTCTCATTCTCGGTGTTGGTCGGAGGTTGTTTCTGGTTTTCATCCCCCGACCACTTTTCCTAATTCTATACTACTTAATGTTGGAACTCCCTTCATTCCAAATCCCTTTGATTTGCATCCAACCTCTTTCCCTAACTCTATCCCTATTTCACATTTGAGATCATCCATTTTGAAACCCTTGGTTAAGACTCCCACATATTTTCCTAATTCCATCCCGATTTTGAGTTCTAGATGCTCTTCTAATTTTAGGGTTTTTGATAGAATGCCTCCTCGGTCTCGTTCAATCCCCTTCCAAGAGAAAAATTCTCATCGGGTTGATCATTCTAAGGGAAATACAATTTTCTTTGATAAAAAGGTACTTGGTTTTAACACAATGGTGTTTAAAGATAAAAAGGCTCAGCATGATGTGAGATGGATGCCCAAGATTCACAGAGGCTCGTCTAGTGGTGGAAAGATTTATACTGTTACTCTCACTGATGATTTACTGTAGCCTCAAATTCATGATCTTCAAGATTTAGCTCTTGTTTGTAAGTTTTGGAAATTCTCTCCTGATGTTACTGTCTTGCAAAATTGGGTTTTTTACACTTGGGTTGGAGCTAAACAGGTTATTATCTTGACAAAGATAAATATTTTTTTGTGGTCATTTTTTCTTCTAAAGATGATAGAAATGTTGTATTTAGAAAGAAATCTTGGATGTGTGAGGGATATGGATTTTTTTCTTTTCTTTGGACTCCAAATTTTGCTCCTTTTCAAAATATGATTAAATTTATACCATTTTGGATTCAATTTCAAGGATTGCCTCTTGAATACAGAGAAACTCATCTTATTGAGTTGTTGAGTAACTAGTTTGGTATATTCCTACATCAGGATTTGAATTTTTTTTCAAATCCTTACCAGTAAGGGTTTGTATTCTTCTTGATGTTTCAAAAACCCTTCCTTCAATTTTGAATATCAAATCCAAACATGGAATCTAGAAACAACCACTTGTCATTGAAGATCCGCTTGTATTTTGCTCCAGTTGTCATTTTCTTGTGCATCCCACTTTTCTTTGTGAGGTCTTTATGGACGATGGTGGTTACTCTTCATCTCAACCTTCTTCTCCTAAGTGTAAATATAATGTTCAATCAGATAATCCTGTTAAGTATTCAGATCCATTTGTTGATCATTTTAAATTTGGTAATGAGATGGTTATATTTTATGGGATGATGGGTTCTAATGTGGAGTTGAGCGCTAAGAATGTTAAGAAATCTCTGGTTGACATTATTCATTCAAAGATCCTAGTTGGTCAGTTAGCTATTAATTGGTCAGTTGTGCTTCAAATGATTTCACAAAGCAACTCACATGGGGTAGCTAATATAAAAGTACTCCTATTGTTAATGGTCCTATCATGTCCTCTTTCAAGGGTTATGAGGTCTTAGTTCCTTCCAAGAGTCTTCAGGTGTACAAGCCCTTCAATATTTCATCAGTTGAAGGGTGAGAAAAGATGTTTCTTTCTCCGTGATTCTTATTTCAAAATACTCTTAATTTATTTATGCCTGAAATCAAGTTTGATACCCCTCATCAATTACACCATTGTGCTTCTCTGTTAACAATGGGGATCTCAAATCTAGTTGTTGAAAAATAAGAAGTTGATGGGGTGGATCTCATTGATTTTTAGACAATGATAGAAGATGGGAATTTAGAAGGAATAGAAAATAAGATAACTTTGATGGTTGGGAAAAAAGTATTTGATGAAATTGTAGAGGCCATTGAAACGGAGTTTGAGGGTAATGGAATTTCAACATCCTTGCTCTCAAACCCTGAACTAAAAGATTCCATAGTTGTTGATAACAAATTAATTGCACAATTTTCTGATGTTGTCAACACAAGTTCACAAGGGGAACAAGAAGTTGAGGAATTTGACTTCTCCACTTCTTTATCCATTGCTCAGTCACCCTGTCTAACTCCTCCATCTCAAAAGTCACCTGGGAAAAGAGGTCGTAAGTCAAATGCTGTAAAAATTTAGGAGGAGATTGCAATGGGTAAACAAGCCACTTTGGATGGTAACATTAAAATAAGGTTGAGGAGGGCCTATAGCTCTCTGACCACAGCATGAAAATATTATCTTGGAATGTTAGGGTCTTAAATCCTCCTAGTAAGAGAGCCTGAATCAAGCAAAAAATTGATTCTTCTGGGGTTGATATTGTTCTTCTTCAAGAAACTAAGTTTTCTCAAGAAAATTTCACTTCAGTCATCACTAAATGGTCACGGTGGAAGTCTTGTCATTCGATTGCACAAGGAGCGTCAGGAGGGTTAATAGCATTATGGAATCCAAAGTCTGTTATTTTGGATTCCATCATAACTGAGCCAAATTGGTAGTTATTAAAGGTAATTCATTTTGATTTACAGTTCTTGATGTTTAATGTTTATGCCCCCAACTCTAATTTTGGCAAGAAGTTGGTTTGGGACTCGTTGTCACAAGCATTGGAAAATTATGGTGATAACACGATCATTTTGGCTGGTGATTTCAATGCTCTATTATCTTTGAAGGAAAAGCAAGGAGGTATTATTCATCCACTCAAGACAATTTAGGATTTTAGTGTTTTTGTTTAGGATAATTCTCTTACTGACATCCTCCCTGGAAATGGTAAGTTCACTTGGACAAATAAAAGGAAAGATTTCTGTCAGATATCTGAGCGTCTTGGTAGGTTCCTCATCACACCTATTTGGTTGACTAAAAAATATGGTTTGCAATCTGTAATTCTACCTTGGATTGGTTCTGATCATTATCCAATTTCCATGGATATTCATACTAAGCAAGTTGCATCTTCTTCTAAATCTTCTTTCAAGTTTGAAAAAATGTGGTTTTTCACCCATAGTTTTTGAGTCTTCTAAAAGATTGGTGGTTTTTGTCACCCATGGTGGATGGTACTTTTATGTATAGATTTTGCATGAAACTTAGGTTTCTAAGGATAGAATCAAGCTTTGGAATTCTTTAGTTTTTAAAAATGTTTTCCAATCCAAAACTGAAGTTGCCAAGAAGCTTGAGAAAGTAAATGCACAAGTTATATCAAATGGGTTAAATCTGATTCTTTTTGAGCAACAATCACAACTTCAAATGGAATGGGAAGAATTGGATGCTAGGGAAGAAATATATTGGAGAAAAAAGTCTCAAGAGTTGTGGTTAAAATAAGGTGATAAGAATACTAAATTCTTTCATATGTCTGCACAAGTCAAAAAGGCTAAAAATTCCATTTTTTCTATTCAAGATAGTGTGACTGGAAATGTGTTAACAAAAGAGGCTAATATACAAGCGGAAGGGGTTAAGTTTTTTAAAAATCTTCTTTCTGCACCCATTCTTCAACCTTTGCAAGTAGGTAGGGAGAGAGATGAATTGTTGGAAGCAATACCAATGATTGTATCACAAATAGATAATGATATGTTACTTAGGGATTTCACCATTGAGGAAATTAAAGTTGTTGTATTCTCTATGCCTCTAGAAAAAGCACTAGGTTCAGATGGTTTTACAACTTGTTTCTTTCAAAAATGTTGGGATTTCATTTCTCATGATCTTCTTCATGCTTTGGAAGAGTCTCGAACTTTAGGAACAATGTTAAAGAAGTTTAACATTACCCATATTGCTCTCATTCCTAAACATCTGCTCTAAAGACATTTAATATTTCAAACCAATTTCATTGTGTAATGTGATTTATAAAATTTTCACAAAAGAAATTTATTTATGGCGTGTGCCTATTATTCCCAATCTAATTTTTGAAGAGCAAGGAGGTTTTGTGCTAGGGAGGGAAACTATGAAAGGAGCATTAGTATCCCATGAAGTTTTACATTCCATCATAACAAATTCTATACCATCATTGATTATCAAATTGCACATGATGAAGGCCGATGATAGAGTGGACTAGTCTTTTCTTTTGTAATTTTTATTGAATTTTGGCTTTAATCCAAAGCTGTGTAAGTGGATAATGTCTTCTTTGAAGGGAGCAAAGTTTTCAATTCTTGTCAATGGTTCTCTGGTGGGTTTTTTCAGTTCTTCTCAGGGGGTAAGGCAGGGTGATCCTTTGTCTCCTATTCTTTTTATTATTCTGGTTGAGGCTTTGAGTAGATTTGTGCACAAGGTGCATAGCCAAGGTAATTGGGAAGGAATCTTAATCCCTCCTATAGATATCATAGCTACTCATTCATTTTTTGCAGATGACACCTTATTATTTGGGAGGGAAACAATAATGGAAGCCAAGCAAATCAAGTATGTTCTTGATAAATACACCTTTGCTTTGGGCCAAAAGATCAATTTAGCTAAGTCAAAGATATATGTTTTTAATGCCCCACTAGCTCTCAAGGAACGTATTGTCAACTCTCTGGGATTTCAAGAAGCAAAATTTTCAAGTGTTTAGGCATTCCCTTCTTTGTTGGTGCTAACTGGGTTTCCTAGTGGGATAATGTGTTAAAAAGTTTACAACCTAGAATTTTTGGATGGAGAGGAAGATGGTTATCAATTTCAGGAAGGATCTTAATGATCAAATCAGTACTATCAACAATTCCAAATTATTATATGTCTATTTTGAAAGCACCTCAAACTGTTATTGTGAAAATTGAAAAGTTGATCAAAAATTTTCTTTGGAAAGGTAACATGGATGAAAAAAAGAAAATTCCTTTAGTTTCTTTAGATAATTTATGCAGAGAAAAGTTGAAAGGAGGGGTTGGCATACACGATTTAACTACAAGAAATTTTTCACTTGGAGCTAAACTTGTTTGGTATTTATACTCCAAACCTCACACCAAATGGTGCAAACTTATGCAAAAAAAATACTTAGATTCCAATGCACTTAACCGAATATTTTCAATTCTTAATCCTCCACAAGGTTATGTTATGTGGAATGTTTTGTTAACTTGTAGAAAATTTATTATTCCTTACATTACATGGGAGATTAAAAATGGTGAAAAGGAAAACTTTTGGGCAGACTCATGGCAAGGGCATCCACCTTTGAATACAATACAGGAGTTTCATCAAATACAACAACATGTAATTCCACTTTGGGGATCAAAAGTAAGTGATTATATTCAAGATTTAGATACTCTGACAGGAAGAGTGACTTGGAAAAGATTTGCATCTTCTTTTCTTCCTAAGATTCAACAAACAAATTTAAATAATTTGCTAGCTAGAAGAATTTTTTTGGTTCATAATGCTAATGATAAGCTTATATGGGATCCTTTAAAATTAGGTCATTATACAGTTAAATTGGGTTACAAAGCTTTAATGAATAGAGAGGTTCAGTCAATTCCACAAAGAGCCTTCTCTTTTTGTTGGAATTCTGCAATTCTACCAAAAGCTGGATGTTTTACTTGGCTTGCATTGACAAAAAAGATTTTAACAAGTTCAAGATTGCATAATTTAGGAATTTTGATCCTTTTAATTCCGTGTTATGTAGATTAGCTTTAGAAGATGTTAATCACCTTTTTCTACAATTCTTTTTTGCAAATGATTGTTGGAAATGTATTCAAAGAAAATTAAGTTGGTATGCCCCTACTCCAGTTCACTTTGGGATCTCATATCAATTTGGCCCCTTTTGTATCATTCTTCATTGTATGCTTGTCTATGGAGAATTATTCCTTATACCATCTTGTGGTCAATCTGGTGGGATTGAAATAAAAGGATATTTCGCAAGCAAAATTCAAATATTGAGCAAGTGTTTCATAAATTAGAGACTTCAATATGTGAGCTTGTTAATTCTTTTGTGCATAATACTAAAAGTAATGATTCCATTTTCACAGATTGGAATTCCAAGCAATTAAATATTTGTAATAATTTGGTCATCCCTTTTAGAGGCAGTTTACAAGTTCCTATGGTCAACAAAATTGATAGGAAAAATATAATGTGGAAACCACCTTCAGATGGGTTTGTTAAGTTGAATTTTGATGGAGCTTCTAAAGGTAATCCTGGAAGCCGTGCAAGTGTTGTGTTGAGAAATTCAAAAGGTTTATTAATTAAAGCTGCAGATCATTCAAATTACCATTAGGAACAATAATACGTCGGGTTCGTATCTTTTTTGTTAGGGTTTACAAATGGCAATACATATGAACTTCTTAAAGCTCCATGTTAAAGGCATTACTGATAATCCTAAATGGTTGTGGTAGAGCCAAGAAACATTATAGTTGGAAAATTTCATATTTTCTTGTTCAAGTATGGAAGTTACTAGATTTCTTGGAAAAATTCCATATAACACATACTTATAGAGAAGGAAACCAATTAGTAGATAATTTTGAGGATTTGGGATGTGAGAAAGATCAAGAGGAGATAACATATGAAGCAAGGTTAAACAATATTACTCAAGAGATGCTATTCTTTATTGATAGAGATAGAAAAGGTTTAACTTGATGAGTAGGGTTAAGCAAAATTACACAGGAGTTGAATCACATTGATAGTGACTAGAAAGAGATTTATCAATATGAAAAATTATCAAAATGAAAATTACTTTGTCCAATCAAAGTGATAAACTAGAAAGTAAAAAAAAAAAAAATTTTTAATAATTCAAAATTTGAAAGCTAAAGGTTATTGTTTGTGCAGGATTCTTACCATCTAACAAATTTATTTCCTCTTATCCATGTTGTTGTCAATAAGGATTCCAAACATTATTTGTGTGTGTTTGTCTTGTTCACATCAAGACTCTAGCTGAGTGTTGGTGGTGATTTATAATCTCTTTAGCTGCACATGGAAATTTGGAGGAGTGTTGGCATGTGGCAAATCTTTTCTCATATATATATATATATATATATATAAAATATGATATATATATAATATTTTTCATTATATTTTTATTTTAAATATATATATTATTTATTAATTTTTCTCTTCTCTCTTTATAATTTTATATATTTATATATATGTATATGCTTGTATTTTTATTTTTTGCTTGCTTTGATACTTTTTTTTTTTTTTGTTAATCTTCTTTAATTTTTCCTCTTTTAACTTAATTCTTTACTTCTTCTTTTTCCTTGTTCCTGTGCTTACCTTTCCTTCCCACCTCTATCTTCCTTTTTATTGAATTCTTGGTCTGTAGATTTTCATTTTACTTCTTATGTTCTCTCATATCCTGATGATGGATCACAAAGTGTGATTTGAAATATTGATGCAAAAAAAATACAACACAATCTAATCCAGAAACACTACAAAAAATCTTCATGGATTGTGGAAATCTATTATCAATAATTCATTGTGCTCTTCCTTTTTTTCCTTTGGTGGGTTGTCCTATGTCTTCCCCTTGCTCTAATCCTTCGAAGGATGATCTTTCTTGGATGGTTGTACAAAGAAGGAAGAGAGGCCTTCCTAAGCATAATCATTCTTCTCAGTCCCTTGTAAAGTTTGCTTGTGGTGGTCGGAAGGCTGCACGGGTGGTTTAGCTCTACTTCTCCCACTGTTGATTATTACTGTTTGGTTGCTGGTATTCTTTGTTTATCTTTTGAGCAGTTGTTTGTATCTTTTACAATTTTTGGGTTCTTGGATGCTGTTGACTGTCTAGTGTTGTATCTTTTGAGCAACATTTTGTGCCTAAAGTTGTAAAGGGTTTCGGGTCCCTTCAAATCCCGTTTTCCCCTTATAATCAAAATAATTGTTCTTTTAAAAATAAAAATGAATATATTTAAAATTTAAAATTTAAATAAAAAAGAAATATCCTAAATTTATTATAATTGAAAACATTTCAAATTGTAAAAATTATTCATATTCTATTTATTTAAAACTAATTGTGTCTACAGTGACACCACTTTGAGTCTATGTAAACTTTTATCCATGACATTTAAAATGATGCCTATACATGACAACCAATCTCATAATATTTTGGTTTAAAAATTGTACAATTTTGACCGCTCAAAGTCGATTTCAATGAACATAGTCAACGGTCATAATATTCTTTCTTGTAAGCTTCACTAAAATTTCATGCTTTTTCCCCCAGATTTAATTTTCAAACAGAGAAGAATAGAAGGAAAGTCTATTCAGCAGAGCCATTTAAATAAAAAAGAGAAAACACATGACATACCATGTCAAAGTAAAAAAAACCAATAAAGAAACAAACACAAGGAAACAATAGGGTCGCCTCTCACCTCTCACCTCCCGTGTTAGTCATGGCACTGAAAAAGGATTAATGGGTCCAGAAGTGCATCAAATGGAGCCCACCCACAAGCCCAATTCTGTAAATGTGTTTTCAACAGCTCCAATGGATTGGCCCCTAAAGTCATGGCTTCTTCTAGAGCTAATGGTTCTCAGTTGCCATCCATTGTTGTTGTTGCTCCTAGGTCTTCTGTAGTTGCTATTGGGGCTTCTAGTTTTGTTGTTGTTGTTGGTGTTGTTGGTTCTTCTACAGTTGTTGGTTCATCTATAGTTGCTACTAATGCGGTTGGTTTGTCTACAACTGTTGCTGCAGCTGGTGAGGTCGTTGCTAATGATTTTGCTGCTATTATTGTGACTACTAGTTTATCTACAACTTATGTTGTTGTTGTTGGTTGTGGGAGTGACACTCCTAGATCTCTTCCTTCTTTTTTTCCTTTGGTGGCTCGTCCTCCGACTTCCCCTTGCTCTAATCCTTTGGAGGATGATCTTTCTTGGATGGTTGTGCAAAGAAGGAAGAGAGGTCTCCCTAAGCATAATCATTCCTCTCAGTCCCTTGTAAAGTTTGTTCATGGTGGTCAGACGGCTGCACATGTGGTTTAGCTCAACTTTTCCTACTGTTTCTTGTTGTTCTTCTTTGTTATCTTTGGAGCAACTATTTGTATCTTTTGTAGTTTTTGGGTTTTTAGATGCTATTGAGTGTCTAGTGTTGTATCTTTTGAGCAACATTTTGTACCTAAAGTTGTAAAGGGTTTCAGATCCCTTCAAAACCTATTTTTCCCTTATAATCAAAACATTTTAAATATAAATTTACATTATAGAAAATATAACATATAAATTAAAAAAAAAATTGTACCAAGTAAAGGTTATTTAAAAAAAAATATGTAAAATAGTAAAAAGGAAAAAAAAGGCAAGTAATATGCAAAATAGTATTTGAATCGCGAGGATGAATCTAATCATCTGAAACCTTTATCCTTAATTTTATTATTTTTATATTTATATTTATAATATTAATTATAATTATAATCATATTACAAATAAATACTACTAGTATATATATATATATAATACGCTAATATATATCTTATTATATATATATTTTTTATTTTTTTTCTAAAATATTTTTTTCTCTTTTGGCTACGTATTATTACATTATAAAAAATATACTTTAAAAAAAAAAATCTATTTTAAAATATTTTGGTTTTTTTGGTTTTTGTGTTTTTTTTGTGACGAATTGTGCTGACCTCCACCGTGCTCCCATTGTAGAGTATATCTTATTATTATTATATTTTTTTTGTTTGTTTGTTTATAAAATGTGTTTTTTTGTGTTTTGGTTAAGTATTATTACATTATAAAAAATATACTTTTTTAAATGATTTTATTTATTTATTTTAAAATATTTTCATTTTTTTGTCTTATTTCTAAAATATGTGTGTTCATTTTGTGTTTTTTTGTGATGGATTGTCTTGACCTCCTATAAGCATCGTGTTGCCATTGTAGAGTTACGTTGACACCCGTTAGTCCACAAGTCCCTCTTCAGCTCCACCGCTCTCGTGCCTACCAGTAGGGGTATGATGTAATGCACACACAACAACAACCTCAAGTACAAGAGCACCATTGGGAAAGTTTGTTGAGGGTGCTCCAGCTCACCCTACTAGAGTGTTTGTGTTGTCCCATAACACTCTTCAATCGAACCGTCCACTGTGAGGGCTTCAACTTTGGAATGGAGAAGAAAAACATTAGAAAGAAGGGTGCATGTGAGACCACCCCCAGCGTAACCATAGTCCATCCATGTAACATCCCGCTACATAACCCCAAAGGGTAAGAGCCAAAAGAGGACAAGATAAATTTTTTTTTGATAACATAATGAATAACTTGCACACAAAGCAATAGCAAAAATGATATACCGACAACTTACGTGGCCAAGCATGGCCGAACACAACCCAAAGGAGTGGAATAATCCACCCTCTAGAGAAAATCCAAACAGGAACAAACATAATAGCTCTAGAAACTTGCTCCTGAACTTCCTACTCCTGAACTTCTAGCTACAGAAGTTCCAGCTACGGAACCTCTGCTCCAAAACTTCCTGCTCCGGAACCTTTGCTCCAGAACCATCTGCTCTGAAACTTCCTGCTCTGGAAGCTTTGTTCTGGAACCATCTTCTCTGGAACTGTAGCAACACTACAACCACACCTAGGGACCACTCAAGGGTCACAACACCTTACACAATGAAAGAGCCACACATCAATAAGGAGACCAATCATAACACACTTCTTGGTAGGCTCGGGGGTCAAACTAACCCTCACAAAACATTCATCAACAAGACATGCAAGGGGAAGAAACAATAAAAAAACTTGTTGTCATCCACCACACAACACACCAAATAGGTATCAACCATAAGCAGGGATGCTAGTGCTGCAACATGGGTTCCACCTCTAACTTTCCCTCTAGCTCTGCCCTTAGGGGTATCCTAAAGGAAACAAGAAACACATTAAAATAGATCATCACAAGGACAATCTAAACACCATCCTAAGGCATAAACACTAATCAATAAAACT